>JAODLL010000016.1:1723810-1735879 GCA_026546735.1 Forbesichthys agassizii
TGGTATTACTTTATTTTTTGTATATTGTATTGTTTTAACTCATTTTGAATTGTTTTTAATGACGTAGTGTGAAGCACATTGTGTTACATGAATTTGTATGAAAAGTGCTATATAAATAAAGATTGATTGATTGACAGTTTATAGGAATATTAAAAAGGTTCATATACATAACATTCATAACATATCAAAACTACATGTTTTCATATTGGACTAATTTAACAGTTCCAAGCTACCGAGGAGGCATTATTTTTGGCCACTAATGTTTCCTCTTCAATCTCTATTATGTCATGAGCTTCCTCAGCAACACAACTTACTGTTCTGTCTAAGTCAAACACAACTAAGCCAAACAGCCAATGGATGAATCACTCCACAAAATTTATACTGAATATTGCACTTTCTGAAACATTTGATATGTTTCAGAAACGCAACGTAATATTGCGATAACGCTACTGAGTCTATATATTTTGCACCCTTACTGACAATCAAATGGAAACTGACAAGCAATTTTGAATTGTTAAGAAATGTATCAACAGCACATGTACAGTAGAAAGGTGGCCACTTCTTTCTAAACCCATTGTGTCAACAGCCAGCATGGCTTTAAAAAAGGTGACTTCGCTATGAGTATCAGTCTGGAAAGCTTAAAATCATTGCCACTTGAATAACAACTGCGTTTTCAATTAGTTCGTAGCATAGGTATTCGATTTTCAATTTTCAGATTCAAATTTGAGTTTATAGTCTTACAAATGCGTGTTTAAACTTTGACCTTTGTGTTTGGAATTTCATTTGCTACTCTAAGCATCTTCAGTGCAATCAGTTGCAATTGGCTAGGTCTGTAAGAGGCTTCTTTCAATACTGACTCATTGGCTATTGCAGGCTCTCACGTATCACCCATATGGGAGGGACACCTATCAAGGTGTGTCTCTTGGGTTGGGTATGCACTCAATTTTAAATACAGGCATTCAAATATAAATTCCGCTCCAGAAGCTTTGAGTGCTATTATTACCACAGCTTTGAATAAAACAGAAATAAAAATAAAACACTTTTATTACATTTTTTTAAAGCCTCGCGAGACCATCCTGATCTTGCGAGCTTCAGTTTAACTTCGCCGTGAGAAGCAGTCCGAAGAGCCTAGAAATCGTTGCGAAGGAGTAGCAGCTAAACTTACCAATAAATCAGCGTCGTATCCATAGCTACACGGGCGGGTCAAAGGTGGGCGCTGTGGTTTAGGTGTCAGGCGGCATTTTTTGAAAGCGCCCGCCCTTTTCAAACATGTCAATGAACTGCTCCCCAGATGGACTTGTGACTAACAATCTGTCTGGCATGTTCCGTGTCCTCGATCCATAGAGCAAACAGGGTGATGGGCTACAGTTTCAGTCTCCGTCCCAGTAATTATCCCCCCCCCCAAATCCCCTCCCGACCCGCCTTACTCACTTCCTGGTAAGACTAAGTGAGCAACAGTGACTCGCTCCACCAATCAGACTGCAGCCAAAAAACAATGGGAGGGGAAGGCAGAGAGAGAGATACAGAAAGAGATTCCACAAACCTCCAGGTAAGCTGTCTGACAGGCGTTAGTGCCTCATCACTGACCCTCCCCCTCCCTTTGCTTAAACATGAGTTACCGCTGCAAGGCATTGCGGGGGCCAGCAGCCGGGTGAGGGAAAGTTCAGATATGTCTCATGTTCCATTTCATCCCAATGTGTGTCAAGTATGAGGAAGAACGTATGTATCGCTCACACACACACACACACACTGTGGGGACGGGGGATCATTGAAAGCAAAAGCAAAAAAAGGTGCTTGTTCACTAATGTTATTGGCATGCTGACTCATGTCTCATTCGTGTGGTTCAGCAGGGAGCGTGTTCACGTCTTCAACGATGGTGGAATAGAATCTATTACACTTTAACACAACGTCTGGGGTTAGCCTGTATGTCGGAGAGAGGGGTAAAGGGAGAGAAAAGAGTGGTAAACACTGATAATACTGTATGTTTGTTTATCTGGTCTGCTCTCTGCCCTGGTCTCTCCCCCCCCGCCATTATTCCCCCAAGGCAGAACTGAGCAACTCCCAAAACTCCCGAGCATGTCAAGGCGGGCTCCAGTAGATCCCAGGTAAAACTGGTCATCCAAGTCTTCGCTCTCCAAATACCCCCTCCCCCCCCTTAACATCCTTTAGCTCACCTGCCCCCAGGCGCGTGCACGCACACACACACACACACACAGGTCCGTGGCGCATCCTGCCCAATTTGAACGTTGCACCAGACAATGAGTCTGCTGTTCTACGCAAGCTAACAACTCTGCTGAAACAAAACCCGCTCGCCGCTCTTCTGACTGTTTGCGTCAGAAACGGCGCGAGTGAGTTCAGAACGTCTAAAGCGTTTAGAACCGTTGTGGGGTTACACAGTGCATGCTGGCGAATAACAACAGACCCACAACCTTCCCCATCTTCTTCACAAGTAAGCCTTGGATGCGTTCGAGCTAAGACAATGTGGGCGTATACAGAAACAGCCCACCGAACCGCCGGAAGAATGAGACGTGGATGAACGGATGAAAAGATGGGGAGTAAGCCCATTTCTGCTGAAATAGACGGCCGGTGGGGGGGGGGGGGGGGGGGGTGGGAGTAGCAAATGGGGACAAGCAAGCCAGGTCAGTGGAGGGTGACAGAGGGACAATGGAAGACACCCAAAAGCCAATTCCTCCCACTGGCACAGAGACATGGACCAGGCAGCTCAACTAACGAGGTCGCAATTACACAAAATGAACAAAAACCTTGTTAAAATATAAATAAACAGCAACACTGCTTTCACGCCTTTAACTTGAGAGTGCAGGGCTAGTTTATATTTCTAGAAGAGACTACATTTTGGGGGGGGGGGGGGGGATTGTGAAACCCCCGCCATCACATACAGTACAGGTCTTTCCTGTATACCCCCGGCAACCCCCGGCCACTCCCAACCTGTTTATCCACTGCCGACAACAATACAACGGCCTGACGTTAGCTTGACACGCACCTGCCTCTCGGCCAGCCTGCAGAGGTGTTTTAGATAAACAAACCGTGTCTCGTTCGGTGGGTGTTGACAGCACAAGGAATTCCCGCTTTTCAGCCACTTTCTTTCCTCTCTTACGCAACGCGGCCCATAATGCACCCTAAAACCTGCTCGGCTTTCTGACTCTCAACCTCAGTCAGTGTCTTCCTGCACTGACAAGAGTGATTCTCACCTACAGCCTAGCTCCGTCAATTATAAAGCTTTTAACATAAAAATAAAAAGGTATGCTATTATAAGTTAATTGTTTAGCTAAAACGCTTTGTCAAATTCAACAAATATCTCCTCGCATTTCGCAAGCTTACCGTTCTCTGTGCACGCTGAAAGAATAATCGTGTACTTCTACACAGCCCTGGCTCCGTAAATAGGAACACAAAGTGGCGACCACCGCTCACAACAACAACGCCCTTAGCGTCGCAATGCGTTTCAATTTGTGGAGCGGCGCTTCTGAGGAAGTTCGTTTTGATTTGAGCTCGAAGTCTCGAGAATGACAGAACCTGCTTTTCATGATGTCAACACAAGCCAACGTGCCAACTAAATCTCACACAACCGCCTTTGACTAAATGTTAACCGAACTACTGCATGTTTTAGGTAAGACACAAATAGGCAAAGGTTACCGAATAGTGATCTTGCTGTATAAACAGATGAAGACACGTTATGTGGTTGTAGGGCACAATGACCTTAGGCACACTGTAGCTGCCATCGAAGAACATTCTGGCATGTGTCATGTCGAATTAGCAGCATTCTTAACTAATACTCCTCCTTGTTTAGACAGCAAACAGCTAAATTAGCCTAAAGTGAACGAACACACACACACACACACACACACAACAGCAGCGGCTGGCCACGCACTCCAACCACCAAACAGGTTGTACTGTTTGGGGCCGTAGGCCACGTCGCTGGTTCCTTGTTTGCATGTTGTTCACACAATGCAGCACAAACAGCTTCAATCCTTCACACCAAATTCCATGTGTTTGTAGAGCCTTTACTGTACAGCATCAACTTTTAAGCATGGCCACTTTCACTATTTTAACTATTTAGGGTTTAACAAAAGGGACACTCCTTGAATTGTGTGTGGAATTTGTAATTGTGCCTAAAACGCACTAACACCGAAGCCTGGTGTAACAACGGGGATGTGTTCGCAGTCGTTGCCTCCTACTGGGCTTAGATCTCGGGGAAGGGGGGGGGGGGGGTTTGTGTAATAATCTGAAAATCTGATGCTCTAGTGTCAGCGTTTCTCTTAACTAATGGCGCTGTGGACAAATAGCAAATATTTATCAATTATTTGACCTCAGCAGATGCATGGTGAAGGTTCAGTTTGTTGCAGGCGCCCATGTTTTCTCGAGCAGATGTACTGGGACACATTTAGATTGGAAGTTGGCAATACCAACTTGGACTAATCGGCTTCCGACCTGTAACGGATTGCAGCACAAAACCTTGCAAAACGAGGGACCCTACCCACCCCCCACAATCTCTATTAGAGACCATTAGAGTTAATTTGACAAAGCTATATCGCCATCTGATCTGAGCAAGGACCAGGGTTTCAAGGAGGACACATGGATAACTGATCCCAGGTCATGCTTGACATGGTAGCTGCCGCCGGTTAATCTGTGGCTGTGTGCAGGTGAGCGGTCAACCCAGGCCCGTGCCACATCAGGATAGACTCTGTCCCTGCTCCACAACCCCTCTAGAGGGGGTGTACGGGGGATATAGAGGGGGTGTAGAAAGACCTGCTGGACGTGAGGGATGTCATTTTGATTTGAGCTCAAAGTTAGCAAGCGTTCTCCGGATCATGCTGCATCGGTTTAGGCCTATCCATACATGTGGGCCCTCTCATACTAAGCCAATGTGCTCTCTGTAAGATTGGTTTTGGATTAGCAATATTGTCAGGTCCAGAATTACATTCGTTTGACAAAAGGTAATATGCACAGGATGTGGCTAGCTTCAAATACTTACAGTAGGAACTTGTGTAGCACAAATTATCAGTGTTTCCTGTGAACATCATTTGCGTTCTGCATGCTGCTTATGTGTAGCCTACAATACGAACAAGTTAAATAAAAACTTTTTTTTTAATTGTGCTTACTTTGCACACACACACACACACACACACACACACACACACACACACACACACACACACACACACACGTTACATCCAGTTTAGTGCTCCAAACAAGCACCTTTATCATCACTGACACTTAAAGTGTGCCAACATCCCTATTAAATCCATCAGGCACGGCAGATGAGAGAAAGGAGAGATATCCACCCTCCAATCAGAAGTGAGATGGTGTCGTGGATTAGCTCCTAATGAGATATGAGCGAGATAGCCAGAGAAACAGAGCGGGGGAGAGATAGGAGGTTGCACTAATCTGTGTTGTCACTTCCTCTGGCAGTGTAGATTACCACCGGGGGGCTCACAAACCTCTGTCTACCGTAGTTACCTCTAACAGGGACGATCTGATTGGTCCGGTGGATGACAGAGGGCTGTGATGTCACGTGGGGCTGGGAGAGGAAGGAGGGAGCTTGTTGAATGAAAGCAATACTGTATAAACAGCCCTGTTAGTTATGTTAGTTAGTTAGGTACAGTTGCACTTTTCACATGTAATGTTAAAGTTAAAAAAGTGCAAACTGAAAGGAGCAATTACTGTACATGCTGACCAGCTAATGTTATGGTCAAAAGGTCACACTTTAAGAACAATACAATGCATTAATATACCACAAGCATCTGCCAAATCATTGTTAATTTATAAACATAAATATCACCGACTGGTCTATTTTCACTTTGCACAAGTTTGATCCCTGCGTTGTCTAATTTTTCTCTCTGTATCTAAGCTAACAACAAAGCTAACAACATAGCTAAACAAAGCTAACAACAGAGCTAAACATAGCTAACAACAAAGCTAAACAAAGCTAACAACATAGCTAAACGAAAGAGCAGGCTGCGAGTTAGGGCTGGGCGATAGATTGATATTTAATTTATATATTGGTATATTTTCAAAAGATCGTTTATATAGATAAAGTTATATTATGCACTTATTCACTATTTTGATTTGTTCGTCTGTCCCTCCATGCCTGCACTTGGCCTGAGAAGTGGAGTCAGCAGCGAGTGATTTAGTGCGTTCAGAGGGTCAAAGGGGCGGAGACACCAGAGAAAACATATATGGACCAAAAATAATATCCCGATATATTTAGGTTTAATACCGATATACTAGATAGATAGATAGATAGATAGATAGATAGATATCGGTATTTTCTATAAAGTAGGCTAAATCCTTCAGGCATAAAGAAAAAAACAGGAAACCCAACGGAAATGTGACATTTTTCATTTTTAGCGACATTAATTGACATATATGAGCTTTCTCTGGTGGTCACTTGCTCCTGACTCCACCCCTCAGGCCAAGTGCAGGCATGGAGGGAGAGACGAACTAATAAAAAAAGTAATGAATAAACGCATAATATAACTATATCGATATAAACTATATTGTCTAATCTTATATCTCTTTTGAAAAAAATCCGATATACCAGTATATCGCCCAGCCCTAATCACAATTATTTTGGTCAATATATCCTGATTATTTAACAGATTACTCATCGATTTGATATTTCACTTTTTGTGTTCGTTAAGAGCCGAAATTGAAATAGTTATAACAACTTGACAAATTTCACTGTGCAAATAATTAAGTCGGAATTTACGAGTTCCAACATGTTCTCCTGACAGGCTGACAGGCTCCAGTGAGCGGGATGCTAAGAAGGGGGCTTGCGTGTGGGGCCTTTACGTGATGGTCGTTGGGGCTGGGCTGTCAGGCCGTGGAAATGTTCTGGGGGGGGTGGGGGGTATAGGCAGGCAGCAGAGAGGGCTGGTTTACGGAGGGATCGACGGGTGAAGGGGGGGAGCAGGGTGTGGACCAGGTATGTCATGTTACACAGGTGTGTGTGGGGGGTTGGGGAGAGGGGGAAGGGGGTGTTGTCAACGTCATCAGAGGCGCCCACACACACACACACACACACACACACACACCACACTGGAAAGAGGAAGTTTCAGCTGCAGTGCCTGTTTTACGAGGCTGGGGCCAGTATCACAGGGGGGGGGGGTGTGCGTGCATATGTAGAACTTCGAAATACACATTTATTTTGGTTTTCGGAGCTATTTACTACATGCTAACCGCATCAACAAATGCATGTTAGTCCCGTAAACAAACCGGTTTGCACTAGTTTGTCGGGGGGAATGCATGCGAGGCCATTGTGAGATACTGTGAGAGGGGGTCGGTCGGTAGAGTGGAGTTCAAGCCACTCGGCACATCGCTCTACTCTTCATTCAACATTCCTCCATTCTGTTCATGATTGGTGCTTTTTCCCCAACTAATGACTGACAGCACGCCTCCTCTTTTACCCTAAGCACAGCCTCCTCAGTCCTAAACCACCTCTCCTTCAGCCATGGCTCCTGTTCTCGGGACACCCCGGTCAACCTGTGAACTCTTTAGTCCAACCCCGGTCACCCTGTGGCTGTGAACGCTCTAGTGAGGCAATTCCACAAATTCATTATTTCTAGGCCACGAACGGCTGCCAGGTTGCATACACACACACACAGCTCAATGTACATATATAGACAAGCTCTTGCAACTCCAACCGCATTTCTCCGCATAGATGAATCTATGCACATAAATGCTGTCTTCAAATTCCTTCTCCCGGCGTGTGGGAGAGATGAGGGTTTGTCTGTTAGGCCGTCCAAAGCAGCCCCCGGGGCACCTCACTAAAAGAGATAATTATCTTTAATCTGTTATGTTGTGACGGGAGATTATGGTTCAAATTTACGAGTGTTAGGGAGACAATGCGGTTCTACGTTGCTCTTTTGAAGGTGGTAAGAGGGCCTCTAACAAACGAGAGAACTCCCACTACCACAATATCATGTCAGCTCATCCTTCGTGTTTAGGCAGGAAGCCTATTGAAGACTACTGAAGAGCAGAAGCACGAGTATGAACTGCAAATATAGCCTAGTATACTGTAGTCGAGTGGAAAGAGGAAAGCAGCAGCCATACACCACAATACACAAAACAACCCCTGCCCCATATGTGGGCTAGGATTATAGCCTAAAACCAGCCACTGACACGTAATGTAAACCGTCATTATGAAAGCTCTTGCGAATGCAAGATAGCGTTTAGCCTACCTCAATCTCTGGTGTGGTCGGTACCATGTGGTTCTTTGTGAGTGTAATTAACTTGCGGGTCAGTTTAACCGATTGATTTCCACGTTTAGAGCGTTTCTCTGGTATTAAAGGTATTTACCAACATCATTTTAGAAGCATCGGGCCAATTCACAGTACACGGAAAATAATACACTTAAAATCGCGTTGGCTTGCGAACGGTGCTAAACATAATTTAGCATTTGTGTGACCGCGCAAGATTTTGCAATTAGGCTACTTAAAGTGACACTGCCCCCACCTTACCTATAGACAAGGCCTGTTATTTTCTTATTTTTTGTGGCTGTATGTTGAAATGTAGCCCACATTTTAAAAAAATAAGTCTGGTGTGTATGATGAATAATGTCCTGAAAAATATGCTTTATTTTACACTTTTATTAGTATAATAATATCTATAAATACTGTATATACATACATAAACTGTGTGTGTGTGTGTGTGTGCGGGTGTTTGTGTGTTTCCTGGAAGATCAGGAAGGGAGACATGCACATAGAGAGAGAGAGAGAGAGAGAGAGAGAGAGAGAGAGAGAGAGAGAGAGAGAGACATGTTAGAGGATATCAAGTAGTTTGTTCACAGGTCTCTGAGTGTTAAAGTTATCTAATCAAAACCTCCACTCCTCTCCCCTCTTTGCACCAGTCCAGAGTCCAGAGACAGGTCAGCCAGAGGACGGCCTACTCCGGCCGCAGGGCAAAGCCCTTCACAAACCCTCTGCTTGTTCACACACACACACATAAACATTCACACTCACTCACACACACACGCACACACACACACACATCTCATTCCATTTGACCTCTTAACCTTACTATTAAAACACAGGAGAAAATCTCCTCAATTGTTCACGGAGGCTCAGAAACAAATGACGCCTAACAGCTGACCCCTGTGCAGCCATTGCTGGGCTAAAGTGTGCGTAGGGTCGCGGCAACTGTGCCTGCGGCGGAGAGCAGCACCGGAAGTGAAGTTTGAAATAGGCTACGTTAGGTACTTCTGGTCCAGAGAGTGTCACTATGGAAACCAGACCAGCCTGTCTAAAGAAGGGGGAATAATCACGGAATGGTGAGGTAAGACTATTAACTGTGGAAAAATAGTGCAGGAAAGCACAATGTGGAAATGATTCATGTGTGGCTCTTGTGTTATCATGATACAGGTGGAAAATGTACAGCTACAGTACCATATAACCATGTTACCTTGAGAGGGCAGGCTTCTAATGGAGATACTTCATTTTAGTACATTTTAGTAATCAGTATTTATTATTGGTATGTATTAAAAGCGGATCCAGCTGTCAATATTTACAGAAATAAAGTTATTTCTCCAATGCACTCATTGTTGTTTTTGAGGGTCCATGAGAAAATACAAAGTTGAACATTTATTTTAGTTATTTCTTTAAATTGTAAAATAATATTTATATGGCCTTCTTTTCATGTACAGGTCAAGAAGTTCAAGCTTAACAGGGGTCGAGCTCTGAGACTCTCCATCCCTAACGTAAAACATACAGGGATAATACCGGGATGGTTAGCTGAGACCTTGAAATATCATTTTATAGATTACTATACAGATATAACAAATCATGATACATTTTTTTAAAGAACGAGATCTCGAGCTGGGGAGGTAATGTTGTTGTGGGATAAAAAAGAAACAGTATTTAAGCATGGAGGGAACTCCAGACATCATGTGGTTAATTTGTAGGTTGAAACCAAACACGCAGTTCCCCTTTTCTCTCCTGCCACAGTTCATTTCACACCAACGTTCTATTCACATTCATTCAACGGCCAACTTCACAAGCCATATTAAACTTCACATGCAGAGCCAGATGGCAAACCAAACAAGCAGGTAGCTTGTTTAACAAAGAAATCACATTTGGTTCATTTTTAACTAACGGGAGGAAGACCCATCAATAGTATTCTTATTACTAGTATCAAGCGAAGTTTCCAAACCAACGACCCTGATTTGCCGCTGCTGATGGGTGGCGGCACTTCGCATGTCGCTGGCCGTTTGTTTATGTATCGGTGTGCTGAGACAAAGGTGCCCCCCCCCCCCCTTCCCCCACAGCCCCCAGCATGCAGTGTTTGTGTGGCCTGGCCTCTTTGACCCTGGGCAGCAGAGTGCTCCTATGTTGCCTGCCGCTGTTTAATTCTGCTCTTCCTGTTTGCACTGCACCACAAGAGCCTTTGCTATGAATGCTGGGTAATGTGAAATGACTGAACACAGCACACAGGGTGTGTGTGTGTGCAGGGTGAGGGTGGAGATCTTTGTGTGAGTGTGTTGTGTGCATCTGCATACGTGTGAGTGTGTGTGCGCGTGGCAGAGGGTGGAGATGTATGTCTGCATGTGAGTGTGTGTGTGTGTGTGTGTGTGTGTGTGCGTGCGTGGCAGAGGGTGGAGATGTGTGTCAGCGTGTGTTTGTGTGTGTGTATGTGTGTGTGTGTGTGTGTGCGTGCGTGCGTGGCAGAGGGTGTCAAACGCCACACAGACAGAAATGCAGGCTCACAGCCACATGCTATCATGTCAACAGAGATTAAACTAGTTTATTATTTTCAAAGAGGAAAGAATGTTACGAAACAAAAAAGCAGTCATATTTTACACTAGTGATTATTATTAAATTTTTTACAACCATTCAGTCTGCATAACATAAAGAAATAATTCTACATCTTTGTTTCTTTCGTATTTTTGGTACTCTGGTTTATACATACAAATAACAAATACAGGAACTTTTTTTCACAATGCATATAATCTGTGGGCATTTAGTCTTTCGGGTGTTTCCGTGTCGCATGTGTGTGTGTGTGTGTGTGTGCGTGCGTGCGTGTGCGTGCGTGCGTGTGTGTGTGCATGTGTGTGCGTGCGTGCGTGCGTACGTGTGCATGTGAACACAAATCAATTGCCCTAGACCTATAGCACATCCAATAGAGAAGACGTCTGCAGTGGATCCCGGGGACTCCGTTGCAAACTTAATGCGTCAAAACACAATTCCCGCAGGCAGAAAACAAATAACGACAAAAAAAAATAAAAGCAGAAGCCCGCCCCTTTTCTCGGAGTCCTTCCCATTCGTCTGCTCACCTCCTTCCACCCGTTTTCCGCTGGACGCAGCGCCACCTTGTACCCTTTCTCAACATAGCTGCCCGGAGGAGGGGGGCGGCGGGGGAGAGTGGTTTTGGAAGGGGCAATACCATTTTTTTTTTTCCATTTTTTTACTCTTACTTAAACTTAAAAAGTCTTCATTAAACATACTGTATTTCATACAATTTGTACAAAGCTATTCATAATAGTTTGTCTCCCCTCGTCATAACCCTCCACATCGCAGAAGATGGTTGGTTGGTGGGGGGTGGGGGGGGAAAGTTGGGGGAGCTTGGGTGTATTCCTGGTGGTGGAAGGAGGGCTGGGAGAAACAGGGGGGGGGGCAGTGCATAAAGTTAGCATGTGTGATGTTAGCGTCGGTAACGTTCTGCTGCGCTGTTACTGCGGAGGTGGTGGGGGCAGGCGAGGGGAGGGGGGGGGGGGGTGATGGCTTTTTGTACACAAATGGTGGTCTGTATGGTGGGGTACTCTGGAAGAACAGTCTCTCAGGGCGGGGGGGGGGGGGGGGGGGGGGGGGGTTATGGGGTGGACGGGGAAGGGGGCGCCGTCCAGAATCCAACCTTCGTCCGGGATGTTCGGAATGCCACACCCTCCATCCCCACGTCCGGTGGAGTCCGCCTGCAAAGCCTTTGTGTCGCGGAGGAGAGCTTTTGATTAATTATAAAAAAATAGGTTATCGCTGAGGGCACCGGGTTGGTGGGGGGAGGGAGGGTGTTGTTGGTGAAGGGGGAGCGGTTGGGGGGGGGGGGGGGGGCTAGACAGCCAGG
>JAODLL010000016.1:1744363-1755274 GCA_026546735.1 Forbesichthys agassizii
TTGACCCCCCCCCCCACACACACACACACACACACACACACACACACACACACACACACTTTATGAGTCCCGTGCCTTGTGTCATCACATCTTCTCCAACCCCTTGACATGCTCTGCTTCACATTACGAGCGTCACACGTGCACGTGTGTGTGTGTGTGTGTGCATGCATGTCTCTCTCCGCAGAGATGGAGGGGAGAGGAGGGGGGGGGGGGGGGGGACGTATAACGGAGGGAGCGAAGGGAGAGGGATGGAACAAAGGGAGGGGAGAGTTTACACATTTAGCCGGAGTTTGTTAATAATTAATGTGTCACGGGTTTGCAAAATTGCCTGGCGTTCCCTCTCCTCCATCCCCCGTCTCTCCCTCTCTCTCTCTCCCTATCTATATCTACAGTATCTATCTATCCCTCAGGCCTTTCCTTCCCCTGCTCATTGCATTTTCCGTACGTCTCTCCTCATGGTGAACCGACCCTCCTGACCCCCTTTAACACGACACTCTGGCGGTGTGGTGTGCTTTTAAAGTAGCCAAAACACTGTAAGCTAATACGCTTCTGGGAAAATAGGCAACGAGCGCCCAACCAAGATGACCGCCACGGCGGCGACTCCTATCTTCCCTGACCAACAGCGTAGGCAGCAACTGTGACATTAGTGTGTTGCCATCACAACAATGAGCTGTCAGCTCCATAGGATTGATTTATAAAGCTTCATATAGGCCTTGTTAGGTTACTTACAGGTATTTACTTTAGTGGTGCACTCGGTGTGCATTGCTAATTTGTTTAGCAAACGCACAAAACTGTGAATGATGATGTGGTTGTTATTGAAATCAAACGTGTGGTGTTTCTGATGCTCTCTCTCTCTCTCTTACACTCTCTCTCAGCACATGCCCTGACTCTCTCTCTCTCTCTCTCTCTCTCTCTCTCTCCACACTGCAGTGCCCGTCACTATGCCAGTCGTCTAATGCTCCAGGCTGCTGGACTGCGCAGGCGGCAGGTGACACAGATTTCAATGAAAGGGATTATAGATGTGAGGACTGCAGAGGAGAACACAGCACGCGTATTCAAATGCACTAAAAGAAACACGGAAATACACATGACAGATGTGTGTCATGTGTTTTTAACTTTACATTGGACTGATTTAGGTCATTTTGTTGATAGCAGAGGCACATGCGTTTATACGCTATGTATTGGCAATAGCAATATATACAATCGATAATCACCACTATTTATAATGTATTTAAACAATGAAGACAAATACTAAATTTAATGTTCAAGTATTACAGTTTTTCTCGATTGGTTACACACATTTTCTGAAAGTATGACTCATGCGCGCAGAACTCTACACACAAATCTAAAAACACACACAATGGGCAAAACCCATCAATTCTGCTGCAAAATTCAACTTTACATTCAAAACAAAGTTATTTCTTCTCAAAATGGTATTATGTTGTCAAATGACACACACAAACCATCATATGAATAGATTTTTATAACAACCAGTTGAACACTGATGTGCTCAATGTAAAACACTATGATGAATGGAAAACACTTCTTCTCCATTCATCATAACGACTTATGCCTTTTTATTGTTCAGTGTTACACTTACGACAGTACATACATAAGTGTGTTGTAAAATATTAGAGAATATTGTGTTTATACTCAGAACACACACAAATACACGGTAACAAATATATTTTATTTTCCCCACAAAAATAATGTGCACAACCAAAAAGCGTGGGTGGGCAGTGAACCAGTTATGAACCAGAGCAGCCCGGTGGAAACTTGACAACAAATGACAACATACCTGAGCTGCTCTGGGCCACCATCTGATCTGGTGGAATGAGTGTGTTGTGTAGGGTGTCCAGGAATGTGATCAGATGGGCAGTATTGTAGGGGCCAAGGGTAGCATGGTGATGGATGACGCCGTGGTGGGTAATCGCTGCACACATTGGGATGTTCCCTCCGCGCTGGCCAGGAACTTTATGCTAAAGCTCTGATTGCTAATTGTAGAACTGTGTGACAGCTGTTTGCTCACGTGATGAGTCAGTGTGCATGTTTGAATGGCAGTGTGTTCCTCGTGAATACAAGAGATTTTCTTAGTGAAAATTGTGCCAAATGCAGATAATTGTGTGTAGTGTTTTGACAAAAGTGTGTTTTAGATCTGCAAAGTTTAGCAGAATTGGTTCAGGGGGTTGGCGCATGAATTACATGTTGTGGTCATTGTGTCTCAACTTACCAGTATTTGTGTGTAAACAGTTGAGAAAAACTGTAACACACGGCGTTTCTGAGGGAGGGGAGGTGTTTGGCGAGTGTTCCCCTGAATGCACTGACCGCGCCTCCTTTTTCCCCGTGTCCCCTCAGAGCACGGCCCGGGCATCGACATCTTCACGCCCGGCAAACCCGGGGAGTATGACCTGGAGGGGGGCATCTGGGAGGACGAGGACGCACGCAACTTCTACGAGAACATGGTGGACCTGAAGGCCTTTGTCCCCGCCATCCTCTTCAAGGACAACGAGAAGAGCGCCCAGGGCAAAGACAAGGACGACGGCAAAGGCAGGCTGATGTCTCTTAACCACGCCCCCCCGTTTTTTTTTTTCTTTTTTGTTTTGTTCTTGCTCCGCCCCCCCAATGTTGCTCTCGGCCTAATTTGATTTCATATTATGGTCTGGAAACTAGGGCTGTGCATTGGCAAGAATCGGGCAATACGATACGTATCGCGATACAGGGGCCACGATGCGATGTATTGCGATACTTTAGGCAAGGCGGTGTATTGAGATTGAGAATATGTTTTGCTGCATTTTCCCATAACCTTTGTGTTTTTACTTACAGCATGTTTAAGAATATCTAAATGAATATCGATATTGCAATGATCAATTTTACATTTGATCACTATCATGCAACCCCCAGTGCACGTGCACACACACACACACACACACACGGCTGACGGTAGTGCATGTTCCTGGTCTCCCAGAGGCCAAAGAGGGGCCCAGCACCACAGAGGAGATGGAGCTGGAGGCCTTGGACGTCGCCGACGACCCCATGGAGCTGGAGGGCCCCGACGAGGCGGAGAGCGAGGAGCTGGCCAAGAAACTGCTGGACGAGCAAGGTGAATAGGAAGGTTCTCTCTCTCGCTCGCTCATTGTCTGTGTCCCCCCCAGGTTAGATGGGACACCTGGTTAAATCCCCCTTCAGTTTGTCTTCTCTGTTGCTTGCTGATGAATTAGTTTTATTAATTACGTTGTGTTTCTGCATATACTTTTAAATTAAGAGTAGAAACCCATATACATAAAATAATTATCTGGTTTTGGTGTCAGTGTTGTGGTTCGCTCTTTACTAGCTGTCAGTTATAGTCCCGCAACTCCCTTGATGCTGTTTTCTGGGTTGTCCGCCAAGACTAAAATAAACCGAGAGTAAAGTATTGACAATTTAAAGAAGTGTAAAAGTACAGGCAAGCAATGAAGTGAAATGTTTTAATTTATTTTAATTGAATTGATTAGTTTACTTTTTCGTTCATTGATCTATTTGCCTGTGAAGAGCAAGAGGACGAGGAGGCCAGCACTGGCTCCCACCTGAAGCTGATCGTGGACGCCTTCATCCAGCAGCTCCCCAACTGTGTCAACAGAGACCTCATAGACAAGGTGAGGTGGTCTTCCGCCACAAGGCGGGGCAGGGCCTGTCGTTCTAGAGGACGCTAGCTAAATCAACTCAAATTAACACAAACCCACTCCCTTCAATGCCACAGGGTGCTTCCTCAGATGCTCCGCCCCAACACATTGGAAATGCATTGCGAAGCCTAGGGCCCTCACTGTTGTGAGTGGTGAAAAGGGAGGGTTGGGGAGTGGGAGTCATAAATATCTCCTCACAGTCCGCTAGCTGCTCGTCCTGTGCATGCTGTTTCTACACAGCCCTGGCTCTGTAGATAGGAACACAAACACAGTGGTGCAGACTGCACCGCATATAAGTACACTAGCCTGGTCAGGCAATGTGTTTCCAATCCTTCTGAGAGAGCACCCTATGTCATTGAAGGGAACGTTGTTTTTGTTTTGAGTTCAAATATCAACTATCTTTCTCCAGAATTAAAAGCGTCAGTAAGTTAAGTTAACTCGTAAGTTAGGTAGTTTTTAGTGACGGTGTCTCCGCTGTGCTTATCTCCACAGGCTGCCATGGACTTCTGCATGAACATGAACACCAAATCCAACAGGAGGAAACTCGTCCGAGCGCTTTTCACCGTGCCCCGGCAGAGGTAGGACAGAGTCTCCAGCAGGGGGCAGTGTTGTCACGTCGGTTGGTTTCCCCTCTCTCTCTCTCTCTCTCTTTCTCTCTCCTGCTGCCGCTGAGCACCGATGGGTTTCTCTTTCCTTTCCCCAGGTTGGATCTGCTGCCCTTCTACGCACGCCTGGTGGCCACCCTCCATCCCTGCATGTCGGACGTGGCCGAGGACCTCAGCTCCATGCTGAAGGGGGACTTCAGGTTCCACGTAGGTCCTCACTTCTCCATATAACAGGGTTCCTACGCAGCGCAATGGGACAGAATGGAGTTGGATATTGAGTCATTTCCAGGTCTGGGCACAAGAGAGCATGGAAGTAGTTTCTGCTTTGCAGAATACTGCCCCTGGTCTGGCAATGGCTCAGTGGGTAGAGCAGAGCGACAGGCGATTATAAAAGTCACTGGTTCGAATCTGGTTGCCTCCTGGCTAAGTGTCAAAGTGTCCCTGACACCACCGTGTGTGTGTGTGTGTGTGTGTGTGTGTGTGAGGCAATCAACTACAGCACAATATGCTGGAAAGGGCTATATAAATGTAGGAGCCCTGATGTCATGACCTACTGGAGTTTAGTTCTCTCACGCTGGAGCTTTTCCCTGCAGATTCGGAAGAAGGACCAGATCAACATCGAGACCAAGAACAAAACGGTCCGCTTCATTGGCGAGCTGGCCAAATTCAAGATGTTCCCTAAAACGGACACGCTCCATTGTCTCAAGGTAGGCGTCTGCATTATGCATGCAGTAATTGCGCCCTAAATGGTGTTTTTTGAGATGTTAACTAAATAATATGACACATAAATGCCGGCGTTAATATTGACAAAATTCTCCGGTTTTATAAAAATCGAGTTTTAATTGTCTGAGAATGGCTCCACATATCTGCAACTTGGCTGGTTCCCATATACTCCCAATACTCCCTGTTTGCTTGTGCATCATCAAATTCCAATTCCCCCCCACATTTTTTATCCTTATCTTCAAAGTTGTGCAATGGGTGCAGTTACACTTTAGACATACGTGAATGTTCTTTTGGAGGATTTTAAGGAGTGTGTGTGTGTGTGCGTGTGCGTGCTAGATGCTGCTGTCAGACTTCTCTCATCACCACATAGAGATGGCCTGCACCCTGCTGGAGACCTGCGGCCGCTTCTTGTTCCGCTCTCCTGAGTCCCACCTGCGTACCAGCGTCCTGCTGGTGTGTATGCACACGCACACATCACACACGCACGCACACACCACACACACATATTAGCATCTCACAGTTAATGTCATTTAAGTACAGTATCTTACAATAGCTGACTAATGGCCAGTTTCACAGACGTGGTTTAATACTAGTCCAAGGCGAAAAAAAAAATTCAATCTCGATCTCCTCGTCTCGAACTAGGCTTTATACGCACCAAAAATAATAGCCCGATATATTTAGGTTTAATACCGATACACGATATATATATATATATATATATATATATCGGTATTTTCTATAAAGTGGGCTAAATCTTCAGGCATATAGAAAAAACAGCAAACCCGACGGAAATGTGACTTCTTTTTTTTTTTTTGCAACATTAATTGACAAATGTGAGCCTTCTCTGGTGTCTCCGCCCCTTTGACAAGTGCAGGCATGGAGGGAGAGACGAACAAATCGAAAAAGTCTTGAATAAACGCATGATATAACTATATCGATATAAACAATATTGTCTAATTTTATATCTCTTTTGAAAAAATTCCGATATACCGATACATGCCGGTATATCGCCCATCCCTAGGCTTTATCCAGGTCTGAGTGACCAGGCCTATACCTTTTTTGAAATAGGAAGTTCAGTGAAAGTTCCAATGGTGCAGGTGCAGTCTGTTGATGCATGACGCCCCCCCCATCCCCCCCTCCGCCCCCAACAGGAGCAGATGATGCGTAAGAAGCAGGCACACCACCTGGACGCGCGCTACGTCACCATGGTGGAGAACGCCTACTACTACTGCAACCCCCCGCCCATGGAGAAGACTGTGAGGAAGAGGAGGCCCCCGCTCCAGGAGTACATCCGCAAGCTGCTCTACAAGGACCTGTCCAAGGTCACCACCGAGAAGGTACAGCTGCCTGCCTGCCTGCCTGCCTGTCTGTCTGTCTGTCTGTCTGCCTGCCTGCCTGCCTGTCTGCCTGCTCTGCAAGCACCTGTCCAGGGTGTCTCTCTCTCTCTCTCTATCTATCTCTGTCTGTATCTTTATCTCTGTGTCTGTCACTCTTGCTATCTCCTTGTCTGTCATGCTCTGTCAGCTTTTCTCCCTTAGTCTGTCTTTGTGTGTCTCTCTCTCCCCCCCCTGTGTGCTACTCTTGCTTTATCTCTCCCTGTGTGTCTCCCTGTGTGTCTCCCTGTGTGTCTCCCTGTGTGTCTGGCTGTCTGTCTCCCTGTGTGTCTGGCTGTGTGTCTGTCTCTCTGTGCGATTTCTCTCTCTCTCGATGCCTGATCATTGCGTGACCCCAGGTTTGACAGGTTAGATTTAGTCAAATACGGTAATTGTGTAAAAGCACAAGGCATGTGTGGAGCCTGAGCACCTGTGGGCTCACCGCTACAGGTTCTGCGGCAGGTGCGAAAGCTGCCCTGGCAGGACCCGGACATCAAGGGCTACCTGATCTGCTGCATGGTGAACATCTGGAACGTCAAGTACAACAGCATCCACTGTGTGGCCAACCTGCTGGCCGGCCTGGTGGCCTACCAGGAGGACGTGGGCATCCAGGTGGTGGACGGGGTGCTGGAGGACATCCGCCTGGGCATGGAGGTCAGAGACCTCACACACACACACACACACACACAGACGTGCGCACACATGCACACATGACGTGGTGGAAGGTGCATGGAAGTCAACAGGGACCCCCAACCATAAACACATTATACATGCAATACACACACACACACACGATACACAAGATGTCCCCTGTGCCTCCCTGAGACTATATTTATCTCTCTCTTTATCTGGCCTATAATTTGTCAACTCATTTATAAAGCACATACACAAACATCCAATGCTGACCAAAGTGCTGTACACCCTTTTCCAAAGAGAAATTGATAGAATAATTTAAAAAAACACACAAGACTATGGTAAATATAAACAAACAAACAAGTTTATTTTTAACCTTTCACCGAGGCTGAGTGTAGAGCAAACGTTTATCGAGCTTATCATTTGTTTCTTAACTAATTGTAAGATTAAGTGATTCCAGTATGTTTTAGTGCCATTTTCAATTTTCAATAATATTATAAAAATGTGTGATAATATGCGTGACATGAAATGTTCGTATCGTCCCCTGCCCACCCTCCCAACGCCTTGCCCGCTGCTGCAGGTCAACCAGCCAAAGTTCAACCAGCGTCGCATCAGCAGCGCCAAGTTCCTGGGCGAGCTGTACAACTACCGCATGGTGGAGTCTGCTGTGGTGTTCCGCACCCTGTTCTCCTTCATCTCCTTCGGGGTGAGCCACGAGGGCAGCCCCAGCCCGCTGGACCCGCCCGAGCACCTGTTCCGCATCCGCCTGGTGTGCACCCTGCTGGACACCTGCGGCCAGTACTTTGACCGGGGCTCCAGCAAGCGCAAGTTGGACTGCTTCCTCATCTACTTCCAGGCACGTCTGCACGTCTCCCTGTCTGTCTGCACGTCTGCTTGTCTCCCTGCATGTCTGCAAGCCTGTCTGCACGCCTGTCTGTCTGTACGCCTGTCTGTCTGTCTGTCTGCCTGTCTTCCGAGCACCCTTACTGTTCTGACCTGCTGTCATTAAAGTGACCTGTGTGTGTGTGTGCGCGCTGCAGCGCTACGTGTGGTGGAAGAAGAGCGTGGATGTGTGGACGCCGGACCACCCGTTCCCCATTGACATCGACTACATGATCAGCGACACCCTGGAGCTCCTGCGGCCCAAGATGAGGATCAGCTGCTCGCTGGAGGAGGCCAGCAAGCAGGTGGCCGACCTGGAGAGGGAGTTCCTGGTCAAACTAGGTACTGCAGGCAGCTGCTTGGTGTATAGAGATTGGTCCGCGCGCCGTATTAGTGGCACCCAGAGCCATGTATAAAAGAGAGTCGCGTAAATTCCGTTCACTCCAATGGACCGTTGTTTTTATTGTTTATATTTTACCCAAGATGGCTGATCGCTCGTACTAGGATGTGACTTGCTTTTGGCAGCTGGCTGAGCCCGTCAAGCCAGGCGGCATTCCTCTGCACGTAGGTGCACTTCTCTTCACACCGCTTGCTGCATCTGTCAGACAGGTTTAGCTTCTCCAAATATGAGAGGTGCGCTTGCCGGGCCTACATGACGCCATGCTGCACTGGATTTTCAGGTCTGGGTTGATTTCAGGTTGACTCAGGTTGCCGGGGCATTTTGCTGTTGTTATAGAGCAGTATAGTGAGTCCTCTGTAGATAAGACCAAACATTGTGCTGGAAGCCCCAATCAGTGTTTAGATTAGCATTTAGCTAGCAACACTAGGCAAAGGGAGTGACCCAGAGCAGGAGCAAGCTAACGTCAGGCGGCCGTAGCCTAGCATAGTCTAGCCTAGCATAAACTAGCCTAGCTTAGACTAGTCATAGCTTAGACTAGTCATAGCGTAGACTAGTGTAGCGTAGCCGAGCCTAGCGTAGACTAGTGTAGCGTAACCTAGCCTAGCATATACGAGTGTAATGTAGCCTAGTCATTGCGTAGACTAGTCAAAACGTAGACTAGTGTAGACTAGACTAGCATAGACTAGTCATAGTTTAGACTAGCCTAGCAGATGCTAGTTTAGCGTAGCCTAGTGTAGTGTAGACTATCGTAGCCTATTTTAGCGTAGTCTAGAGTATTTTATCCTAGTCTAGTGTAGACTAGCGTAGCCTAGTCTAGCGTATACTGTTTTAGACTAGTGTACATGACTAGTCTAGCGTACGCGACTTGTGTAGCGTAGCCTAGCCTAGTTGAGCATAGACTAGCGTAGGAGAGCATTGCGGTAGGGAAAGCATTCCTGGAGCAGGTGTAAACTAGTGTAGCCTAGTTTAGCGTTGTCTAGCATACTAGCTCAGCAGAGCATTGCGGCAGGGAAAGAATTCCTGGAGCAGGTGTAGACTAGCGTAGTGTAGACTAGCGTAGCAGAGCAAACCACCTGCTCAGCCCTCCCGGTAGGAGCCCAGCCACCAAGGCATTCCTCCAGAATTGCATGTTATTGAATGTGTACAAAGGAGGCTTTTAATAATAATAATAAACCACATCCACACCCTGCATGAATGTGTGTAGGTGTGTGCGCCCGTGTGTGTTTGTGTGTGATTGATTAAAATGGAGGTGTAGAGGGTGCTTGATGCTTTATGATGGATGGGGCCCACCCCCATTCCCCCTGGCAACACTAGAGTCATTGTTTCGGCATTGATCACTGAACCAAGATAAAGCATTCCTCCCTGCTCTGAGAGAACAGACTCTGCTCTGCGGCACAAGCATACCTGACTGTCCCCTTTGTCATTAAACACTTACCACCGTGGCTCTGTAAATACTATCGCGCTCCTCGACGGAGGGTGGTGGTAGGGGTGAGGTGATAAGCTGTTGTGAAGATGGCCTGTCAACCCTGATGTCAGACAATAACTTCCTGGTGGCTCTCATGCATGACCTCTTTTTTTTAATAAATGTATAATTGCATCTTTTGTTCACATGCCCACATGTATAATCTGTAATATGATCTGCCAGGGCTATCTAGACGTAATCTGATTGTTCTAATTAAAGATTTGGTAGCCACAGTCCCCACTAAGAGAATGGGAGTCAATGCTGTCCAACAATGCAGGCGATACAGTGACATTAAATACACTGGTGAAACACACAAGGTAAAGGGTTAGTCCGCTGTTATTTTGATGCCTTCCTATTTAATAACGGCAATACTAACCTTATTCCACATGCAGCGAATACGTTCTCAGAGCAGCAACCGCCATGAGACAACCAATTTAAAACCACTGTGCAGATTCTTAAGAAGAGCTACTTTGAATTGTGTAAATTCATAAAGTTAGATTTCACTCATCTTTGGCAAGTGTGAACCAAGTTTCTATTAATTAGATAATTAGGGGTGGGAATCCCTAATTATTTTGAAACTATTGGGCAGCTGCAACTGTTTAGATGGCCTCATCTAGCTCTACCACCATTTAGAAACACGCTTGACTTCAACGTCATATCACCAACCCCACCCTGACTGGACCGCCAACACGGTGGCTGTGAAAACACTAATGCCAACAAGGTTTTTTCCAGGCTATAATCTCAAGAATAGATATTAGCCATAGTCAGGTGTAAGGTTGGCCCCAAATATTATATTATATTCTGGTATTGGTTAGGTATGTAGGTAGGTATGTATTCGATTTAAATATTGGAATTCGAGTATTTGCTTTTTCCCATTTTGCATGCATGGTTTCCCATTAATCCCTACTGTCTCCATATAAACCCACATGTTCAAATGTAATTACCTGCCCTACACTGTGTCATCAACACAATTGATTATAATTGGTTCTGTCTGTAAGAAGAGAGCGAGGCTATTCATTAGTGCTGGGGCGATTAGTCAACGTAACTGACCTCACCTGTTACTAAATACGTCGATTTGCTAAATGTACCGTTGACCGCGACTCGGAAAAATATACCTATAACTATGCTCCGATCTGAAAAAATAGTGCCGTCAATGGACTATGAGAGGCAGCAA
>JAODLL010000016.1:1760630-1780515 GCA_026546735.1 Forbesichthys agassizii
ACACACACACACACACACACACACACACACACACACACACACACACACACACACACACACACACATACATACATAAAGAATGCACACACACTGCCACTTCACGGAGAGCTAAGAGCAAGCCCAGTTCCACCGTACTATTCCTCCCAGTGGACTGAGACGTTTGCATGTAGTCTCTGTAATGTATAATAATGCCCTGGGAGGGTTCATCCATGAAAACCTTGTAATTGTGTCATGTAGAGGCTAAAGGGTCAAGCTGAACACCACTCAATGTTCTCTCTGTTTGTGTGTGTGCGCGTGTGTGCGTGTGCGTGCGTGTGTGCGTGCGTGCAGTACAAGATCCTCAACGTGCCGCTCTCCTCCCATCTGGCGGCCAACCACTTCAACCAGCAGCAGGCGGAGCAGGAGGAGCGCATGAGGATGAAGAAGCTCACCCTGGACATCAACGAGAGGCAGGAGCAGGAGGACTACCAGGGTACGCATGGGGCTCCTGCTGGGGCTCCTCTGGGGCTCTATTGTGGCTCCTGCTGGGGCTCTATTGTGGCTCCTCTGGGGCTCTATTGTGGCTCCTGCTGGGGCTCTATTGTGGCTCCTGCTGGGGCTCTATTGTGGCTCCTGCTGGGGCTCTATTGTGGCTCCTCTGGGGCTCTATTGTGGCTCCTCTGGGGCTCTATTGTGGCTCTTCTGGGGCTCTTGGGGCTTCTGTGGGGCAGTGCAACAGGTCAGGTCAGGGCTCTCTCAGACCAGCTCAAGCCCGTTGGCAGCAGAGCAGACCTGATTTCAAGCCGCTCCCATGTTAATTAATCAGAGCTGGAAAACTGCAGTTTGAAGCAGTTATTACAATATATAAATAAATAGGGAATTGCTTGCCTGAATTGTTGTCATAATATTACTAATATTTGAATATATTTTATAACTGTCCTAAGACATGCATACTATTATGCTAATACTGCACCATCAATGCTGTGCAGTGATAATGGCGTAAAATTGAACACACGTCAACACACAGCCGTGTAGTACAGCAGGTGTTGTGAGACGCTTTGGATTAATGCAGATCCAATGGAAGCATGGGGGAAACACATGTTGACTCGTGTGTGTGTCTGTGTGTTTGTGTGCGCACCACAGAGATGATGCAGTCCCTGGCCCAGCGTCCAGCCCCCGCCAACACCAACAGGGAGCGGCGTCCCCGCTACCAGCACCCCAAAGGAGCCCCGAATGCTGACCTGATCTTCAAGACCGGTGGAAGGTGATGCGTGCTCCTCACCGCACGCACACTCACGCGCACACACACAGACCTACAGGCCAGGCATGCATATTGTGTTGTGGCGTCCATAATGGAGGCATCTCCTACAGTAAGGTCCCGCCTTGTCCTCCAGGAGACGCTGATTGGAGTCTGGCCCAAAGAGCGAGCAAGAGAAATGTGAGAGAGAGAGAGAGAGAGAGAGAAGATGCGTAGGGCGACCGGCCTCTGCTGAGCGAATCCTCCAGACGCCCCCAGCAGCACCACCACCACCACCCCCATTCCTCCACCCACCCATGGCCCCCTCTTCTGGAGCAAAGGGGATCTGACGGCTCATCAACCAGGGCTGGTGGGAGGGGGAGGGGGGGAAAGAGAGAGAGAGTGTGTACGTGTGGGAGGGGTGAGGGCGAGGGGTGCAACCCTCCCTGACTACCCGTTGCCAAGGGTCAAACACGCGGGTTACCTTTTCCTTCCCACGCTCTGTCAGCCGGAAAGGACAGCGGTGGAACAGTGGAGCCCCCAAAAAAAAACACAAGCGAGCCCCACATTGGGGGTCCGGGGGCCACCGTCGGTCGATTTTGAAAGGATGAACAGACAGACAGACAGACAGACAGGCAGGCAGGTAGGAGGACACCTAACAGCCTGAGTTCGCACCTGCGTCGTTGTCGGAGGAGGAGGAGGGGGGGGGGGGACGCTGAAACACGAACTCTCGTTTCGAAACAGAAATATGAGAATGGACGTTTTCTTTTTCTAAAATTTTTCTGGGTTTTGGCTCCATAGTTGTTTTAATTTGTATTTGTTTGCCTCTTTGGGAACAAGAGTCTTGTGGACGAAGCTCTAGGGACGAACCAACGCGTGGGAGCGAAACAGTTCGACTCGGGTCTTCAGCTGTGATAGTACTACAAATCCCAGCAGCGCAGGGGCCATCGATGTCATGCACTGTGTGTGTGTGTGCACGCGCGCGTGTCTGACGGGTCCGGCGCAGATAGATCGTTCGGCACGGCAACGCGCACTATGGCGACGCAATCAAGAGACGAGCCTCAGCCGACTGACTGGTCTCGTAATCATTGCAGATGTAATATAAACATACTGTGTACACACCTGGATATTAATATTGTTATGCCCTATAGACGTTGGTCTCAACCAGGCATTTAATTTAGACGATATACACACGTGTGTTGATTCTGATTGTGTGTGCTGTAGTGATGCTGAGAACACTGAAGCCCTATACTGCCGACTAAATTGTGTTTTTGATCATGCAGTCTCTGTTGAACCTACGAATAGATGTGTGTAGATTCTGTGTTCTTTTGCATGAGCCCTTTCTGCTCCACCTCTGTAAACCAGCTTCTGCCTGTGCTGGTAAAGCCTATCAGTGATTTTTAGTGTTTATATCATACCCCCACAATATTTTCTCCTTTTGTATTAGCAGGAATACTTCTTTTTTTTTGACTCGTAAGACACGAGTATGCTAGAGTCCCAATAAAGATGACCACCTCTTAACCACCTGTGAGTCTTGGTGTTCTTTGTATCAAGGGCAACAGTCTGTGTGTGTAATGTGTAGTGGGTGTGTATGAGAGAACCGCTGGGGTGTGCCCGTTTGTCTGGATGTAATTATAAGGCCCCAAACATAACTATTTCCTCCCTTCCTGGCTCGGTCAACACCCGTCTCTTCCACACCCAGTAGAGGTGCATGGCTGGCACGCGTACACACACACACACACATGCATTAAAGGCAGGGTCAGTCATTCTCGAAAACGCTTGCTAACGTCGAGCTTAAATCAAAACACTATTACTCCACAGCGTCACACATTGATTGAATTATTGTGAAGCAAAGCGTACTACTGCGGCTTAGTTGATGGTAGCGGTGTTCGTCACTTTGTTTATGTTCCTAGTTACTGAGCCAGGGCTGTGTCAGATCATTTTTTTCAGCATGCATAGAAAACTAAGCTAACGAAATGCGAGGAGAAATTTTAATTTTACAAAAAATAGTGTAGCCTATTATCTTACAATTAGCCTGCGATAGCTGACTGAAGTGAAATGGATCACTATTTCTACTACTGCTAAATGTAATATATTGATTGCTTTTAGTTTGATTAAGAGGCGCTTACCATGCTCATAGGCTCAGTGGTGTGCCCTCCAAACCCCCCCCCCAAGGTCCACAGAACAGAGAGCCTCTGTTGAAGACTTATGCAACACACACGGCCTGTTTCTGTGGGGTTAGGTAGGCCACATGTCAAGACCTCCAAATCTCTATAAAGGCTGGTGTGATCATTAATCCACTTAGTTTTGACTTTCCCACCCGGTCAATCGTGACAGGTTATCTTTTAATTCTTTACATTCCATAGTTCAGTAAAAAATAAAACATATTATGGCCTGTTAAACTTTTTATTATTATTAAATATTTACAAAAATGTAACAGTAGATGCATATATACAGAGGACATAGCATACATGCATAGACATTTTATAAAATTGTAATGCAAACCAAGCAACGGTTGTTTCCATAGCGTCAAACCTCAGGTGTAGACCCCACCCACCCTCATTCATATATTAGATATCCTCGTAACCATGTCCGATGTAGACCTGCTAACTGAGTGACCTGCATTGCCTGGGAGGTTGCCATACACACACACACACACATGCACACATGCATACACGCACGCACCACTGGATACTTCAAAAATAATTGTAGATTAACTACAAAAACCGGAGTCTGTAAACAAAGTTCACGAGAGCGCGCCACACAGCCATGCTATATTTGGCAGGGCTGCGTGGTATTACTTCACAAGTTACTGTGGATTTACCACAGAGGCCGGAGTCTGGTTTAAACCATAACACAAATAGACGTACTGGTTACACGCATGGACACACGCATGCGCGCGCGCACACACACAAATATGGTTATGCACAGCAAGGTTGATGAGATAAACATTACAATGTGACAGGTAAATAACAGAATGTCATAGTCAAGGAACAAAATCCATATTTACATTATGTGATTAGCATTTGTTTCGGCACAATGGTGGTACTCGCCCATTTCTTAAGGAGTACAACATCTCATTTACCAAAATCTCACTGGAGTAAAGAAAGTAGTAGTTCAGCTTACAACAGCAAGTCTGTGGTTTGCGTAAGAGGCCAACCCGCCTTGTATAAACATCCTCCAGCCAATTCTGCATTTAGCACATAAGAATATGATTCTCCATCCAAGACATTCTTTATCAACATACATACAGGTCTGTCAGATCCCACTATTACGGTTGCTATTTGAGTGCCCTCTATACAACATTCGAGTTAATGTAAGACTGTGTTTGCGGAGTGGCATACTGTAAATACCTCTTTAAGTTTGTACATTTGATCGCTGCAAATGATTAAACTGCATTCAAGGAAAGTGCATTCATCTCATTCTAGTTCAATATGTATGGAAACACTAATAGAAACTCTCACACTACTGACAGCAATGCCCTAGTCGTCAGTAAATGAAAACACAAGGCCTTGAGGTCTCAGGTAACGGGTACGGTAAACTTTCACAGCCTGCTCGGGACTATTATTTATGATTGCAGCTTGCAAATAGACATTGTAAAAAACTAAATAAAATACAGTATATTATTGCATTGCATCCAATCTTTTAGAGGAGAAACTGAACCAACATTACAAAGGGTTAACATGTTTCTACAGCACCTCAATATATTACCTTCCTGGAGATTAATACGGTATAAAAAATGAAGTGTGTATTTTAAGAGTTGCTTAAAAAGGCAATGTGGCACAAGGCACATATTCCTTGAGTTGGGGGTGTGTAGCCACGCTGTTAGACTCGTTTTCCGGAATGTCTTGTACACCAGAAACTATAAATCAGGCTGTACTGGTCACACATGTAGATCTGACTCCATTCCACTGTATCATGCAGATCTCCCTGTTACCACACCTTTCTCTCTCTCCCTCTCTCTCTCCCTCTCTCTCACTCACACACACACACAGGGTCTCAGCACTCGTCTTTCAGCAGCCCCAGCTTCCTCAGAGCGTCCCTGCGCGACTCGTCCGTTGCTCCACGGCCGGAAAACTGCACCGTGATGCCCTGGGAGCGGAACGCCGGCACCTTGGAGACGGACGATTTCCGCCGGGGCTCTGGTGGGGAAGGGGGCCGCGCCAAGCCTCCTTTCTGCTGTGGGGTCACCAAGCTGTGGTGGTGGGCAGGCTTGGGGGCCGTGGAAGGCGGAGGGGACTTGGGTGTCCGTGGCGTGCTGTGGGAGACGGACTTCGAGGGGGTTATGGTTCGGCTCCGCACCCCATAGCTGTTGTGCTCAGCGGGAACGGCCTCCGTTTGGGCAGCCACGTTCCTGTCGATGTGGGAGCTCAAGATGTCCGGCAGGTCGCTTCTGGTGGGGATCATGACCTTGGACTTCCCGCCGTAGCTGTTGAAGTCGGTGGGCCCCTCCAGCGCGGGCGGTGCGGCACTTGGAGGGGCCGCCGCAGGCTTTCCATAGGCGCCGGCGGAAGGGTTGACCACCACGGACCTTCCGCCGTAGCTGTTGAAGTCCAACGAGGTGAACTCGGCCTGAGTGGTGACCGGCTTGCTCTGCCTGGGCGTGGAGGACTGGTGAAAGGTGCTCCGCGTGGTCGCTGCGAGCGGTGAAGGGTTCATCTGAAATGACTTGTCTCTGCCGCCGCTCGCGGAGCTGCTCTCCGGACGTTTGGCTTGAGACGGACTGGGAGTCCTGACGCTGGGTTCTGTGAGCATGCGAGGTGGGAAGCTCACGCCGGGGGTCACACAGACGGACGTGTCCCCAGACATGGCGCGACTCCTGTTCAGTCCCAGCTTAGACAGGGCCTCTGTCCTGGACTTGTCTGGCGTGGGGTCCCGGAATGAGATGCTGCGGGTGGGAAGAATGCGCTCGGCTTTCGTGAATGCGTCTTGATGAAGATGTTGTTGTTCCAGCGGGTGTGATGTGCCCGTGAGATTCGCCAGCATCTGTGCCTGCCTCTCGTGGATGTTGACGTTGGACTGGTTGTGATGCTCCTTGCTGCCTACCACAACGTTGATATTGCTGGGGAAACGGCTAGGCTTGACTGAGGTGGGCGGGCCCTGCCTGACCGAATGTTCCGCGAAGCCCGGCGGCCTCTCGCCATCGAGGCTCCTGTGACGGAGGAGAGACGAGGGGTGTAGACCGGAGCTTCCTCCACCTCGGTGCTCAGCAATCTGGTGTGCGATGAGAACCGGCGTGGGGATACAGCCCGGAGGATGGTAGTGGACGTCCGCAGACCCGTGGTAGTTCCCGGGTAAAGGAGGGTTGTACTCGGACGGCAAGGAGTCGGTTGATTCACGTCTCGGCTTATTCTCAAAGTGGGCGTCTGCGGTCGCCCGGAGACTCTGGAAGTCTGGAAAAGGGAGGATTTATAGGGTTAGCGCCGCGCAAGAGTGCACTGAAGCAGTCACTTCAACATCCACCTCATAACCACCATTCAACTCAACATGTAGCACACTAACTGATGTTCCTTTATGCTTTTATCTCTAAAATCTAAAACCTCCAATTTTCATACAGGAATTGCAGCTTAAATTTCTTCAGAGCGACGGATTAAGTAAATACAGAAATGTAGAAAAAAAGAAATGTCAGGGCAATAAAAACAATTGTTAAAAATATACATAAAATTGTAAAAGTTAATTACTTTGTGTCTTATTAGTCCTCCAAGTGGCCTAATCTCAACAGAATAAAAAGTTGATTGGTGTGGTGGTACAATACCTGTTTTGGGTGGATCAATGTGTGCCACTCTGTTCTGGAGTACATCCGGTCCTGGCTGGACCAGATCGATAATGTCCTGGTCCTTATGGCCCGGACCTTGTCTCTGTGTTGGACCCGGGCTGGGACTGAGTACAGAGGGGGGTGGGGGATACGAGGGCATCCCATCGACCCTATCGCACACAGCAGCAGCTCGGCTCCTCTGGAACCCCGCTGACTTGGGTCTGTGCTCCCCCTCGTCCTCCAAGCTCTCCTCCAGGGAGACGATGGTCTTGTCGAAGAACAGCAGGCACTCTCGCTCGTCCTGGCTCAGGACCTGCACGGAATTGTCCCCCTGCCGGGGTCGACGACACACATGAGCGTGTTTCTGCGGCTCGGAAATGTGCCGTTATAGGTGCACAGTGACTTTCATGTCATGAAATCGTCACAGAGTCAGCTGTTGACTACTGTGTCAGAATCAAAATAAATACAGTGGCAATAGCTTGGCACTTGCCAAGGGCCCTCTAATCTTATGCGGCAAACCATTACCTTCTTGGTTGTCTCTCAGTTGTCAAGGCAGGGCAATGGAAGGTTTGTTATACGACATGACCTCTCTATTCATGGCCACGACGAGGGTGCTGCTTTCACTACTCTGGACCGATCCCATGCTGCAGGTGTGCGTGTGTGTGTGTGTGCGTGCGCACAGCGAGAACACAGAGCTGTTTGTTTCCTCTGTCCCGACCTTCCCAACTTCTCCCTCGCCCAGTATTTTACCGGAATGCTCCTTCTTTTCAATGGGAACGACCCTAACCTAGATTTCCCCTGCTCCATCCCTCCAGCCTCTGTTCTTGCTGTACAACACAATGGGGGGTCTGGTAACAGCAGTGCTTCTGTGACTGGGGGACCGGGGATTTTACCGCTCCATTCTGAGGTCTCTTGACAATAAAAGCAGCTTTACCTTTACTTTTAAAGACAGATAAGTCAGCTTGTTGTTGTTCTTTTTTTTTTACTTAATAACAATAACAATGATATGCTTTATTTATAGAGCAAAAAATATATTCTTTATACCAGTTAAGACAAAAACAACATTAATTTTTTTTTTTTTTAACCCTAGGAAACACCAAGGTATAGTTAAAAAAAAGGTTAAAAATAAGGGGGGCCTAAAAGAGTTCACAGATTCATCTGACCTGACTTTCTTCCATCTGGTTTTACTTCTACACTTCTCGATGTTCTATCCCTGTGCATCGGTTTTAGTCTGTGTTGTGTTGGTGTGTCCTCATTGTTCTGATTCAGGTGGAAATAAGGAGTGCTATGAAGTCTGTCAGTTTAAAACGGCGACACCAATATATAAACCTAATATACAAAAATGTGGCAAATAATTAACAAATAAACAAAAATACAGCAACACACACATATACAACCTTACTGTAGTGTGTGCTTTGATAAACGTTGAAATTACATTGGAAATGTGCAGATGTAATATGTACATATTTGTGTATTTATGTAAAGGTTGTGACCTTCAGTCAGTGGCTGACTCAAAACAAGGTTGCTATGGCGACAGGATATCTATCAGTCACTGACTGATATACAGTTGGATTAAAAGTAAACAAAAGTGTGTATTATTTTATACACAGCCTTACAGACAGCCGCTGTGGCTACACCCAGGTGAAACTAATACGAGATAAACCGATAGCCAGGGTTTCAGTGAGCGGGAATGCTTCCTATTGTAGTTTTGCACCAAGGCCCACAACACAACACAATACTGCAGATAAACCGGTTGGTTTGTGGCCCGCACGGTGTCTGTGTGTGTGTCATCGCTGTGGCACGCATAATGTATAGTTACATTGTCAAGCGAGAGCATTCTTGCCTTTGTCAGCAGGGACAGGCTGTGATGTAAACACAACATCTCTCCAGGTGGATGTGCATTGTACAGATGTATGCTGTGAGGATCAGCTCCTAAAGATGCAGTCAGCGATTGTAAGCAAACACAGCTTTTGTCTAATTCAGTGAATATCGCTTCACGGTACGCTATCTGCCCGTTATGTGTGCATGCCAATACACATATTATGGTGTTTCTACACAGCCCTATCTCTGTAAATGGGAACACAAACAAAGTGGTGCAGACCGCACCACAATGCACCACATGCAATGTGTTTCCTATCCTTCTGAGAGAACACCCTATGTCATTGACGGAAGATCTACTTCAGATACCAACGATCTTTCTCCAATATTCCTGACGCCGCCTTTAACTGTCTGAGGTAGGCATTGCAACAAGAGCCTAATACTAGTCTAATAATCTGGAGCAATTAATAGAATTATGTTTTTACAATAGCAGGTCAATATAGCACAGTGGTCCTTTATAACCTATGAACTTTCACCAGAACAACAACCGTCTTTATGCATGTTTATTTAATATAGTAATAATAATAATAATAATAATAATAATAATAATATAAATATGTTCACATCTATAGGGAGCATCCAGTGAACCCCAGGTGGTAATGTGTTTACGTGCGTGTGTGCTCATGCATGTGTGTGTGTGTGTGTGTGTGTGTGTTAAGGGAGGTTGGGGGGGTCTTTACCCCTGCCTGCTCTATTGTACTTACGCGTGCTTTGGCATCTCTGTGAGGGCCCCCGTTGATGCCGAAGTGGAGCTGAGAGTTCTGCTGCAGGCGGACATCCATGGCGACGGGGTTAGAGGTCAGCTGGCCTTTGGACATCTCAAGGGGGCGTATCTGAAGTTCCTGGGCGGATGCTGTAGCAATCCAGTAATGTGTGTCCGCTCTCAGTCCGAAGGATCATCTAATACGCCCTTCACAGCCAAGATCTGAAAAACACATGTAGACATCTTGCTGTCAGGAGGAAAAGGCATTTGGGTTTAATGAGACGTTGTTGAGTGGCTTGACATACTGCTCTCAGTAGGAATGTAGCCGCTATAGACTCATACAGTATGTTATGTGGGCTTTACTCAGCACATGTAGGACCTGTTTTCCCACCTCTGAGTTGCGAATACAAACCTTTAATTCAGCTGACACCTACTTCCTGCCTCAAGTCTCAAGATAGCTGAAGATGCTGTTGACTTACATCGTTCAGAATAATGGCGTTCTTTAAGTTAGTAAGGTAGTCTAACTAACATTAACTATTGGTTTAAAGTTGCCAATCATTAAAAAGTTAGCAGCACTGCATTATATTATAACAATATAGGCTAATACATTATTATTAGGCTATTTTTCTATCTGGAACAATTTAAAGTTGGGCTTTGGTTAGAATGCCATATTGATGTCTACAGCATAGGCTATTTATTTCATAAGTGTAAAACTATAGCCTATCGTTAAAAAGAATCCACTGGTAAAATATTTTATATCATATTCTAAACTATTCTAAACTTAGGCTGGAAAAAAATTCAACATTAGCTAGGCTTTACGTGCGGTCACACGGTGACCTAAATATAGGCCTATAAATAAGCCAATAAAAGAAAGAAATGTGCCTAAAGAGCAAAAAAATCTGGACGCGACTTACCCTAAAGCGCTTCCAACTCTTCATCACTGTAGAGACGATATGTCAAAAGTGGTCTGGTTATTCACTATCTGACTCCAATCGTTCATGCCGTGTTCGGCACTGCAAGTTATGCGCGATGTGGCGTGCTTTTACATTCAGCTACAGTCCTACAGTCAGTCAACTCCACCCAACACCGTTTTGTGGAGGGCAGGGCGGTGTCATTCTGGACAGGTAGTAATGCTTGTCAGACACCGTGACATATATTGGTAGTCACGTTGAACATGCATAACGGGTTATAATTGAATACGCTAATGAGCATCGGGCGTATGGATAGGATGTGATACTATGATTCACTCGATCATTATTCATAAACTACTGTAGCCTACGTTTTGGTATTGTGCTAAATGCCATGTGTTCTTGGGAGGAATTACTCATACAGTAATATAAATCAAAAGCATGGAATACATAACCAAACACGCACACGTTATGTGTGCGGTAGAATTCGGGTTGAAAATTATAATGGTAAAGCTTGAGGCGGACTAATGATTTTTATGTAACTTGCTCGTCAGCGCCATCTCGTGGACAATTAGGCTATTACCGATGAGGACCTTTATTGTGAAAACAAAACAGTCGGACTCGGCTGGCAGACCGGAAGAGTTTGGGTTTTCCATAGTTTCACAAAGTGTAACGCTAATCCCCAAAGGTAACGCTAATCCCCAAAGGTATGGCGTCAAATCTCTTGTTCAGGTCTGTGGGTTGTGTTCAGCCCAGCAGACTGGTTGGTCTGGCTGGAGCTCGGTTCACAAACACGCAAGCCCGCACGCAGCCGCTGACGCTCAGACAACAGGACAATGGAATACGGTGAATGTATTTGCTGCCATATTACTGACTGTGTTCTGTTGAGGAATGCAGTTGTGATAAACTGTTACCGTGGTTCGTTCAGCCTGAAAGTAATTGCAAGGTTCCAGATTGTTAAAAACAGGTTGCAATAAATAATAGATCATGCGTTTAAAATAATCTAATATCTATTACAACCAGGCAGTAGTTAGAGCGCTTGTTGGACACATAAACATCAGCGGGTTTGAAAAGAAAGGGTGTTGTTTTGCGCAGAGATATAGGGGGCAGTTTGCTGTCATCATTAGGACATTGTACGACACGTGTGCAGGTTAGACGTATTTCTATATACACAGGCGCAGCTTAACCAAACTCAGAGTCAAAGTTAAGGTGTGTTGAACTCTAGACGAAGTGGAGTGCGATATTGCTTCGTCACAGGAATCGAAGGTTTAATTCGCTTCATTTGCTCGCATAGAATGAAAGTGAACGAGAGGCGAATATTGGCTGCTGTGATGTCACTTTCGCCCATGTGTGACCGCACCCTAAACCTTTTTCTTCTTCAGGAGAATTATTCTCAACAATCCCAAAAAGAGGAATGCCCTTTCTTTGTCAATGTTAGAGTCCTTGAGAGAGAATATCTTGTCTCATGTTGACAGTGAAGATGTCAGAGTTATCATCATATCAGGTATACATTACGTATGACAGGTGTGTGTCTAGCCTATGCTGCTATATATGCTTACAATCCATACACCTTTTGAAACTGTATGTTTCAGCGACAGGACCGGTGTTTTCCTCCGGACACGACCTGAAGGAGCTGACATCGGAACAGGGCAGAGAACACCACGCACAGGTGTTCCAGACCTGCTCAGAGGTGTGCTTGATTCACACGTATTTAGCCAACGCTTCTGTCCAAAGCGACTTCACATCTGGTACATTTGTCAATAGATGAACAGGTCACACGATGCCAGCTATCGTAAGCAAACGACATTCTGCTATGATAACGACGCATCATGTCATTGTCTAAGAGGCTGGGACACTACCAAGATATAATTCAAGCCTCAAAGATAACTGTCAATAGCCAATGTAGTAAAGTGTTTAATTTCTAAGGACAACAAAGAGCTTTTTATACATGTTATATATGTCTGTATGTCTGTCTGTCCCTCTAATCCTCTCTGTGCATGTGCACACACACACACACACACGATGTTAACACTATGACTTCCTAATTCCTGCGCTGAAGGTCATGGCTCTCATCCAAGACGTGCCAGTGCCTGTGATCGCCATGGTTAACGGCGTTGCCACGGCGGCCGGCTGCCAGCTGGTGGCCAGCTGCGACATCGCCGTGGCAACGGAGAAGTCAACCTTCGCCACACCAGGGGTCAACGTTGGCCTGTTCTGCTCCACGCCCGCCGTTGCCATCGGCAGGGCCGTGCCCAGGAAGGTAGGGCGTGATGGGGACGTGATTGGCGCGTGGGTGGGGGTGGGGGGGCACACACACCTTTTAAAGTGTGACTGCACTCCAGCTCTGAGCCTGACTCCGCCCACTGCACAACTTTGAAAAATGCTAAAACACAGTCAAGGAGCTGAGGGAGGGGGGGCTTAGAGGGGACCCCGTTAACATCAACTGATTTGATGATGCACGAGTGGCTCCAGTGTACCAGTCAAACCCTAAGGCTGTTTTACAGTATTTCTCAGTTGCGTTTGTAGATTTTTCGATTCAGTCTTAACAGTTGCAAACCAGCCTGTACATTTCTCAAAACAAATCGTACAAACGGCAAAACACAATGTATTTCCGTCAAAAGCTCGTAACTTGCTCAAAATCATTAGTCTACCTGTCAAAAGCACATTTTTATATCAATGAACATGTCATTGCCATCAGAATGTCGAGTCCTTGTGTCATTGTTGACAAGCATGTTGCTCAGTTGTGTCAAACTGCTTAGTCGTGTTGTCAATATAAAACTGCCTGCTGTACTCTATGGCTACATTTTTGATGATAATTACAATATTGAAAATGTACTCTTGGTCTGTCAACAAATTGTCAATGTGATTCAGAAAGAAAACACTAAACTATTTCGTAGCACAAAAGAGATGTTTTTCTCGCTTTGGTACATTTTTCGACTCAGTTTTATTGCAACGCTTGCAAGCCAGCTTGTTACAGTAATTTCTCGAAACTATTCATACAAACATAACACAATGTATTAAAGTACTGTATCTGCAAAAGCATGTAAATAAACAAAAGTATTTAGTCTTTCCCTCAAAAGAAAATATGTACGTCGATGAAAAAGTCCTTGTGTCATTGTCTACCAACAAGCTAGTCAAAATGCATGTTCTCAATATAACAGTATACTATGTATTTGTTTTATGTCAATCAATCAATCAATCTTTATTTATATAGCACTTTTCATACACATTCATGTAACACAAAGTGCTTCACACTATGTCATTAAAAACGATACAAAATTAGTAAATACAATATATAACAAAATAAAGTAATACCAACACTCATGTTACACTCATCATCCCGACCCTCCAATCACAAACAAACATCGAGAGTCCCATTCCCACCATCCCCAAAACACAAACCACCAGGGACCCCAGACCCGCTCCCCAGCCACCTCAATCCCAGTCAGAGAATGGAACCCCGAAGACATTGACAGAACGAGCCTACACACCAACATACCCCAGACCCCCAAGGATGTGGCATTTTGATGATGATGATCTAAAGTGCGTGTGTGTGCTTGTGTGTGCGTATGTGTGTGTATACAAAAAAATCAGCCTTACAATACTGTATACATTTCAACAGCTCATAGTGTAGTGAAAGATTGAGTGTACTGTAAGAGATTGGACAGAATTCTCATTTATGCTGTTTTTACTGTATACAGTACGCATAATTACGTTTGTGCTGTAATTTGGTGACATTGTCATTGTGAAAAAAGAAAAACACAGCACTGCATAGCACAAAGAAACTACAACTACAGTAACAATATGCCCCAGAATACAGCACTGTCTATGCTTGCCAGACATAATAGTCTAATAGAAATGATGGCTCATTTAACCATTTTGAATGTAAGAACTTAAACAATGAACTAATGCCTAGATGTATTGGGGGGTATGACTATTCAACAGACATCCAGTGTATTTCATTTTGATCAACATGCCATAAGCCATGTAGGAAACGGCAAACAATTGTACAAAACCATTTGCATTAATGTGCAAAAGCATCTGCAATTTATTCCAAAACAATGAGAAATGTCATTATGATGTGCACAAGCAACTTGATGATGTGGAGGTTGAACACGTAGTTTTGAGAATGTCAATTCTGATCTGAGAAACGTACCAAAGCGACTGAGAATACTGTAAATGGATATGACGTGTAGAGCCATTTTCAGATCATGAAATCCAAATTCATATAAAAACCCAAAGACCAGCATTTATGTGTCTCATCACAGTTCAGTCTTGTTATTTAGTTTACAAAAAAAAAAAACACAATTTAGGCTGTAGTTACACCTTTAGCCCCCAGATTATCGCACTGACTTTCACCCTAGAATCGTTTATTTCAAATGTTTTTGAATATTGTTGTGAGAAAGTTCAATGCATGTGTGCAATGTATCTGACAAAAAATTGATAAATATTCTTTTGTAACTTAGCTACAATACATTTTATTTTATTAATTAGTAAATTATTTATCTTTTTACATGCACATGATAAATACCATGTAGTACTTAGTGAACAAGCTTTTTTTTTGTAACCCCCACCCCCCTTACCCCAGATTGCCATGGAAATGCTGTTCACGGGAGCTCCCATCTCAGCCCGCGATGCCTTGCTTCACGGGCTGGTCAGCAAGGTAGTAGAGGAGGAGCGCCTAGAGGAGGAGACGCTGGCCATCGCCCAGCGCGTGTGTCAGACCAGCCGGGCGGTTGTGGCCCTTGGCAAGGCAACCTTTCACAGGTGAGGCTTCTGTAGGCTGTTATACTGCCATCTAGTGGTGTAGCTGCAGCAGTGCCAATGGCAACATTCACTACTGCAGGGCATCTTTAACCTGACATGCCAGATGGATGTGTCTGTTAGACACATCCATCTGGGGAGCCAGCCATCCATTGAAACTGTTTTTAAAAGGCAGGCACATTCAAAAAATACTTTTTGGGTGAACATGTGAACAAGCAGAGCCTGTTGCTATCCACTCTTACAGCAGAAAAGTCAGGGAAAACACATTTTCCATTGAGCAAAGGCTTTTGCTCCTCATATATTCGAATAAAACTGATACTATATTGCATCACCTACTGTAGGAACCGCCATTTTCATTTTCGAGTTGTTTTCAAGTCACCTTCGTCGCACCTAACCCACACACGGAGCTAACCATGATGCGTATTAAACGCACGCTGGCTGAAACACAATGATTTCCAAGCTCTCTCCAGAATGATTCTCGCGGCGAAGTCAAACTGAAGCTCGCGAGACCTGTGTTCACCAAAACGCTAGAAAATGCCTGCGCTTGATGGGAGCTTCATGTCCTGCGATCTCGCCATACGTTGCTAGAGGAGCCTTATGTTTTAGGGTTAGCAGTCGGGTTAAAAGCCTGTTGGAGAGGAAAGAGCAGCTACAGTAGCCTCTGCGGTAAGATATCAGATATGATTTATTAGCTAACATCGTTTCATATGGTTATATTAATCTATATTGTAAATTAAGAGAACATATACAGTATGTATAACGTCCAATACGCCTATAGGCTATTTAATTCAAAATTGGGTTTGCTGAAAATCCCTAGGCTATATTCTAGCCTAGTTCTTCCATGTCTATATGAACTTCCACATTAAATATGAAGATGTATTTAGGCTACCGTAGAATAGAAACATGAATGATGTAGAAAACAAATCTATAGCCTATGTGACCATGTCACATTTTTGAGGAAATATTTAATGGAGGATAATTTATAATAGGTCAAATGTTTGGCTGTACATTTTATAACTCACTCCTTGGAGGAAGCTATAAGTGTAGAGCCCTGCTTTGCTACACAGTTCTTCATATATCTAGCCTCTCAAGGCTAGATATATGAAGATATATAGAAGGCTCATTTTCAGCAAGGAAAATCAATCCTTTTGGACCAGGAAGTGTTCAATCACGATTATAGAGAGAGGTTGATTTATAATTTGTTGTTTGAGATGAATATAGTTTTCACAGTCTCTTGAAACCGCTAGATAATTTTAGCAAGAATCAATCTGGAAACCCTTCATTCAAAAAGTGTTTGGAGGCTAAATTAAAGCTTGTGAGACCAGGATGTCTTTATTTTAATATCCCCCCCCCTTTCCCTTCCATCTCTCCCCGCCCCTTCAAAAACAGTCAAATGTCGCAAGGCCAAGAGGCAGCCTATGCCACAGCCTGCAGAGGTATGGTGGACAACCTGACCCTCCGAGATGGCCAAGAGGGGATCCGGGCATTCATAGAGAAACGCAAGCCAATCTGGGGCCATGGCGAAGAGAAGGCACTTGACTGAACGCCGGTGTTTGTCTTCCAGCCGCGTTTTTGGAAAGGTATTACCTGACTTATCCCAAGGCGGCCCGTAGTGAGAAGCTGTTAATTGAAGTCATAGAACGCGTTATTCTTGCATTTGGCTTTGCTGACAGGGGCTGTGAACTATGGACCATTTGAAAAGTGTCTGCCTTACAATATTGCATTGTGAAGATGAGAACCAAATGTATTAAACGTTCTCAGCTTGGCTTGCAGTGGACAAAGATACAAATTAAGTGAGTTTCATATTGATATGCACAAGGTAATTAAAACATACTGAATATGTATTATAGAGTTGGATGAGCTGTGATTTTCATGTGGCAAAAATCATAGATGTTTGAGATGCAATGTATTAGTTTATTAAAAGTAACTCAAACTGACATGCCACAACTGCTGTATTTTGAAAACTAAGATCAGTCTAAACATGAATGACCTGTGAAGATAAAAAAAAAATTGTCCACTAGGTGGCAGACAATCCACACAGATGGGCGATAACATAAGTTCTCACATGATTCAGACAGTTTAAACTTGGTCTACATAAATTAATTTTTGTACAGTAAAATGTAAATTTGAGTGACTACATCAGATATCAGTCATTATGTGATGATTGAACATAAAGGTTTTGAGGCCAACACCGTGTCAGAAAAAGGTACTAAACATGCTTTATATCCAGTCATAGACAGTCTGAAGCATTAACTTTCATCCCAACTTGTTTTATTAAGCGAAGTATCGTAGAATGGTTTGCATTCAACAAAACAAATGTTCTTAAGGAATGTAGCTAACAGTATCAGTAGTCCTACTGTTAGAAAATGAGCAATGAAAACAAGAAACAAAATACCCCACTAGAATGGCCACAAATTGCAGATCTTACAGGGGTGGAATGTGGAATAAGCATAATATTACACAGCTGTCAATCATAACCAAAATAATATTTTTGGATAGCTACACAGCCTTTGGTGGCCAATCGAAAACATTCTATATTGCAAGTACACAACACAGGTTGTCTTTCTACAGTTAATCAGTGGATGCAACATATCAAGCAGACAGGCATATGGATGGAGTTTGAGAACTTACAAAATGACTCAAACAAGTGGATATTGCAGGTGACCTCAAGATACACCTACCTGTAAATACCCGCATGTTGATGTGAGACTGAGAAATGCATTGCACATCAGTAGTTAAGTGTAGCACTGAACATTTTGAAATATATATATATATATAAAATAAAAAAAACAAATTCTCAAAAGATAAAAACAAATACCCAAATCAAATAAAACAATTTAACTGATACTGCATTAGAGGTACTTCAACATCAGAAAGGAAGTCAGTTTACAGCGAGTTTCCCCTCGTGCATCTGCTACCGCATTATAGTTCCTCTTTGAAAAATGTATGTATATAGCGAACATGTTATTCTCTATCGTAAATATTAAACAATAGAAAAGATGGATATACAACATACATCGCTGAGTTTGCGTCTTTTGGGAGGGCAATCCCGTGCTACCGATTTTACTACTCAGTAGATCAACCGAAAAAATATAGTGACTGTACATTTTTTTTTAAACTCTAATAAAAAGATCTCGTTAATGATTTCACATCCAAAAATAAAATATAATTTTCAGTCAGTTGATCGGTAGAAACTCTAAGGGCTGGTGTGTGTGTGCGTGCGCGGGTATGTGTATGCGTGTCCATTGTCACGGCGATAAGGTCATTCGAGCAACAGAACAAGAGAAGTGGAGGAAAATGCCACTGACGTCTTCCCCCCCCCCCTCATTGTTGCTCACAGCAGCATAGAGTCCTGCATGGCAAAAGCCTCCTGCATGTAGTGTTGCGCTCTGACCAGCGGGGGGGGCTGCTGCTGCGGCTGGAGGTGAAGCGGTGTCCTGTAGCCCCCGGCGACGGGAAAGGTGAATAGCTGCGGGACGGGTGACATCTGGGCCTGCTGGAAGCTGGGCGAGCGTGGCACTGCCCCGTCCAACCAGCCGCCCGGGGACCCAGGGCCGGGGGCTCCTCCCCCACTCTCCGCATCCCCCTTGTAGCCTCCCCGTGTGGGGTAGGCTGTCCTGGGACGGGGGTGCTGGCGGAGGTAGACACCCACGGGCTCTGTGGAGAGGCCTGCGTTCCAGGGGGCCATCGGGGGTCCACGGTGGGGGCCTCTGTAGGGGTCGTCAGGTGGGGAGATGATGTTGGGTGGCCGCCAGGCGGTGCCGTAGTGGGGTCTCTCCTCCCGGGCGTAGGAGGGGGTCGGGAGGAGGCCCGGCTGGACATCCCCCGTCGCCATGGCAACGACGGGGGTCCTCCTCACCCGGGCCGGGGGGTCGTCCAGCTCCAGGACGGGAAAGTCGTCAGCTGGGGACCCCGGCACATTGTCGTACTGCGAGGCGTTGGAGCCCCGGTCGGCCCCCCGGGACCAGTGGCGGGGCCGGCGCTGGCGGGGGGGGCCGGCATCCGGGCTAGAGTGGGCCGGCGAGGTGCCTCCATCCCCAGCTACGCAGGGCGGCCGGAGGACGTTCAGGGCCTCCAGCTTGGTCTCGGAGGGCTTCACCCAGCGAGGGCCGACGTCCCTGCGCGCCCCGCCGCCCCCGGTGGGGTAGGCCGCGTTGGAGTTGAGGTTTGCAGCGGCATGGGGGCTTCTGGGCTTTCCCCCATCCCCCGCCAGCGGCCCATCTGTGGCGGACATGTCCCTCCTCCGCTGCGGCTTTTCCAGGGAGCCCTGCCGCGACCGACTGGGCAATCGGACGCTCGCGCCGCTCTCCTCAAACACCGGGAGCACCTGGGAGACACTGGAGGGCGGGGCCGTGTGGGCAAGGCTCTGGCCGTTAGCCAGCACGCTGTCTGGCTCGGGAGGCAGCTGACCCAGGGGCTTACTGGGAAGTTCCTCCTCCTTACCTGAGGAGGGAGGTAAGGAGAGACGGGGGTGGCGGGTTAGGGCGCCGTGGAGACAGAGGAACATGTGTCGGTGGGTAGTTAGTTCACGTCTGATGGGGGACCACGACACAGACAAGGAGTCATGCGACAGCACTGTCAGCGCTCGGCACAAAACACCACGGGGAGACACATTCAGCACAACACTGGCTATCATTTCCACGAAGGGGGGGGGGAAAGAG
>JAODLL010000016.1:1790258-1812155 GCA_026546735.1 Forbesichthys agassizii
CCGATCTGTTGTGCTGTGTTGTGTTGTGTTGTGTTGTGTTGTTCTGTGTTGTTCTGTGTTGTGTGTTGTGCTGTGTTGTGTTGTTCTGTGTTGTGTGTTGTGTTGTGTTGTGTGTTGTGTTGTGTTGTGTGTTGTGTTGTGTGTTGTGTTGTGTTGTGTTGTGTTGTGTTGTGTTGTTCTGTGTTGTGTGTTGTGTTGTGTTGTTCTGTGTTGTGTTGTGTTGTGTTTTGTGTTGTGTTGTGTTGTTCTGTGTGTTGTGCTGTGTTGTGTTGTGTTGTATTGTGTTGTTCTGTGTTGTGTTGTGTTGTGTTGTGTGTTGTGTTGTGTGTTGTGCTTTGTTGTGTTGTGCTGTGTTGTGTTGTATTGTGTTGTTCTGTGCTGTGTTGTGTTGTGTTGTGTTGTGTTGTGCTGTGTGTTGTGCTGTGTTGTGCTGTGATGTGCTGTGTTTTGCTGTGTCAGGATATTTGTCACATCTTTCCATGTATTCAAATTATTTTAAATTGTGATGTAAATTATCACTACAAATAATAAATAATTCTTAAGATGTGTGCATGTGTGTCTGTGTGTGTCTGTGCATGCTTCAGCGCGGCCCCAGCCTACAAGCCGCCCAACTGCGCCTCAAGAGGAGGTCCAGGCACGGAAAGTGCTGTTGTCATGGGAACCAGGCAGCGACGGTCTTTCTCCAGTTCGTTACTATACGGTCCAATACAGAGAGCTACCAGATAGCAATTGGACGGTTCACTCCGCCTCAGTGAACCATGAGGCCAGCTCCTATATAGTGGACAGGTACACCAGCCATTTTTCGCTATTGTTGTTTGATTTCTCATAGCAAGGTTAACATCTGCATAAGTCTCTATGTTCATCATGACATTTACTGCATTTAGCAGATGCTTTGTCCAAAATGACTTTGACAAATGACAAACAGTACATTTGTCAAAGGTGGAAGAGATCATTGTTGTATGCAACAAACATTCTGTTAGGATAATGACTGCAGCGTCAGGGCTAATATGTGTGTTATACATTTACAACACATCTAATATACACCATAAAATACCAGGAAATAATTGCTAGAAGCAAGACAACTCAACACACTTTGTTCTTTCAGGCTCAAGCCCTTTACTTCTTATCAGTTTCGAGTGAAAGCCACCAATGACATTGGGGACAGCGAGTACAGTGAAGAGAGTGAGGCCATCACAACACTACAGGATGGTAAGAAGATGCCATTTAAATCGTCTCTCTCTCTGAAGGGACTTTTAAGGGCTGGGCTTACAGTATATTTAAATCTGCCTAACATGTCAATCTCTGACATCTATTCTCAGTCAAATAGTGAATCCGGAAAGGCCAAGTTGAAAAACCTGCAACACCAACTTAATGTAAATGTTCAGCTCAATGTAAGAAATAATGCTGTCCAAACTGGAAATTGGAATGATATGGGCCCTTTAACATGTGTAAGAGTCAAGTCTCCTAACACAAAATGGGCAATAAAATTCAGAAGTGAATCACTAAAGCAGTGTTTTATTTTTTGCACTCAAAACTAGACTAAATTTCCATGGTGCATAGTTTAAATCAATATCTCAAATGCCTGTGTTCACTTTGAAGCAGCTCACTACCAGACTGTTTGAATTATGCAACGGTATTCTCAGCTTTGTTGGTTTAGTGAGATCACGATCCCTTTTTATCTGCTTTGTTTTCTTTTTAGCCCCAGACAAAGCCCCCACAATCCTGTCTGTCACACCTCACACAACCACATCCGTGCTGGTTCGTTGGCAGGTAGGCCTCTAGCATTAATTACTTGGAGGTAGGGTTTAGTGATCGTGACTCATAAATAAATATGGTGGTTTATTGGCCTGAAGGACCAGCAAAGTGTTGCTTCATATAATAGCCAAGGGGTTATGACATGTCTGTTAAATGTGTGCCGTTAAACTCTATCCCCTAGGCCCCTTCTGAGGACCAGATTAACGGAGTCCTACTTGGATTTAGAGTAAGGTACCGCGAGTTACACTACGACCGGCTTCGCAGTTTCACCGTTCGTACGGTCAATAGTCCGTCTACAAACTGGGCCGACCTTACTGGTGAGTTACTACCATTGAGATTGAATGGTTGAAAGAAGCCAAAGGTGTGATTGTTGGCAATGCCCCTTACAGTATGCATAGGCAGAACATGTGTTATTTGAAGATTGACTTTAATGAACGACGTATCTCTATTACAGAACTACTACACAAACGTACATACACTTACCTTAACATACTCTTTTTAGACTAGCTGCACTTGCTAAAACGTAGGTGCTGTTACATGATACCAATATGAGTTGTAAATCATGTAACCCTCTTCGTTTTATTTAATCTCTCTGTATTTCCTTCTTGTTGAACCCTGCATGCTGTATCACAAACGCAGCTCCTTACAGTGTCAGGAACCTGAGTGAATCCTCACTCACGCAGTATGAGCTAGATAGTAAGTCACGCCTGCTTGCTTTATTTTCTTAGTTTGTTCGCTTTATTATTTCCCTTTAACATGATGTGTCAGCAAGCGTGTATCATCATGCCATCGTCCCCAATATTTATCAATGCATAAGAAACTCCACTGTTCGTCAGCCAGCCACATAATTCCATCGGCATGTCTGTGAGTTCCGATCGTGCCACTCTCTTGCCAGTGGCTTCATGGGCGCATGTGACTCCGTGAGCTGTCGTCGCGGGTGAACTGTCCATGGTAACTGTCCCATGCATTCCATGCCTGCAGATTTGAACAAGCACAAACGCTACGAGATCCGTGTCAGCATCTATAATGCTGTGGGGGAGGGGCCGAGCAGCGCACCACAGGAGGTGTTTGTTGGAGAGGCAGGTAGGTGTATTGCCCCACCTCTGAATAGAAACAAGGCATGTATTAGTGTATATATCAGCCATAAGCCATTTTCTCCAAATATGTGGCCAAAAACATTACTTAGTGGACCGCTTAAACAAATTCTAAATAGATATACGAACATGTACGCACTATTCTAAACATGCTATACATTGTGTTCAAGTCCCCACAGCCCCTCCCCAAAACCTGGCCATCCAGTCGTCTACAGCTACGCAGTTAGACGTCACCTGGGACCCCCCTCCTCTGGATGCACAGAACGGGGACATCCAGGGTTACAAGGTGTCAAGGACCTCATTATAAATATTATTTTTACATTGCATAAAAGCTGAACGTTGCACCCAGAGCTGTCAAAAAAACAAAAAGAGAGAGAGAGAGAGGAATGAAAGAGAGCAATATTTTGTAAATCAACAACCCCTCCTGCTCTGCGCCCTCCCTCTGGAGCCTGTTGGTCTGCCACTGCGACCCACCATTGAGCTGTGTGCACTAATGCAGTGGCCAGACCGATAGATATGATCACAGAGCATTTGACTTGCTGCTAGCTGACGTCTACGGCATTTCGAACCAGTGACGCTAAATGCAAAGCCCTACCATCCTGCCTACAGCGTGGCAAAACCTTTGTTTTGTTTTTTTGGTTCAGCGTGAGCTCCGCATCATAACATCTTGCCTTGTGTGTCTAGATCTATTTCTGGGAGCTTCAGCTACGTAATGAGACAGAGCGTCTTCGCACACTGTTCCTTCCTGAGCTGGGGGTGAAACTGAAGAACCTAACGGGCTACACAACATACATGATCAGCGTGGCCGCATTCAATGCTGCAGGGGATGGCCCGCGCTCCCTTCCCACCAGAGGGCGCACTCAGCAAGCAGGTGAGGCACGGTGCAGGAAGCCTAACACAGGATAGTAGACGGCAATATGCTGGAAGTCATACAGCCATGACGTTCATTCTTTATGTATGTGCTTCTGATTTGGCTTGCGGGAAACTTCTTCTGTCCCATTCCGCTCGACTCTGCTAGGTCATTGTTGTTCTGTAGCGCCTGTATGAGATGGAACCTCAAAGAAAAGCCCCAGTTGAACCTGAAATGACCTCTGCAAAAGTATAGACGACCACTGTTCTCTACACTCAGTAGAGCATGAGCACGAGTTATCAGAGCTATCATGCTTCCCTATACGCTAGAAAACGAGACATGCACAGTATAGGCAAACGTCTTGATACATGCAGTGAGATCACGGTGTGTTCTTGGCGTATATGATTCAGGGTAGAGCCATGGGGTTTGAAGCCTAATGACAGGGGAGGTGGCAGGGAGCAAGGACACGTGGATTAGCTTCCTGGCTACCAGCACACAAATATGTGTTACGTTCAACAGGTAGCCACCGTACCACCTCCTTAATTCCAGCGCATTAATAGTTTTACAGTATAAATCCATCTCTCTGCCTTTCCCGCCCCCTTGAAGGATTCTCTGACATGGGTGAGGGGTACAAAGTGGTGGGAAGTTGAATACACAGCCTGGAATTTTGGCTCTCTACACCACGGGATGCTGGGAAGTGATCCAAGACAAGCTTTTGTGAATGTTATGCAAAATTGTTGCAGAGACTTGATACTAAGCTGAGTCTGGGTAGTTGTCATTGGGCATAATTCTCATGGCTCTTCCTCGCAATCGCAGGACGATTTTTGCACACGCCACTTTGTATGTTATTAGTATGTCTGCTGTTTTTAGAAGGTCTGTTTAAAATGAACATAGGAGTACTGTACTGTCTCCGTTGCACTGATCTGGCTGGTCTCAATCAGACCGGTAAATGAACAGAACAGACACGAACATTTTAATTAATTTTTCACTCAACAGAACTGTGATAATGGACTACACCACCCCTTTTATAATTTTTGCTTATGAATTAAATAGATAATATTAATTTACCACAATGGCATAATATCTATTACACTAAGCCATGTATTACATCATTCTCAGTGTCATTAAGATTTTACCACTGGAAGGCAAAACAAGACAGTGGTTGCAGATACACCCAGGTTGGCGCATTGCAGCACACTGCCTTTGTTTCTACTTTGATTCAAATCTAACTATAATGTACTTTCCCTGGAAGCTCCCAGTGCCCCGGGCTTCATCCATTTCAGCGAGCTGACCACCACATCGGTCAACGTGTCCTGGGGAGAGCCCAAACAGGCCAACGGCATCATTGAGGGCTACCGCCTTGTTTATGAGCCCTGCACACCGGTGGATGGTGAGAAATTCTTGTTAGGGAAGTGTTGTCTGCCATATACCTTGGCATTCCTCATCTGGCTTTCAGTGATTTACAACCGCCAGCCCGTAGCTTGGTGGTGTTTGAGCTCGCGCTGTAATACGTTACAGATGAGTCTAGGTTCCCGCAGCATGTATGGCTGACTTGTACAGCATGGCTGATAAAGTGAGCTCTGGAGCGCTCTGGTGGCTTTGCAGGAATTCCTCTCTCGCTGAGTGAGACGTAGTTAATAGCTACGTTTAAGTGTGGTTTCCCAAACAAATTCTTAAGTAATTGAGAGCAGAGGTGGAATGCTAAGCAGAGGCAAGTTCAGTCCCACGGCTACCCTGTAGTGGACCCAGAGCATAGCCAAGCTGGGAATTAAGAGAGAGAGAGAGAGAGAGAGAGAGATAGAGAGATAGAGAGAGAGAGAGAGAGATAGAGAGAGAGAGAGAGAGAGAGAGAGAGAGAGAGAGAGAGCGCATGGTCAGCGACTATGATGCCCCTGGCCCTGATTTCTGTCTATCCATCTGGCAGAGCTGTTGGAATAATGACATAATGACCTGTCTGTTGAAAAATACAAGTTGCAGTCACTCAGTAATTACATTAAGTCAATACAAAATTTGGAAGTCCTCAATCCGAGTTTAGCCAATAATGTCATATGTGGATTGTGTGTGTGTGTGTGTGTCATACTAAATGCCCGTCTGAGTCTTACTTTAGCTCTGTGGTTTGTGTTAGTCTATCTGCATTTGTTAATGTGACATTGCCAAGCTTGCCAATTAATGTTTTACTGTTTTTATGCAAATGCAAAAATGTCCACCTGTCGCTTGCAGCGAACTGCGTCTAGCCTTAGTGTTTCCTGTACAGACTCCTCTCCTCGCACTCCAGGTGTCAGTAAGATTGTGACAGTAGATGTGAAGGGCAACGCCCCCTTGTGGATGAAGATCAAAGACCTGGCGGATGGAGTCACGTACACCTTCCGCATCCGGGCCAAAACCCTCACGTACGGCCCGGAGGTGGAGGCCAACATCACCACTGGGCCAGGAGAAGGTGGGAGTGTCCCATTGTGGTGGTATCTCACAGTATGTTCTGGAACACATCATGGACAGAGCGCTCATATGTTTGTCCTGTTTCAAAGGAGCCCCGGGCCCTCCTGGAGAACCCTTCATCTCTCGTTACGGCACCGCCCTCACGTTGCACTGGACCAGCGGCGATCCGGGCCGCGCACCGATCACGCGCTACGTCATCGAGGCCAGGCCTTCTGGTGAGCCCAGATTTCTGTTCCTACTGTGGATTACAAACAGTGCTTTGAGGTTCTCTATAAAGGAATACTTCACCCAAAACAAGTAATTAGCATATGAATGGCTGACCCCTAGAATGCTAGGGAAAAAAAGTTCTACACCCACACCGTTACAGAGAATGTACAGTAGCTCTAACAAATTTGTGACACAATGTAGTTTGTGTTTGGTAAGGAATCTTAGGGATTTGTTCTACCTTACTTGCATTTTTAGACGAAGGACTGTGGGACATCCTCATCAAAGACATTCCAAAGGAAGTGACATCATACACACTCAACCTGGACATGCTGAGAGAAGGAGTCACGTATGACTTCCGTGTCATTGGAGTGAACGACTATGGTTACGGCTCCCCCAGCGCCCCCTCTCCCTCTATATCAGGTGAATATAATGAAAAACTGATGAAATAAAGTTAAATTGTGTATTCAATAATGTCCCTGCAAACCCACGCAGGTGGATTTTAGTAGTTTGGCTGATTATATCTCTTCCCGCATTTTTGATTAGGTCATGTAAATGCATATTTAAAAGAACCTATTAAAAAGAATATGACAATTGTTCCGCTCTTGAAGTTAAAATAAAAATAATTGATATAGGAGAGTCAGGGAGATGTCAAATAATTTACATATATACACACCCACACAGAGCCTGTAGAAAACATGTAATCATCTTAAAGAATGAGTTCCAATGGCTTTATATATTGTATTATTATTTTTTGACTGCTTGTCTGTATGTGTTATGCGCATATGTCTAGCCCAGAAAGTGTCGCCTTTCTACGAGGAGTGGTGGTTTCTTGTGGTCATAGCTCTGGTGGGCCTCATCTTCATTCTCCTCCTTGTCTTTATCCTCATCATCCGAGGTCAGAGCAAAAAGTACACCAAGAAGACCGATTCAGGTAGGAAAACATGCTGGGCTGCTCACTTCATCTCTGCTAATTAAGATATCTTTTTTAAAGCTTCTTCTGCCGGCTAATGACATTTTAATGACTGCATATCTAAAAACTATTTTGTGAAATGTATTTCATTTTCTGGTTTTCCTCAATTTATTTGTCTGACAGCTGCGAGAGACTGAGAAATTCAAGTTACAGTTCAGATACAACGGGAATCAATACTTGGAATAGAAGGCCTGGCGAATGTAGACATCATTATTCTGAATTAAAATCATTGTGCAAATCTGCCATTTGTGGCTGCTATCGGGCAACAGTATGCTGGCAATACAGGCATGCTGAATCATTCCAGGTGATACCAATTATTGTCACTGAGCGATGATCTCACTGCCTATTGGCACTGTATGATTGAAGTGTCTATCTCTGCTGTCTAATCCAGTAATGCTGGAATACCTACTGTATTCTTTTAAAAGGACTTACATGTGGATTTGATTGAAGCCAGCAATAAGTGGATGATCTGAGGCTAATTGAGAAAATGTCACCCATTAGCATATATAGCTAACAGGGGTTGGTTAACTAGACAGATGGAAACAGATGAGGGATGGCCAGGAAAGTAAAATAAATGGGGGAAAATATCGAGGGATCAGATCTGCCATTAGACTCACTGATTTGTTCAGCTCAGTCAGCATTTAGTGTGACACCAGTGTCCCCAGGGTCAATAAACAAGGTTTTGGTGGACTAGTTCAGACAAGGCCCATGTTTGTTTGGGGACACAAAGCGGCCCTGTTCTTTGTACTTCTCACTCCCACCATGTCCCCTAAGCTCTCCCAGGTAGGATTCTGCTGTGTGTTTTTACCAGTGGACACTGAGCCCCAGGGCTGTATGGGTGAGTTCATAATTAGTAAGCCACAGAAAGAAAGGGTCACTGTGTGTATAGGCCTCTGGTTTGCTCACACCATAAACGTGTACTTCCATTTGTGTTTGTGTGTCTAGATGCACATGTAAACTCAAATGAATCCTGAATTGGCTTCAGTTTGATCAAGCATCTCACAGTTTAATACTGCAAAATACTGTGCAAGCATATTTTGTGTTGTCAAATAATGGGCTAATGTCTAACCGTTTCACAGTGTTGTCTTCCCGTTCCAACCCAGGCAACCACTCCAATTGCACAGCGCTGCCACTGACACATGGGGAAATGGTGCGTTTGGACGAGGGCCGCTTCCCATCCCTGGAGCTCAACAATAGACGCCTGTCCGTCAAGAACTCCTTCTGCCGCAAGAACGGCATCTACACACGGTCAGTTGCCCTCGCTAGAAGCATGCCATCAATCACAATCGCTTATCTATCAAGCATGTGTGCTGACATTGCTTCCTGACTGCAAACTTCACTCGTCTTTTCTCAAACATGGCAAACTCATTGAGCTGAAAGTTTCCATTTCCCAAGGAACGTATCACTTGCAATGGCTGTTAGAAATACTTTGTTGTTGTCCCTCCACAGAATCATTTGACAGGCTTGAGAGAGCAAACCTAGCTTCTCGGTGCCCAGCTGCTAATTTCACCATCCAGCCGCTCTGCTCGTTGATATTCGACGTGTGTGAAGCAACAATTTATATAAGAAGCCGACACAATGCCAGACAGTTAGCATTCATGGGCTTCTGCATGTGTTCTTTGTCTGTCCATCACAGCCTGAGACAAAGAGTGCTTATTAGTCAGAGCGGGCGATATTGAATTGGCCTTCAGCCCAGAACTTTTCTCTATTTCGGCACTGGGAGAGCAGCCCCTTTAAACAACACTGTGCGAGAGAACATGTCCTTTAACCCAACAGAACTTTATAGGAGCCATGGTTTCTGGCCTTGTTAAGGTAAATTTTAGATAAGACAGATTCCACAAAGCCTGCGTTATACGTAGATAAGTTAAATCTACTGCGAAGGCAGTTTGGACACGTGTTAAGTGGCTTGAAATCTAACAGACAAAAAAGAGTGTTTGGTATTGCAGTGTGCTCATTAGTGTAAACATTGCAGTGGAATGCTCTATATAGGTGAAGCAAGGTCAGGGGTAGATTGTGCTGTTTTTCCCTTGACCAATGAGGCCCAGGCAGGGGATCAAAGTGCCCAGGGATGTTCCCCTCCTTTGAAGGACTCCAATCTGGTGGAGTACTCTTTGCTAATGATCTGCGGCCTGAGGAGGAAGGGTGGGAGGTCTTCCCTAGGGGTGTGGAAGCGGTGAGAGAGAGACAGAGGGATGAAGAGGAGGAATAATGCAGGGCAGAGCAGAAGACGGTGCTACTAAATAATTCAGAGCTCATTGGCAGCATTTTGGAATGTGCCGGGTAGCAGTTAAGACGCACTGCCCCCATCCCCCGCACTCGCACGCCGCTGGTCCATCTATTATATGCCCGTCTCAACCCCCTCTGAATTCTAAGTAGATATTTTATCACAGACGCCCGCCCTTTTGCATCATCCTCTTTAACCAGGAGGCAGTGCCCCTTTGTTGTAGTAACCCCTTCATGACTACCGGCCCGTTGTGTTTATAAAGCTCGCTGTCCCATGACCACGTTCGTGTAGCGTCAGCATTGTGCTAAGACCTTCAAGGAACATGTAGTTCATGTTAGAAAGGTCACCGTGCTTGGCAGATTGATAGCTTCATTTTGAAATATGTGCTCGTCTATTCTGCGTCCATGCACAATTTCCCATTTTTGTATGAATCATTATTAATATAAAAATAAATCCCACCCCCCCCCACCCCTCTTCATTAAGTGTTTCTAGCATGAGTTCAGAGAGAAAGCTGGAGTAAGTGATCTGGACCTGGCCCTTAGATATGGTTATTTCTCAGAATAGCAGACCTTGAACACAGTGGCAGTCATTACTGACGAAAAAATAAGATAATACACAGACAGCCTGTACTATCTTTTCTCTTTATATCCCTAATGACTGCAGCAAGGGAAACCTTTTCTTTAACCTTTGCCCGTAAAAAAAAGTAGACAGTTTCTTTTGGTTTTAAACTTTAACAACTCGTCATTCCTATCAACTTTCTGATCCTGAGTTCGATTTAGCATCCCCATCCGCACCTTATGGCTTAGAGAGTATGGCGCTCCCTCCTCTTAACCATCCCCTTACAATCACACCATGTGTACACTATGGCAATATACAAGGAAGTGCTTGTATGTACTCAATGGGATGCTCATTTAACGGGCATGTAAATCCCTCTAGTCTTGTTCACTTAGTGACCCAAACAAATGACACTCCATTTGGGAACACGCATACTAATGCAGTAGTTTGCTTTTGGAGTGGAAGCGCAGAAGAGACCGAACGTGGCAATTGCACAGCAGTCAGGCTGACACTGTTTCACCTAAAATAACAGCAGAAACGCATTATATAGCCTACATTAGTAGGCCACGCTTAGTTTGTTCCTTCATGGCCTTTGCTTTGGGCATTGGTCTGCTGATGCAGTCTGCTCTAATCAGCTCAGGGAGTTCTTCTGTAAGGATTGCTCACATACCCTCGCGCAAGATCCTGTGTGAGCACCTCATGACATCTGTGGAGAATCTCCCACAATCCCCTGCCCATGCACATAGCAGGCGCGTAGCACAGATCACAGGAAGAGCGCAAGAGAATAAGGCCAAATATGGACTCCCACACTTAATCCAGAATGCAAAACTAATCCATCGTGTTGTTTTTGTCACACTCCATCTGAACTGAGCTATCTTGTAGATCATCTTAATCAATGAGTATGCACTCACCGTGTGCACATTTATCCCACCGCTACCCCCTGTGGGTGAGCGAATCTTTGCTTTATGGCTTTAGACCTGCATGCTGCTCGAGTTACGTTTGTCAGATTGGAATGAACCAGTCACAAGGGTAAAGGCTTATTCTGTTATTTCACAAAGCCCAAACTCTGAAAGTTGTTAGTACAGCAAGTTAAGAGTTTCCCCGAGGCAGATCTGCAAAATGTGGAAAATAATTCCTTGCTGAATATAAAGTATCTTACTTTTTAGACTCTTTTGTTTCACTCTTCATTTGTCAATCAAGCCAATTAATTTTACATATCTCCACTTGTCTGACTCAGTCCTGACTCTCTCTCTCTCTCTCTCTCTCTCTCTCTCTCTCTCTCTCTCTCTCTCTCTCTCGCTCTCTCTCTCTCTCTCTCTCCCCCCAGATCTCCTCCCCGCCCCAGCCCCGGTAGTCTGCACTACTCAGACGAGGACGTCAGCACCAAATATAATGATCTGATCCCAGCAGAGAGCAGCAGTCTCACCGAAAAACCATCTGAAGTATCTGACTCGCAGGTGCGCCTTGACGGAAGCTCTAGCTCATCGCCGCGTATGCAATGATTTTAATTTGAGGAACAACCTTTTAAAAAAATGTCATCTGTCAAAATTACAAGGTCCTCCAGGGTGAATTGAGAACCTTTCTGAAGTTTTCTATCTTTCACTTCATCTCTGTGACGTTCTCATTCTCGGGGTGTCTTATCGAGAGCGTTGGCTTGTTTTACCTTTCATAATTTCTGCTTTAAAAGGAGCGAGCATAAATGCCAAATTCTCTAAGGAGCACTCAGACCTGCTGTCCTCACTGAAATATCGATTGCAGCCTTGAATCGTAGCCATTCTGAGATAATGATAATAATAATGGCAGAATACAACATATCCTTAGCAAGGCAACTCAAGATCCAATCGCTCTCTGTTGATCTGGCTAACACTGTGTGTCCAGCTCTGGGGTTTTTATGAATGATTTCTCCCATGGGAAGGAAGTGCAGAGCAGATTCTCATGTCTCAAGTCCCCTGTAAAGTCTTCACCCTAAATAATTGTCTGCTAACAGGAAATGTCATGTTAATGTACGGTATCCGGCTCCACAGGCCATGTCATGGGGGTCTGGATGTGTCTGGGTGTACTATTAGTGAACCCGGAGAAGAAACAGGCCAGTGAGGAGCGATGAGGTTCATAGGAGGCAATGGCAGGGAGGTTGACATTAGCAGACCTCCAGACCCCTACATTTTAAAATGGAAACATCTGTTCCCAGACCCAGCTGTTGGTTTATTACCAAGTACCTGCACATTTAAAGCATTACTAAACCCAGTTTGAATAAACACTGCCCTCTCAGGAGAGCCTCAAACTGGTATTATTCTTTTTCCCTGCATTAGCCTCCACCCCCAACTGTTTTCTTGCCACTTTTGCAAATAAATTGACTCGTGTTGTTTCAGCATCTGTTGATGTATAGTTCCCCAACAAAGCTTGGGAGGCTATCAGTATAAATACAAAATAATAATCATCCTTCCTGCCTCAGGAAATATGTTCTATGTGAAGGTTTTAGTTTGGTTGGTTATGTGACTTAACTCACCAAAATGTTTGTCTTCAGAATGAATCACTTCACCTCTGCCACATTACACAAAGCTGTATGATTTAAACCTTACATTCTGTCCACTTCCAGGACAAAGATATGTACTCTTATCTGACATGTGCTCCTCTGGGCAACGGGTGAGCTTTTATATGTGAAATATCTCACCCAGTTTGATGTGATATTATGTCTTATAGTATCCCATGCTTTAGCGTTAGACATTGAGTAGACCCCAAGTAGATATTGTGCTTGCTCCTAGCATTGTCCGTATTGATAGACATGGCCATAGCTAGCAATATAGCTACATACTGTGTGTGGGGTATGTGGCGATAGTTAGCATGATGCTAACAGGCCGTGTTGTTGTCCCGCAGGGCAGCGACAGCGAGTACGAGATGGACCAGAGCCGGCAGAAGACCCACTCTTTCGTCAACCACTACATCAGCGACCCCACCTACTACAACTCCTGGCGGCGCCAGCAGAAGGGCGTCTCCCGCCCGCCGGCGTACGGCTTCGCCCAGCCCGAGCCCTTGGCGGAGCAGGAGTCCCGGCAGCACCCGCCCCCACTGCCCCCCCTGCCGCCTCTGCTGCCGCAGAGCGCCCCCTCCCCCCAGCCCATGCAGGGCCCAGGCCAGGGCACTCTATTCAGGCCCAAGGGAAGCCGGACTCCCACCCCATCCCTGCTGTCGTCGGACCCCCCCAGCCAGCACGGCACGCTGTATCGTCCCCCCAGCAGCCTGGGCTGTGCCTCTCAGCCACCTACCGCGGGTTTCTCCTCTTTTGTTTGACACGCAGCTCACCCCGTGTCCAATAACAACAGGACCATGATGTCAGTTCTCTGGTCGTTGGTTCAATTCCTTTTTATTTGATTTTGTTTTTACTTTTTCGCCTTTTCTACCATGGCAACACAGACATTGCTCAGTACACGGCATTGGAGACACATCATCTTATGCTCTGTGAAATGTGCGTGTGTGTGTATGTGTGTGTGTGTGTGTGTGTGCGTTTGTGTGTTATGGTGAATCCATATATGTATGTTTGAAAAAAGACAATCATGTAAACATTTATTTTGTTGCTTTCAATTATTTATTTAATGTATAGGTAAACAGGGGCGGATCTGAGATTCTGAAAATAAATCCCTGTTTTAAAACAAACTATGATGAAGAATATTACAGCAAAAGGAAATACTTTGGCCTGTCACACGTGCTGAAACTGGACAATGGAACTGTCTATATACTGTATAATCCATTACAGTCAGACGGGATCCCAATGTAACACATTTGTGATAGACTCTGACCTGGAGAAAGGCGATAGCGGTCACCATGGTCCTCCGATGCCTTTGACCTTCTCACGCTGCCTAGCTGTTGCTGAAACTGCATATGTGTTTACTATGTATTTGTTCCAAATGGTTTGTATCAATCAGCTAAAAGCTCAACGTTTTCAGAACGCCACCAGCGACAACGTTATGGATCACGTTAAAGCATTGTGGCGTCTGGGGGATGTGTTCACTGTGTGCTGTTGCTCACAAGTAGAGGTGCGGTTACTCTTCATATGCATTACATCATGTTATTTAGAGTGTTTGATGAAAGAGCAGTGCTCTTGGTGGAAATTGACACTGTGGCCCATAAATAGATGACAAGGATTACTCGGCTGTAACTCAACGTAAAATGGCATAGGCCTTGCAAATGTCTGACAAGATGCAAGGTTATACTACTGCATGTGTATTTATGGTATTAATGTCAATTTGTTTATAATCAGCGACCTCATCGTGAAAGCCACATATACAGTATATGGCCAAACATAATGTGGACAACTACTTGAGTGACAGTAATTCAAATTTCAAAGGAAGAAAGATATATATATCCTCAAAGTGTGATCTTACAAGATCAGATAACAGAGTTTTAATAATATTCATGTTTTTTTTTTGTATTTGTAAAATATGTTCACATAGAGATATGTCTATAGATACGGTGGACCCAGTGGGCGCAGGATGCTTTGTATATATCACCAAAATGATGTTTGTGTGGAGTCAACGTGACCATGTAAGGATTTATATTGTTATTGCCAAATGCTGTGCTACCGTTGTTCTAGCTTCTGTTCTATCATAGCACGACACTGGTTGGTGACTGGGTGAAAATGTCTGTTTCTCGCTTGCAATATGCATACTAGACAAATATTCAGCGGATTTGTTTGAAGACAAATACGGATTTTGCTTCACAAAGTTATGGGACATTGCTAAGTGAGTAGGCCTATGTTACGTGGGCAAAGGCACACTGCCAATCATTTTAGGTGCAGAATATCATATTTCTAGTGTGGATGTCACTACTGTATATACCCTGAGGGAAACATTATGATCTGATCACGGTACTTCTGAATAAATTTATCTATTTTCTAATGGCTTTTCTTAATGCTAGCAATAAAATCAATTTATGGACACACAATATGAAATAAAGAGAATTCAAAGTTAACATTTAAATAAGTATTTACAAAGATTGTATACAGAAACAACCGCTACTGCTTTGAGCATAGCTGACAGCTGAAGAAGGCTGATTCTCTCAGCCATAACAGACACACAAATAGGATTCATAAGGGTTACTGCAAATGTACTTCAAACCTCAGGGAGGAGGAGGCTGAGTCTGGATCATCTCCTTATTCCATGCTTGATCTTTAGCAATGGAGATAGCAAAAGAGAAACTGTGAGGTAGAAGATGGAAAGCTTTTCATAAAATTGGAAAGTTCAGTCATGGGTGCAAGGCAAAAAGCTGCTTTCAGATCCACTTATACTGTACAAGTAAGCTACATATTGGTGAATATACTATAAATGTATTTTCTAATGCAAATACAATTGTCCAGCATTTTCTATTCTAATTTGTTATTTTAATTAAATTAATCCCTCCATTGCCTACTTTTTAAATCAAAATATACAATCAGAATCCCATTGTCCTGATCAAAATCTGCTTTACTTTACTCTCATCTCCATACTGAGCTGGGACTTCTTAACTGTGCATGTGTGTGCGTGTGCGTGTGTGAAGGCAAAGCAGTACAGTCATGCTCCCATAGACAGTAGATATAGAACATTTGGAACTATAAGCCACAGGGAGGTGCCCTTATGGCCTAGTGTGGCTTTTTACATTATATTTATAGTACCCATTGTTTATTATTATTATCTTCCAGAAAAAGAGAGAAATTGAATAATTCTGAAAATAATAATACAACTGTATTTATAGAGCACCATTAAAAAGTTCTTTGAAAGTAAAATCAAAGCATAATATTCCAAAATCTCCCTTGTAGAAAAATCATCTATGGTATTATGTGTGGACTTTGGAATGGACAGAAAATATGCATGTTGGCTCACTCATAATGCATCTCGGCGCCAATAAGACAGCCCAGCTAAGAGCATTTTACTGTGTTTTGGGACAGGCTATCAAAGTGTTTGTTCTCTTTTATCTATAATATCTTTAAATTCAAACTCTTTTTTGCCTGCCTTGGCAGGGCTGATACTGCATGTGTGTTATATTGATTATACAACCCTTAAAAAGAGCAAAAGAGAGAACATAGGTGTTTCTAGTTGTATTGGTATTGCCCTTTGATTACGATCAGCCATTCACACATTCCAGTCTGCTGAGCTCAGAATGACCACATGCCTCTAGGTCAAAAAGTGGTAATGAGGCTCTTTCACAATCAGTAGGCTACTGTGAAGTGACCAGTTGTGCTTAGACTGTAGTTGCCCTTGGTCAATCTTGAACATACACATTGTTTAGATAGATACAAAACATACTTACAGTGGGATCCATCTGTAGTCTGGCTTTACTCACACCTGGCCCATTTAAACCCAGTTTAATGTGAGACCACATTAAACTATCTAACAGTAAACTTGGAATAATCAGAAAGCTTTCAGGATCAGAAACATTTAAAAATAACTGTAGACTAATAATGATGAAGCTCATGGTCTTTAATCCAGTCACATCACCTCAACCCCATTGAGCATGTATAGGGAATTTAAAGCAGAAATCCACGTATGCTGTAACATCACAAGTAGCTCTTTGGAACATTTTCAAATTATGATAACATGGGTCATCAAACATCCACGCCAGCTCAAGTGCATGCTGCCATTAAACCAAATGTCGTATACACATCAAATACTAAGATATTCTGAAATTAATTATAAAGATAACATTTTTCACTCAAATTAAGATGATATTACCATTTGGGAAAATATTAGTGTTACATTTGAAAATAGAAATATCTTGACTATCGGTACCCTATACCCCAGTGTCAAAATAATTTAATGATGACACATAACCAACCAACCAACCAACCTAGGAATACTCAGAATTCTGACTTTAATCTCAGAATTATGACTTTAATATCATAGTTCTGACTTTAAAGTCAAGTCTAATACATGTGTCACATGTGGCCCTACTCCTCCCTTATAGGATGATTAATTACCTGCCTAATTAAAAATATATAATTTTATTAAGACAGATACAGGACAGAATACAGGGTCTGTATGCATAAATGAGACATTTTTAGGAATTGGACTTTAGGAATCACTATGAGTGAGAAATATGACCGCATACAACAATAACAGCCCGATGATTTGGGCCTTTCGTTTTGGCATGCTAGTGCTAGGCCTTTAAGAAGCCATGGAGGGGGCGTGTTCAAAGCCACTACTGAAGCTGCGAGGCATTGAAGTGGGTTACTACGCCTCTTAGGAGCGGCTTCACCGAGGGGGATGCAGCGCCTGTAATGGTACCCTGAAAAGAAAAGACTGGCCTCTGTTCTTCGCAACTGAAACAAAGTAAAGGGAACTTACGAACGAGTTAACTGGACATTTTGTCTCCATGTCTGTTTGATGAGTGCGCTCACATCGTGAACCTGTCCGTGGACCCTCATGCACTATTTCGAATGTATCCGGACCCGGTTTCTTTGAATGGGATGCACGGTGATTGCACGCTAAATGTAAGTAGGCCTGCTCGCTTGTCACAAAAACAATATAGCGCATGGCTACATCTTTGACGTCTTGCATGTCGTCCTCGATGTTAACGCCGACATATACACATTTCATTTAGTGATTGCACGCGGTGAACAAACCAGCAGTGGTAATTGTGCCCGGCTATTGTTCGTTCCCTCGTTTGACCCACCCAGAATACAGCTAGCTGGATGCAGCATACACAAGCAGTTTTGGTCTTTTTTTTATTTTTATTTAGAGTTAATGATCGAATTTTCAAGATTTTAGTTTTAGAGATGGAGTTACATATTTTTATTTTGTGTAGGCCTGCCTGGGTTCAGTATGCCAGCAGGGTATATTAGATAGTTTGTTTTTGCATATTTTCTCGTGGTTTGTGTGGCATTTATGTAGATCTTACAGACTTGGACTGAATGAGGATGTCATACAATGTTGAAAATAAGCGAGGTCTGAAACATATCCAACTATACCAACAAACACATAAATGCAAAGCCTATAGCCTAATATGTATTATTGGTATTGACAGCCTGTGTGTATGTGCGTGAGTGCCATTACACCATATGACCTACTGATCCAACGAAACGACTACCCATTCAAATTGCTTGGCAAGGGCATCCACTGGTTTCAGATATTGACTGGGAAGACAATGTGATGTTCCTCAGGACTGTTGGACTCTGGTTATACTGATAAGAAAATACATACGATTTTTAAGAACAGAGGGTGACTTCACTGGTGGTCTGCTTTGGAGGTAAGCTAGGTGGCATTGTCTAATCATAACCTTTGACCTGTGTTATCTGAAGCACAGAGAGCTTTTCCAGAAGTCAGAGCTGTTGTGCCTTGATAGACTTGATGACAGCACAGCAAACAAACCAAAGTCTCACTGCAGAAGTCGAACCAAGCTTAGCTTCTCTCTGCTTGCCAGCCGCCTATGCAGATATGCAACAACAATATCACTATTTTTATTCACTCCTCTCCATTGTTTTCCTCCTTCACAGCTTTTGTGATACTGAAGGTGAAAGTTATTTTCTCAATTGTGGTGTTAGACATTGTGCCAAGTCTCTCTTATTGGACCGTATTCAGCACGAACCAGTAGTTGCTGGCTCACGTCCCGTGTGTGTGTGTGTGCGTGTGCGCATTTGGGCACAATTATTTTCTCACTTCCTTTTTCATCTTCAGTCTGTAGTGTTGTCTCCTTTGCTGCAGGTGTGTGTGTGTACTCTTGCGTATTTGTTTGAACTTGTTAGTGGTTCGTGTGTTTGTTAATGTGCGGCTGTGTTTGTTTTATCCTGGCCCCCTCACATTCCAGGAAATTCCAGTGTAAACAGTTGTAATTTGAGTGGTTTTATTATTATTATTTTTTCTTGAAATTTGCAGTGCCTTTTGAGAACCGCAATCATGAATTGTTGGATTATAGAGAAGATGGGTCTCTTGAAAGGTGCTTAAAGTAAGTTGCAGGGATTGCCTCCATATCTTCAGCCAAAGCTTGTAAATTATATACAACATCTATTCTCATTGAATATGAAGAAGCACTTTCTCTTGGTAAATATTTTATGGTTATCTAGATTGCTAGTTTGATCTGTGGCCAGCATTTGCTGCATTAAAGCAAATTATTTCGCTGGCACAAGCTTCTAAGCATAACCTTGCCTCCACATCGAAGTTTGAGGGCATCTTGTGCTGAATCTCACTCTGACTGCCTTATTGGTTTTCTTGCCTTATTTTGTCTCACACAATACAATGTGCTTTGTTATACTTTATGTTGGTAAAAGGAACTATGCAATAGGTTTATTCTGTGCCCTCCTTAGCTGATTATAAGCTTGGTTCTTGACAAGGGTTCCATAAACCACAGAGCTATGGGTCTAAAATCTGCCATTGGCCTAAAGCCCTTTCTTGCATGGATACAGTTTCTGAATCAATGGACAATGTTTTAGGGTCTTTGCATTAACAAGTTTGAATGTTTGCTCTTAACAACTCATAGCTGCTTGACATGAGAGCCATCGTTGATTTATGCAATTGAGTTTTTTTTTTTAATTTATTACATTAAACAACAAAATATACACACTTTTCCAGTCATCTTGTGCATTATCACGTTTTGTCCTTGAGTCTTAAAATGATAGCGGGATTCCGTGGATCCCATAATTTCCACATTCTTTCCACTGGAGTAGGCTACACTGGGACAGGTTTTGACCAGCATACGCTGCTTTCATGTTACGGCACTGTTCTGAACACCAGGCATGATGGACTCCTGGGCTGGAGGCCATTCAGACGAATCAGGCTGTGTGACGAGGACAGTCACTATCAGCAGGACATCTGATACTAAATAGCTATTGTTGAGCTACATTCTTGACCTAGAGCTGTGGGTTATTATACGTACTGTTGCTGGAGATATAGTGTGAGCTGCTTTGGCTAACCCTCAGTAATTGGGGAGGGGGGCTGTGTTTATGTTGTGAATGGCCAGGAAGGGCAGGCTGAGTAGATTTCCGGAGAGATGGGTGGGTTTTGTGGATCCATCTTCCTGTGGACATTGTCCCCATTCCCCAGACAATGTGAAGGCACGTCCTTATTGCTCTTTTCTTGTTGTTCAGAAGGCAGTTGTTGTAAAGTATGAATTTGGGTGAGCAAATAGCCAATTGATATTTAAGTATCTTCTGCAGATAGACCAATTGGCTTTATTGGTTACTGCAAAGTCCAGACACGTGTACATGTGCTCTGGAGGCTGTGCTGGCTGTAAATGTAAAAAAAAAAAAATTCACCAGAGGTCAGTTGGTCACCGTAGACTAGCCTCAAGCCTGTCCTCTGCTAGGTTCCAATACTGCCTGTCAATCTTTAGTGTCTCTCCTACTGTTGTCAGCCAAGTTTGGTATGTTGCTGTTCTTCTACTGTCAATGACGTATTGATATTTGTTGTGTGTGTTGATTTTGGTTAGTGTTTTTGAGTACGCAATAATGTTTGGAATGTTTAATGTGTCCCTACTTAAGAAATCAAAGTTTTGTGAAAACTCATTGCTCATTAGGGTTCTGTTTTAGTCTGGATGAGAGAGATAACCTTTTTTCCCCGTTATCGCATGCAGAATATGTCTGTTATTCTAATCTTTATCAAGTAGTGCTTTGTTTCTGTTATTAAAAGTAATCGCTAGTGTTTTGAACCCGCATTATTGAGACACTATTGATCATGCACATATCCAATTGAGCCACTGACGCTGATTTGCAGATTGTTGGCCATATGTAGGCAGGCTACATATTGAAGTATGAATCTTATAAATGTTTAGGCTACACAAAGCCTATTGCACTTAATGCAATGTATTGCTAATAGTTAAAATTCCTTCCTGAACAAAAAAAAAAGTAAGATACGAGTTTAGTTTAGTTATGCTAAGTTATACTGTTGGCAGCTTGAACTGGCAACCTTCATTTTGAGAGCCCAAGACACAAACCACTGTACTAATTGTCTGGTCTTAAATTGACATATTTTTATTATATTGAAAGAATATTCATTTTAGTTCTTTATGATTAGATTATTTGCAGTTTTATTTTACTGTTATCGTTTCTGATGTTAGCCTGCACGCAAATTGAATATGCCTACTCCTATTTCAATTATTGTTATGGTTGTTGTTGTTATAGCCTATTGTATCCTATGAGCAGGTTGTATTGAATAACCTAGATTATTTTATAATTGTATATAATCACAACTGCCCTAGGCTATATAATTCAGGCATAAAATGACCAAGGTTGAGTGTTTTTGCAAGTTTCCCGGCTGTAAAAGTCAGACCGAACACATCTGGAAACATTGTAGTTCAGAATACAGTGGTTCAAACCATTGTCGTACTGACAAAGTTCGGCACTTTTGGGAAACACTTACTTCGGATGTTGTAAATGTCAACTGGAGAAGATAATTTAGCCCCGCCCCATAGTAGCAGGGTTCAAAATACTTTGCTTTGATCTTGACCGAACAAGATTCTCTCACACCTCTAGATATAGTCTGCTTGTAAGCGAGGTTTCACAGGTTTAGCTGTTGAACTCTCACTGACTTGCCAGGTCCAAGCAAAGGCGGCAGCAACATGAATGTGACATGATTCACAGGGGCTGGTATTTGTATAGCACACGTGAATTAAGTGTATTTTATATTTGTCCAGCCTTTATGCAACTGTACTTATGTTCCTAGACTGTTTATTCATTTGTGCTTCTTATGAAATCACTGAAGACTTCGATTTATCCCACTCTTTGGATGACATAGAGGGGGACGGGCATATAAATTATTCTTACTGTAGGCTAGGGCTGTCCCGAATACCATTTTACAGGTTTCGAATACTTGATGGTATTTCCAAACGAGTATTCGAATACTCTTTC
>JAODLL010000016.1:1812255-1836572 GCA_026546735.1 Forbesichthys agassizii
CCCCCCCCCCCCCCCCCCCCCCCCCCCCCCCCCCCCCCCCCCCCCCCCCCCCCCCCCCCCCCCCCCCCCCCACGAAGCCACGCGTGCTTCCAGTCCTTAGCCAGCATCTCCCCTTCCCCCTGACACACATACACACACACACAGTACACTGTGTGTAGGAGGAGTCCCGACAGGAGGCCGTTTTCACACGGCTGCCATCTTGACACAAACAGACAAATGTCCACTGTTCACTGCAGAATAAGTCGAAGGGAAGAAGCGACTCCTAATGACCGTCATGGACTCGCACACCGCAAAGCAACTTTCAAATCAGTCAATAAACTTACGTGCTTATACTTATAAATTTAATGTCCGGGATAATTCTCCCTGCATATTTCACGGCGTGTATCTGACAAACTATTAAGTAGCGTCGCAAGCCTTCGCTCAGTCTAATCTGCGAGCGAGTTTCTGTTGAACGACACGGGGAAATTCAAATGACTGGCATGCGTGACTTGCCCTGGATGTCGCTGCTTGCACATGCCCTCTTTGAATGCTATTCAGCAGGCATCTGCTGCCAAGACTTCTAATACTCATCCAAGGGTCCCTTTCCATCCCCCCTCCCACCCTCCACACACACTTCTCCATGCACTTGAGCTCTGTCTAAATGACGTCGGTGGAAACACTCACGGAACGAGCGCTCTCGTACAGTGGAGCACAAAAGCAAACGGATGAAGACACGCATGTACGCACTCGCGCAAACAACGTCAGGCAGCCTGTGCTCCCTCAAGGATTTCAGTATGTCTGCTCACCACTGACTCTAACCCTACTGTCAAGAGCCTCCCAGCCGTTTGCTCAGGGCAGATTATTAGATGCTCACATGCACTAGGGCTATGTGCTCTATGTACCAACGCTGTACCGAATTCATTTCGCATTCAGTGGAGGGCAAGTGTCTTACATGTTTCTGAAACACCGGCACTGCTTTGTTTGTGGATTATTGAGACAATGTGGTGTCACGTCAACCGCCAATGTCCAGAGAGTTTCTCAACAGGCCACAGTAGCTCCTGTAGGATGATGGCTGTTTGGTGGCTGGTTCAGCCCATGCACAGTGTCTAAATTAATGTTTATTTGGTCTAAATTGGTCAAAATAATGCACATTAGCATATCTTGTTATAACATAAAATCATTATCATGCAGAAAGATAAGAGGTGGGCAATTCTGTCTTTAACCCAACTTTTATTATTTGTGAATTATTATTAACATGTTAAACTGAAAAATTGGTCATTTGAAAATGACTTAAAATTACAAAAAAAAATAATTTCCCTGACCACCTTAATATTTCCATTATTTTAAGCATAAACTGGATCAATAAAACATTAATATTAGTGTCCATTCCTCTATTACTGTACATAACACTTTATTATTATTAGAATAATAACTTTTTTTTTTAAATGGTGAATCTGAGCATTTTTTTAGTACTGGGAAAACACCATTGTCAGCGTCATATGATAATTATTATTATATGACGCTGACCATTGTTATTGCCAGGGCCAGCTCAGAATTCTCCCACTGTAATTAGAATTCCTAATTGTGAGCTGCAGTCATTATGAATGCCGGTTGTTAGTGGTTACCTGTTGTTATGGTTACCGTTTCCCTCTGCTAACTGGCAACAAGATGCAAAGCGGGAACATGGAGAGACACCACACCACGCAGCCGACATCCAGCATCCACGCAGGCCTCCCCATTCATATTTCCACACACAACAACACGTAGTACATGCACATTACATGGACATGTACTGTACTATACTGTAAATGACTGTTACATTATCTCACAAGCATATTGAGTGCATTTTAATGAGAGCATTCACACACATTATCCCACACAGCATGTGAATGCTAATTCAAGAACACACATTTCCTCATCTGTAATACAACTTGCTATCAAAATTCATGTCTTATGCAAACAATTTTATAATTTATGCAAATGCCTATTTCAAAGGCTTGCACAAAGATTAGTATGCATACACCCTGCCCCTCCATCTCACCCCACCCCTGACACCACACACACCAATTATTTGCCTTTACATTCAATAAATAAATAAATGCACTCTCCAATTAATGGGTACATGCAGCATTAAGTGTCAAAATACATAAAGACTTCAACTTGGATTCAGATTTCTTTGATTAATTGCAACCATGTTCATGTTATGTCAAAAAAGTCACCACTGGTTTAAATGCAGGTTTATTAAAGGTATCCTAACCAACCTAACTGCCCATGAAACCCAGCAAAACATTTTCGTGCATGTGTATAGTGCATTAAATAACATTGCCGATGGCCAAACACTCTGCGTTGCTTGAGTGTGTGAGGACATTGCACTAAGGGGCGGAGAGATGCACAAAGTTGTTCTCGATGAGGATGAGGCATTAGATAAGGGACAGGGATAAATATAGTAGCATGTCCTTTGTTTTGCTAATCCACCCACGGGGGCTAAGAAAGTAACCTTTAAAATAGGCCAGCCTTTCTCCTTTTTGTGATTGCACTCTCTCTCAACCACGGGATTGCATGGTTGTCTTTGTGTGTGCATTGGTGTGCATTGGTGTGCTCGTGTCGTCAAGACTGCATTAGGAGCATGCACGTGTGCATGCTTGTGTGTGTGTCATTCAAAATGTTTATGTGTTACACACCCCCCCCTTCCCCATCACTCTACTGAAAATCAGCAGGAGAGGATACAACTGGGCTATATGAGCACCATAGACTATGAATAAAGTGACAACCCCTCTGTGATGTCACCCATAGCTTTTCTCAAGAACGGGTTAAGTGCTGTGGCTCTGGCCGTTTGGCTTATATAATTTTAACTGAATGAGACGACTAGCTATAGAAACCAAAAACGTTTTTTTTTTAACCAGGTTGTAAGCATGTTTATTTTGACTGTAGTCTGACATTTATTATGGGGGTATATGGGGATTGACTCCCTTTTGTAGCCAGCCTCAAGTGGCCATTCGAGGAACTGCAGCTTTTGGCACTTTCACGTTGTATTGATTTCTCAGGTTCCCGTTTGACGGGCACACACAATGGCACATAGAGGCCGAAATAGGTGCTATTAAACGTAGTATTCCTCATGAGGGAAACGTGACTGTGTGCACGCTCCATGAGTGACTGCATCTGTGTGCATTAGAAAAAATACTATATATACACAGTACTTATAGTATATGTACTACCATACTGTATATTTATTACTGTGTATATTGCCTCCTCTTTTATATTCTATTCAGTCTTCTTGGAGTCATTTGTTTTTTAGATGCTTTTTTTATTTTATTTATTTGCCAGTGTTGAAGAAGAGACAGGATCACATTACCTTTAAGTGCGAGTGAGGCCAACCACTTTTATTTCCACCCCAGAGGGGCTATGTAAATGCAGTGCGCTTCTAATGGGGTTTAAGAAATGATGCTTGTTCTAAACTGCTTCAATAAAGGATTTTCATTGCCATTCATAATGCATGACTTTGTGCTGTGTGAGGGAATACACGTTATCTCATGCGTGACATCACAATCAATCCGGGCCATTTCCTGTGTGCGTTGTGGTTAGAAGACCGGTCATGGACATTGGCCGTGTTCTGTGACACACCGGCAACATGAAGCAGGCCAGATGTCCACATGTATTTTTATACTGCGACATTAGTTGAACAATTTGTCCCACATTTAAAGTCCTCCTTCTTCTATAAGCTTCATTCGCTTGCAGCAATTGTGAACTAGTTCACTGTTTTCTTAAAAATAGTGTGTCTGTATGTCTGCTGCCGCTTGTTTATAGGCCACTGAGTCACATGATATGTGTGTGGCACTTCTAGATTTGTGTTTGAATTGGACCTTAGTGGTAGAATTATATATGGTACATACATTTCAGTCAGGACCACCCTAGTCAAAATAAGTATTTTTATTTGCATTAGTTATTTAGTGGTATGGCTCTGTCCTGGAAGCCCCCACCCCCCACCCCCCACCCCCCAAGATGATAATATAGCTCTGTCCTGGGAGCCCCCCCCCCCAGCTGATAATATAACTAACTAAGCCTGACCTTGTGGCCTGCCTGAACTAGCATAATTTCCCAGCTATTAACCGCCAGTCAGTATTTTATGTAATTTTTGGAAATACACTTGTCTATTAATCGCACCCGTGTATTAACCGCAGTTTATTCAATGTTACGTCATCAGGTTGGGGGCATTTTTATGTAAAAAAAAAAAAGTCGGACACCAACCACTTCAATATATGCACTAGCTAGACTACGTGAACAGTATTGTTTGCTACTGTGTTATTAACAAGTCAAGTTGTCAACAAACAGCATGGCTAAAATAAACTGTTATTAATATATATCTGTGCTTGCAGGAGATACGTGAACATACTCAAGTTATAAGTATGTTGTGCAGCTTCCTACTCAAAGTCTATACTACTGCCAGAGTGATTTACCTGGATTTTACTCAAAAAAGCAAATCATTTTCTTTTTTTGTTCATTTGTTTCCAAGTTCAGTTTAGGTTGCTAGCATTTGCCAGGTAGTAGGTATATCCATTAGTCAGTAGGTAATGACACTGGCAATATGGAATATTGCATGCATTATCAGATCAGATTCCAGAACCAGCGACACAAAACCTCATTCCTGTACAAGTTTCGTACAGACTTTGAAATACGGCTCCAGATGTGGATCCCCAAGAGGGCACCAAGACATGTTGTGGACTTATCTTCGCTCAACGTGCACCGCGCGTTGACTACTCAGCATCATGCTAAAGAAAATGAAATATAACGGCGTGGACAGCTTTCATTTGATTTAATTTCATGTTGTACATGTTACAGCACAGGTTGTAGCCTATACTATGACCTATCCGAAGCCGCGGCAAGACTAAACGGTTGGACATGACCTGGACTAATCAGACACTTATCTTTTTTTCTATATCTGCTTATTGGAATGTAGCCTACAAAAAGTATGGATAGCTTTTTGTCAAACGAGTGGTAAGTAGCCTAATAATATATCGCCTTGCTTACAGTATCGCAATATATCACAATATATTGCATCATGGCCCCTGTATCGTGATATCTATCGTATCGCATTCTTGCCAATACACAGCCCAGTTTGAGTGTTCTATAGCTGGCCCGTCTCATGTCTCAGCTTTTTCCTTAAATTATGTTTCAAACAGTATAATAAACAGAAGAATACACTAATGCCACTAATAAACATTTACTAATAAATTGATTACCTTCATGTATTATAGTATAATGCAATTTTGAAGACAAGGTACAGTATATTTTTGAGAACGCATGTATGGCAGATAACCAATGACATGAAAAGGTAAATTTCACCTGGCTGAAAAGTAATAGAACAAAAGTTAATTTCTGCTTTAAAGAAAGGCCCGTGCTAATGTGTTCATCCAGGTTATACAGGCCTACTCAGTATTTAAATTGAGCACTTCATGTCATGACCAGAAAACATACCAAATGTAATATTAATTCTCTCTGTAAAATGGGAAAAGAGGGGAAATGTGTCTTTGTGAAACACTTTGTGGAGATTATGTAACAGTAAAGCCATGTGTAATGGCATTCATTATCATATATAGTTTACAGTTAGGTTAGTTATAGCTGCACTTTCACCAGGCCCTAAGAAGATTAGAGGAGCTTGAACAAAGGCTAGATTTATTTTTATTTGGGACCCATGGGTTTTTATGTTAAAAGTAAGGCCAGGTTAGCAGCTGCCCAAAGGATCAGGTCTACCATCTAAATAAACTGTGTTTTGTGTCTCTGTCCTTCATCTTAAAATGTCAAAAAACACTCATTCCAGTGCCAATGTTGAGACAAGACATTGGCAAAGCTGGGAAGTAACTAAGTACAAATACTTTAGTAGCTTTTCAGGTATCTCTATCTATCTATCTACTTTACGCAAGTATTTCTTTTTCTGACAACTATTTCATCCTTACATTTTAACACAAATATCTGTACTTTCTACTCATTACATTTTCAAAACAGGCTACTTTAGTGCTATTTGTTAGTGCTATTATTTTGCATAATTGCATAATTTAGGATTTCAACCTAAATAGATTGGACAAAAACAGATTAAAATATTTTCCCAGGTAGGCATTGTTGCATTTTATGTAAATTACGTAATAAGATGAAACAGAAAAGAAAGGGTCAGCTCATATTTCAGAAACCATCAAGATCCATAGTATAAACTAACTAATTCTGGTGACTGTAATCCACATTTAGTGGCAATGCTATAGTCCACTGCTTCATTCTGCATTTAGCCACAACTTCTCATCTACTTCACATTGTCATGTTGAGCAATACACAATAATATTTTGTCATATCTAATCCATCCCTGGCAATAGGATACAATGGGAAGCAGCTTATGGTTGGTATAATTGTTTTTTTTAAATGCAGATTTACTATATTAACTGTAATACAGTTTTCCAGATATTATGCAATTGCAATATGTTTGTATTTAGTGTTGGGTTTTGAAATAAAGTAACAGTTTTTAAAATAATTTATAAATGTGAAAATTGTCCTTTAGGTAGACTTTCTGAGAGAAAGGAATCCATGAAATGTGAAAGATGTAGGGCCTATATTGAATCCATATTGATTCAAAGCAATGAAAAATAATATAGTTTAACCCACAAATACTGCTGTTGAGTTCACAGTGTGAAGAGTGTTGGGTCCTATAGCAAAACTATATCAGGATATATTATGATAACATTATTTGGTTAAATTCCTAGTATCTGTACTTATATGACTTGATTGACTTTTGATAAATCTGGAGATTGGGGTCTCTATATGTCTAGTCTAGAAATTGAGCACGGGTAAATGTTTTTAATGATAATAAATACATTATGTATTGGTATGATTTATGTCTTGTCAACAGTAAAATATCGACAATATGAATCAGTATATAATCCCTTTAAAACGCGAAAGAGTCACGTGTGACTCTTTCAATTATCTCTCTCTTGCTCTGTGCTCACTGAGTTGACTGTGACAGCTTGCCAGACATGCAGACACATTTTTAAAGCCAACAATTGGTGAACAACACTTTTCTTGTCAGTGGGCCTAATCGTTCATTTCTCATCCGGGTCTTCTTTCCTCTAGTGGTAATATTTACTTTGTCGAAAGCACATAGCTGGGTGGTGGCTTGTGCGTTAGAATACGATATTTTAACAGGACATATTCCTGAAATGTGACTTTATCTCTCTTTATCTGGAGCGAACGGGTTTTGCTGCTACCATCAAAACAATGATATTTTATTTTTTTAAACTTTAAAATGTGTTGTTTTGAATAAATTATTAATGGCTCCGCGATGGAGATAGCCTTGGTGAGTTTTGAGAACGGCGGCGCAAAAGGGAGCGGTGGCAATGTCGACGAAACCTGCCGGAACGCGCTGGATCGTCCTTACCGACCTTTCGTACAAAGCGGACCCTGCGAGGACTACAGTAAAGAGCTGAACACCCTCGGTGGACCTCGACGGAGCTCGTGGAAGATCAACGACATGAACAACACGTTCAGCTGCAGCGAGAATGCCATGGATGCGCTTTTACGCGCAGACCACAGTCCGCATCTGTTCGATGAGGACATGTTGGACATGGACATAGAGAGCAACGAGAGAGTGCTCATCAACATAGCGGGTCTGAGGTACGAAACACAGTTGGGTACATTAAATCAATTCCCTGATACTTTACTAGGAGACCCTACAAAAAGGATCAAATACTTTGATCCACTCAGGAACGAGTACTTTTTCGACCGCAACCGACCAAGTTTTGATGGCATATTGTATTTTTATCAGTCTGGGGGAAAGATCCGGAGACCGGTTAATGTTTCAATAGACGTTTTCGCAGACGAGATTAGATTTTATCAACTGGGGGAGGAGGCCATGGAGAGGTTTCGCGAAGACGAGGGATTTATAAAAGAAGAAGAGAAGCCGTTGCCTCAGAATGAGTTTCAGAAACAGGTATGGCTCATATTCGAGTATCCTGAGAGCTCCAGTCCGGCGCGAGGCATCGCCATCGTGTCCGTGCTTGTCATCACCATATCCATAATCACCTTCTGTCTGGAGACGTTACCGGAGTTCCGGGACGAGCGCGAACTCCCGGTGGCCAGCCGACAAAACAACAGCACCGCCCCCCGCCCCTCGCTCACCTTCACGGACCCCTTCTTCATCATAGAGACCACATGCGTGATCTGGTTCACATTTGAGCTCTTCGTGCGGTTCTTCGCGTGCCCCAGCAAATCTGAGTTTTCCAAGACCATCATGAACATTATAGATATAATGTCCATCATGCCTTACTTCATCACGGTGGGGACGGAGTTGGCAGAGCAACAGGGTCAAGAGCACCAGAACGGGCAGCAGGCCATGTCGCTCGCCATCCTCAGAGTTATCCGTCTGGTGCGGGTGTTCCGTATATTCAAACTGTCCAGACACTCCAAAGGACTCCAGATTCTCGGACAGACCCTCAAAGCCAGCATGCGAGAGCTGGGTCTCTTAATCTTCTTCCTATTCATCGGAGTCATCCTCTTCTCCAGCGCGGTCTTCTTCGCTGAGGCAGACGAGCCGGAGTCGCATTTCTCCAGCATTCCAGACGCCTTCTGGTGGGCCGTGGTCACCATGACGACCGTGGGCTACGGTGACATGAGGCCAGTGACGGTGGGGGGGAAGATCGTGGGGTCGCTTTGTGCTATAGCCGGCGTGCTGACCATCGCTTTGCCGGTTCCCGTCATTGTGTCGAACTTCAACTACTTTTATCACAGAGAAACAGACCAGGATCAGTCATCTCTAAAAGATGAACAAAACAGTGGCCGCGCAAGCCCCGACTTGATACGGAAAGGCAGTAAATCGTCGGTCAAGTCGGAAGACGTGGAAAAAAACGAAGGGGCCCAGCCGGCAGAGAAGTCAAACGTGAAAGCCAACAGCAGCGTGGACATCAAACGATCCCTTTATGCGTTCTGCTTGGACACCAGAGAAATGGAACTGTAGATTGTTTAATGAAAACAAACAAACAACAAAAAAAAACGTTTAAAAGATGTTCGCATAAGATGTGTTGAATGAATCCCCCTCATTAATGGCCTCTTTTGCACAGTCTAATTGGATAAACACGTCGGAATCCTGGGAAAACAACTTTTTTTAATAGATTATTATTATTATTATTATTATTATTATTATTATTATTATTATTAAACGGCCACGTATGATCCACATAGGCCAACAGGCCCCCTTGTCCATGTGAAAAGTATAGCTAATGGAATTTTCCATGTAGGCAATCAAATTTCCCAATTCTAATTCCCAAAGTCACCATAAAATGTGACAAAATACGGCTTATGTGCGAGATAGGCTATAGCAGAGATACTAATCTACATACTAATCAAATATGGCAGGACTAGAAAAATTACTGGCGCGCATAATATCATGGAGAGGATCATGTCTATTGAGACGGCTGGACGCGGCCTTAACTGCAACCGACCCACAATTGGCGTGTTCTTATACATTTTAATGATAAACATCTAAAAGGATATTTATTTTCGTAAGTCGGCCAATAAAGTGTTTACTCTGTTGCATTTTATGCATCTCCGCGTATGTACATATTTCTGTTATAGTTCTATTTATTTATTTATTTATTTATAATTAAATACCGTGTTATTGTAGATCTTAAAGAAACACGTTTAAAACGGCACAGAACAGCTTGGCTACATGGTTTTCTTCACTCAGGTTCAAGGCTACATGGCCTACAATTTTTTTTTTTTTTGTTATTTCAGCGCTACTAGCCTACTGGAAGAGGATCTGTATTTTGAAAATATGTGTTAATTAAAGACACTGACAGTTGTTACCTATCATCGGAAGTACCAAACATTTTAGTCAAACGGACACAAAATGGAATGAGGAACGATACCAAAATGCGACCAAACAGAACGGCGTGAAGTGGGACACGTGAACAGACAGTCGACCTCCTCAGTAGGTACGTGTGGTCGGCCAAATTATACTTATTAACGGTGCATTTTTGTGAATGACCTTATAGTCAGGGACCCTGGGTGGTGGAGGAGCTGTTCTTTCAGCACCACATGAAAGCCTGTGCTAAGGACCCTCTTCAACACACTGAGCTATTAATCAGTATAGCTACACCAATTCCATTAACTCATTATCTAAAATGGAATCTACAGCCTAGTGCTAATCTGTAGTATGATCACATGTGACATTCAAACATTTGAAGCAGGTTAAAAGGGCTTGACTCAGCCTAGTATGTCCACGTCATGTTTTAAAGAGCTCTAAAAAGCACTAAACCAATAATTTCCTACCAGGTCTGATAAAAAAAGATCTAAAAAGTGTTTACTGACTTTAAAGTCAATAGCTTTATTATTTTGATGTATCATATTTACAACACACACACACACACACACACACACACACACACACACACACACACACACTAAGGTGGCAATGAGAACTTGCTGAAGGTCAGCGGAAAACTATGTGCTAGATATGCAGGTCGGTGTCTTTCTGGTTGTCTGTGCAAAACCCTGCCTATATGCCCCACTGGTACTATTGGCTGAATGGCAACAGGTGGGGTCTGGGGCTTTACAGTACTTAACAGACGTGACTAACTTCACTGTGGTCTACTCTGTACATGCCTGTGCGGCGCGGGACATTCCAGCTGGTAGATGACCAGTGTCATGTTTGGTATGTTGCTGTGAGCAGAAGATCATTTGACTGCATGCTGCAGGAACAGAAAGGTTGTCTCTCCCATTCCACAATGGAGAATAGCGATGTTGCGAGTGCATCCTTCTCCCACGGTGCTTAGCCCTATACCCTTCTTCCCAGCTGCCCCCCACCACCACAACCACCACCACAACAGCAACTGCATCGGCTAGACATTAAGGTAATGTTTCTGGAGGCTTCAGACCACATTTGAAGCAGCGACATATACTAGCATCCCCAACGCCTCGTGCATGCTCCATAACATCTGTTATCAAGTATTCCATTTGTTTAAGAGGCTGATGATAATAGTGGGCTAAACTGAGACCAGAGAGGTCTGCCACCCCTTGTGTGTCCTGTACACGGCAAGACACTGGTCCTCTAAATACACAGCAGCTGCCTTCTGACAGAGGGATGAAATTAAGGAGAGAAATGACAGAGAAGGGATAGCGAGATGGCAGGAGAGGAGAGGGTTGTTTGTTGCTATGGTGTATCACACTCACAGCGTGAGTCGGTTTGACACATAATTGTCACCCTACAGCACTTCCTGTTATTCTGTTGCTTTTGCTCCTGATATGTGACCAGTTAGTTAGTTGCAAAGGTCCCCAGAGGTACATGTTGTTGTGTGTGTAAATAGAGTTAAAAGTCCCATTCATTGACTGAATAAATAGTAAAACAGAAATTAGTGGTTAACTTTGACGTCCTTTGATCTTTCATGTGGAGATCTTGGGCTTCATTTAGGGCATTGATTTATATATCAAGTATGATTTATGCAACAAAAAACAAACCTTGCTACTCTATGACAGGGGTTCTCAAACTATTCAGCTCGCGACCCCCCACAATAAGTGCCAGAGACTTGCAATCCCTGCTATCCCCAGAGGTGGTAGAAGAATAACAGCCATAATATTATTTGATAGTATTTTAATATAGGCTAGTAGCAGAATACATCAAAGTAATATATACTACTATACTTACAAGGCTATGGCATTTAAATAATTTAAAAATGTTACTTCATTTCTGAAAATCATCTTGTGACACGCTCATCTGTGTCTCGCGACCCCCAGGGGGGTCCCAACTTCGGTTTGAGAACCACTGGTCTATGACATGTTTATACTTGACCTCCTGCTGGTTATGAAGAGGTATTGCAGTTAAGAAGACCTAAGCTTTCCTAAGCTACCGGTTTGGTATATGGCGTCAATCTGCTCTGCTATTCCTTTGATCTCATCTTCCAGATAGGTTGGTTCCCTCTTTTGGTCCATGCTATTCCTGACTAAACTGTATTTTGTGCTAGCATCACACAAGGGGTAATCGCTAATTGTAGGACTCATTATGCCTTTAATTTTAAGTTAATTTGAGATATAGATCACACTTTTATGAATCAAACTTATACACAATGATGTCAATTATCTTAAGAGTTCAATATTATCTAACAACATTAATTAATTCATATACACAAGTCATGCAGGTTATTATTTCAGTTTGAGCAGCAGTTAATTGGGTGCATTGCAGAAATAGATATATATGAAAGTAATTTATTTGTAGATTCACTGTGATGATGTCAGTTATAAAAAGTCATCAGTATGTGTATGTGACAATAAAAGCACCTTTACTTTGACCTTTATCAGCCATCAGCTCACACCTGCGTAATCACGTCAGTAACTATTCTTGTTGGTTTTCGTATACGGTGCAAGTCCTGGTCCCCCCATGCCTGTAAATATGGTATGAGTCAAACAGCTTGATTGCTCTCCTACTGTAGACCTAAGTATGTGCTAACCATTTTATTTGCTAGTTGAAAACAAGACAAATTAAATACACTTTGTATCAGAGTGGCAGCAAACTCAAGGCTAATATCTGCTCCGGGCATACCCATTGCTTCACTTATCATCATGGCAGGTGCCCTGCAGTTTAACATCTGGTCTCGCACAACATAACTCAGAAGCCAAGATGCCTCTTCTGTTCACATTTAGAGTACTTGGCAAATGTCTCATACTTAACCTCATTAATGTGGTTTGATATTGAAATAACCGAAATGTGTGTTTCAGGCCATGCTGTGTTGCCCAAGAGAGGTTTAATCTGGTAAAATCTGTTTTCTATCCCCCAATTGATTTTCTCATAAGTGTGTAAATATCACAAAGCCAAAGCCACTTGAGATTGAAGACTAGATTAATATTTAATGCGTACTGCAATGTATTGTTATATCAACGATGAGGTGATGATTTTGCATTACAATTAAGCCATTGAGAACCGCAGCACAAATGTTTTAGCCAGTGGTGTAAATGCTTTGTATTGCACTGCAGCCAATTGATGATGTCAAGGACCCAGTCACAATAACAACTAGATTGTGATATGAGGGCTTACCAGCTGAATTACTGAATACACCATCGTGTTTGTACATACTGTATGTGCTACAGCCACGGCCAGCTGGTTGGTTGGATTACGTGGGGTAGCTGACCCATAACATTTGAGAACTGGATTTCATTCACAAACACTACTGAAATATCTCTCACGGACACTATTGAAATATATATCGCAAATACAATTGAAATTAGTCCTACATTTCATTGAAAATGCTCACACTAGATGACATGACAAAAACTTTTATTTGGAAGCCATTATCAACTGAACACGATTAGCTGAATAACACGGGACGCTCACAAGGGGCGGCACATGGTCGTACGTCCAGTGATCGTACATTCTGACATATGACCGCGTGTGATTTAGTGAGCCGGAGATTGCACTGATATCTCCTGATAAGGCAATCTGTTTGCTGTTTGTTGAAAGCCACTGTCTAAATGCTAGCAAAGTATCAATATAACTTAGCAAATTCTGTTTAAAATGTTAACTGTACAACATGCATGTATAGAAAAAAATGTGTTTTTCATTTTTACAATAAACGAGCAGCTCTTAAGTAAAAATCCTGGAGAAATATGACTGTAATAATAACACTTATAAATGGAGTTGATAGCTCTAATTTCAGCTGAAATAGCATTGGCTCTTATTTGTAGCTCGACTACAGAGGCTTTTAAAACACAAATCGTTTATATTTGCAATAACATTCAACCCATTCTTGAGCTGCAGCGTGTATTCCACTTGAGAGTAGAAGCTCGCTGAAAGCCATCATTTAAATAACCTTGAGGCTTTCAGAGCAATTTTCTCATGCATGAAAACATTGACACACGAGAGCTCACCAGGTAATGTCAGGCTAAATGTGGAGGTGTGACCATTAGTCAAAATAGTACCTCTTTATAGATTTACACATAATGTACTTTTATTCAGCCAGCTTAACAATCTGACACACTCAAAGCAAAGACCTCTGCATTGAGCTAATGTAATCATAATAAAAAAGTGATCTATTAACAAATACTGTACACACGTGCGTGTGTGCGCAGACAAGGCGGTTAAACTTGCTTTAACTTGCTCACACTGACCTTTAAGTTGACAGAAAATATATACTGGCCTAGCTCTGGTCTGTGAAAAATGGATAGGTTAATGTATTGTAGGACGTCAAACGCATGACTTAATATGTAAGGCAGATACAGTACAGAGCTGAGCTTTTAACAAAACATGGCACCCTAACTCGAGGTGGTGTAAAATGAAGTTAGTACACACACACACACACACAGGGAAGGCAGCATTTCCGCCTCAGGAGACGATTAGCTGTCTGCTTGTCATTACAGCTGCCAAACTAATCCTGTAATAAAACACACTTGGACAAGATTACCAGAACAAACTTGATATCACAACCAGTCAGTCACATCGTAATAAGCAATTCATTTTATTGAAAATTGGTTCCAATAGAGGTTTTGAGTCAAAATGTCCATAAACGCACTATAATTGCTCAGTGTGTATTACAGTATATACATTCAGGCTTGCCATCTTGGTGTTAGGCTACATACTGTAAATACAAATATTAGCATTAATCATGCACTCAGAAATCAGACATAATATCGACAGTATGAGAAACAATGAAATAGTGAGAAACGACACACATAAGTAATCACAGCAGCATGAACAACAAACTGTACTATACCACAAGGTATAAGGCACTACAACATAGTCCAATAATTATGCACTATAACTAACTACAGTGTTTTTTTCTTGAGTCAGGGATCGAGCAGTTAATTACTGAACGTAATGTTTATTCTAGTATTTATTGTCAGCTGATGTAACAGTTGTGTTACTGCTTAGGCCTGATGCTCTGTGGATATAACAACATAGAACAGCAATGAATAGCATACACTGCAGTATATAGCAGTGTGCTGGGGTGAAGCACTCAAACTCCACTGGGCTTTTGCATGTGAATGCATCAGTGCGCACTTGCACACAAAGTGACGTAACAGTGAAGAGTCCATATGATCCGGTGCCCGAAGGTGAGAAATAATAAGTGTTGGTCACCACATCAAGGTACATCAGAAAATGGTACAGGATTCTATGTGGTGGTACTTATTTACAAAGAGTTTAAATGAATTCCTTTGGCATTAAATGTAGACTACGTCTGAGTAGACCGTATAGACCAGCGGTTTTCAAACTGTGGGTCTCTGACTGGGTTGTGAAAATTGCAAGTGGTCATTGAATGAATGAAGAATATCAATGAAAGGCGCTTTACTGTTGTGTTGCTCCACTCACTTAATGTTGTGGCAAAATAGCCTACTTGTTCCTGATTGGATGACATCTTATTTAGCCGCGTGCATACATAAATTCTGGAACGCTCTGCTCTAAAATATTTGGCGTGCACACACACAGGTATAGCATTAGCTAAAATGGATACGTTTTTGAAAATGTTGTTACCGGTACTTGGTGTTTGGTGGGTCTAAAGAGATTAGTCCTATCTAGGTGGTTCCTGGAACAGAAAGGTTTGGGGAACCTCTGATATATACTAGCTCAAAAGATGTGGGGTTTATGATTTAAATCGCACAGCTTGTATTTGTTGACAGATAAGACACAATAATTAAAAGTATATAGATAAGATAATAAACTAATAAGATAAGCTTCTAGACAATGACATATCCTGTTAGGTCATGTCATGAATGACAAAACAACAGAATATAACATTGACATTATATACAGTAGATCAATGTGATGCAGTCAGACATCTTCATTTCTAACCACATTCTCCATTCATACTCCTGGTGAACGCAGAATGTTCATTTGTAATTAATTGAAAATGTTGCAATTTATTTGAAAAATGTGTAATTTATTTTTATATATATATAATAGTCAAAAGTCATTCCCAAAATTAACGTGGAAAGGGTAAAGATCTTTCCATTGTATTTAAAAATTGTGTTGATAAATAAACTTTTAAGGCTACGTTCAGACTGCACACAAATCTGGCCCATATCCAATTTTTTCACCCTAAATATTGTACCTTGTGAAGGATATTACTGGCAAACTATTAGATTTTCCCAAAGGCTCCATCTAATCTCTCTTGTTGATGGGTATGCTCATTCTCAACAAGGATTTAAGCTCCCGGTTGCATAAGAATCAATCTTCTGTATGGAGGCACAGCCATAAGACCAACGTCCACAGCGCTACTCCAGTCACTGTACTGATCACAGGCTTTGTCAGCGGTCAACATCTGAATGCCTCAAATCTATCTTTCAAGTTTTAAAACCTCATCTTCATGATAAAAGGCTGTACTGGCATAATCTCGTCAAATAATTACCAAACGCGCCCCATAATAAACACTTGGTCTTTTTTTTGTAAATCAAATTACAATGTTCGCTTGAGAGGAACACAACCGGTAATGGCACATAGTAAATGGACTACTACCTCAGCCATGTATTTTAAACCTGGGCTTGGCTGGATCATTAAAATCACCCACTCATGTAGATGTGAACACACCGCTAAATAGGAAATGATTGCCTCATTGCTGTGTGATAATTAAGGGGGTTTCAGCTGCACAGTTCAGATGGCTTGAGGTCTGTGACATGGAAATGTAGGACTCAGATGCGCTTATGTAACCTAATTGTTTAGCCTTAGAGGAGAGGGTAATCTTAAAAAAAACAACAGAGAAAGCATTGTAAGGGCTTGAATTAATCAGCAATATGTAAACTCTACAACCAAGTATGCTAATATTGCCCTCTTGGTGGTTTGCTTCCCTGTCTTCTTTTCCATGTAAAAGCTACGTGTTCCTTTAGTGCTGTGTGTTTATGCTAATAGGTGGGTTAGCACCCTGGAAGGGCTGACCTCTAACTGGAACTAGTGCCTGCAGTGCCTTATAATAAGCATCAACATCACATCTACACTTTGAATATGATTCACTCGAGCACATCACACACACGTGCACGCCCGCACACACACACACCAAGGGAATTGTTGATATGGCCAAATATATTTTTGATATACATTTGTGATATGAGGACCTGCTGTCTCTGGTCTGGAACTTGTCCTTATTGTTATTAAAACACGTTTAGCTAGGTATCGTTGTGGGTTTTTTTGTTGTTGTTTTTTGGAAGCTGTAATGCATCCATAATGTAGCCTACTGTATTCATTTTATGGGAGCACAACAATCAAATAATAACAGTATAGTAAAGCCAGTAGAAACCAAGGGAAACAACGAAGAGGAGCTAGGCGAGCTGTAGTCTCGCAGAGCCAGCCTTTACATACCTAAATATGGGATATATATGGGATATAGCGCTGGCTAACTGCGTCAGTACCCACCTACTTGACATTACTTAGTATTTTGATTGACATGCACAACGACCAACAATGTAACTCAATGACTAAGTCGGACGTGAAACTTGCAGGAAAACTAAACAACATGTTGTTTACAGGTTTTTTCTACAGGTTTTGAATGAAAATAAAATGTTTAATTTTTAGTTAGTAAATAAAGCACTGCACTATCGTTGCACCGTACATGAGACATACTTGTGAGTGACAAATGCGAACAGCAAATGGTTATCGGCAGTATTACTTCACGAAGGTCCGAGATTTCCATGTCGATCTTACAGGGTACGTATGTATCAGACGTTCAGCACAGAGTTGCCTATGTGACACAGTGGCAATGAACGGAAGAGGCTGTGACTCGGCAAGTTGTGATCTAACAAGACATAGCGCCAGGGATCCACACGATCATGTATATTGCTTTCATTACTTCTTCCCATCGTGGTCGACGATGGTGACTTAGTCTGCTGCTGCTGCATAGCGCTAATCACATGCTCAAACATATTGATGCTGCTTCTGGACAACACTGGTAGAAATTAACCCGAGAGATACGATGCCTCTCTTAGTGCTTAAGGGATAGCATAAACCCACGTGCTGAGTCACCTCCATTGTGTATAGTCGTGCGTAATGATCCGGAGCCCCCGCGATTGCTCATTGACAGGAGAGTGTCTCTATTGTCTCCCGATTGTGACAGCACAGAACTGCGTGCAGCGTGGTGCTTCATATGAGGTGCTATGTGGTCACATGGAGGGATGCAGTGCCAGGACAGATATAGATGGCACACGTCTCCCGCTAGATTGCACACAACAGCGCCGGGACGTAAAAGGTCAGTGCGCGCACCCTCAACGAGGCTCCTTCTAATCGAGGAACTCGGGCCCGCGCAACGCTTTAGCCATGCAGCAAGCTACATCTCTGTGTCTCATGTTAACTTACACTAAATGGAGACAAAAATAGTTTTTTACTTGATTGTTATTCTCCAGTGCCTATTTAAGGTTCAGTAAATACAGAGGCAAGGTGGCATAGTCAGGAGGTGCAACTGTAGGGCTAGGGCTTTTCTCAAACATGAAAACCGTGTTCCATAGATGACAGATATATTAACTTGTCCCTGAGGCCTGTCCTCTGCCCATAGGACGGTGCACAGACTACGCACACAACCAATCATGTTTTTTGGAAAGCCTGGGTGATGTGGTGATGTGGTGCATGAATAATGAACTTGCTAATTATTCTTTCCTTTTTTAAAGGTCAGTTGTAGCAAGATGTTTACCAGTCGGCACTAATCATTGCTAACCAAAGGAACCTCTGCTTTTATCTAAATGCATTAGATCAAATTAGGGCGCTGAATGTTCGAATGCCATTGTGATTACTAGCCTATAGAATAGTCTAGAGCTGTTCAATGTAATTACTGATGATATCAGGCCTGGATAATCCTATATTTAACCGCAAACTCATTTTATCGACCTCAATATAAATTCAAGGGCGAGTCTGTCTAACAGTGCTTCTATTGAGAGTTTAGTGGCTATATGGTTTATATGGCTATTAAGGCACAAACTGGCTTGATTGCAGCACTGGCCACCATAATCTTCTTGCTATCAGCCTGTATCTGGTATTACACTGGGAGGAAAAGATAGGAAAGTCTCGCAAAAGACTCCCTTACCTCCCTCCACAAATTGAGGAGCTATTTTTAAGCTCAGAGGGAATATCCTATCCACGTGTTGTTGTTATGCACAAATGAGGGAGCACCATCGCATGTGTAACCCTTTTGGCAAGTCGAGCATTGGCAAGTCCATGTGCCTCATCAGTTATGCATGACGACACCGGTTTAATTACAACATTCGCTGTGTGTTCAACCAAAATATATGAATTGACCCATTCTGAAATAAAACAACAAACCTTGTGGGAATGTGTTCAGGCTTAGCGTTAAATGTGGCCCGTTCATAGCAGCCATAGCTGAGATAAGCATAAAAACGTGGCAGCGTGTGTGTGCCAAAAAAATAAAATAAATAAAGAATAGTTATTAATGCGTTAAGCCTAGCTGGGATTTATTTTTTATTTTTAGGGAGAGGAAGGGGGGGTGAGGGAGTGAGGCGGAGCTACATCTTCACTGCCTAACTGCAGGCCTGGTGACGGCATTGCTTTTTAGCCTACAAGGTTTCCAACCTGCATCTCACCATACAGCTCAGAGCACCAGACTAACCTTTCCCATTGGTAGCAGCCAACCTTCTCAGTAGGTCGCACTAGCACATGATTTGGACGCACCCGTTTTCATTTTATATTAGAATTAGCATGGTGCGTTTCCTACAATGGATGGGCCGCATTGCCTACATTACGCACAAAGAAGACATCCCCTTTCTCCCGCAACATGGACGCCTACTGCATGACTAGCCCTTGTGCTTTTCAACACGCACACTCATCAATTGTGTCTGAGCATCAATGGAGAACATTGCTCGTGTTTAAACTGTAAAATCGATCTAATTTAATGTTCAATTGTTACATCTACCTTTTCCTAGTTATTTGGGGTCGTAATCCTCTGCCTGCCTGACCCTGAGGAGAACATTACGCAGGCTACTTGCTCTGTTGTGGAGAGGGTGGGCCGCTCACTTGAAATGACTCGTTTGAGTGTGGCAGTGGAGCGGTGGTGCTGTGGTCTGACCTATATTTAGCAAAACACACTCTACTTCACTGATTTCATGATGGGAGACGGGCTTTACAACAGTGGACGATGTCCTCCTTGTTTGGTAAACCTCACCACAAATGCATTGTTGTGGAGGTGGGAGGCAAACAATGCCACGTACAGTATTAGAGGCTAAAGCCTGAAACTGACTACAGCCTTATTGGGACATTATCAGGGATTAGGCCTGGCTGAAGAGACATGTGGATGTGCCCACACACTACAGCAGTACAGAGCAACAGCATCACACTATGGCTGGGATCTCAGCCATGGTGTTGTAGGGTGAAAGCAGGGCAGTGGACCGCTTTGATAAGCTTTTTCATTCAACAGTACTACACTGATCAATCTAAGGTCACCTCAGCCAAGCTCAGTTCCTTTCAGTATGGAAAGGTTGGGAGCCAGCACAGTGGAGTGATAAGAAGAAATAGAAATGCAGTCAATCTCAGACGAAGGCCTGTATAAACCAGATGCCGCGGAGAAATGTAAATTCCTCTAAAACCATATTTTCTCAAATGGTCCCAAAATTCGAAAAGATGTGCCAAACCTGTTTTAAAGGTCATCTTTTTCTCTAGGCTAAAGCATGCTTGTCATTTTCAATACAAACCTTGGATGTAGAATTATTTGTGGTTTGGGTCCTCTGCAATAGCTATTTTCCTATGAAGGGACTAGTAATTACTGCTATATTTACCTCTGGAGTTGAAATGTGGGGCAAGGTCAAAAAGCTTAACAAAACCACTATTAGATAAGGAAAATCAATGCAAAAAAAAGTCAACTTGCACTAATTCTATTGATTCATTTGAATTGAACTGTATTATGTACAGTAGAACATTTCTGATATTCCATAGTAGGGAATATCTGGAAGGGGAGAACATACAAAAACACATACCAGCTCGACATTCCTGAACACCACTTTGTCACTAGTGGCCACCATGCGCTTAACCCACTATACAGAAATACATTATATACTGTAGGTACATGAGCAATACTCTAACATGAAAGCAGACAAGCTACACCTTGACTCTGAGATGGTCTATCCCCACTAAACATAACGCTGCATTTACAAGGTGCAATATGTATTTCTGGCCACTAGGTGGGAGCAGAGCAACACACATTTTTGATGATTAGATGCATTATTATTGCATTAAACGTCTTTAATCCTCTTCACATCATTATGCCCATGCTAAAAATCCATAAGGCCAAGACCCTGGTCAGAGAGAGTGTATGAAAGAGAGAGAGAGAGACATAGAGAGAGACAGAGAGATGGGATGGGGTGATGGGGGTGGGTGGACTAACAGAACAGCTGAATGTGGCATTTTCATCTTAATATAGAATCAACAGCTCATCTGGTGAGAATGAGCAATGTTGGTGACAGACTGCGCTATGGCAAGCTGGCTTACATTATCATTCATTCTCCCTATGTGGAATTGAATGATCTGTCACAACCTCTTACAATCAATCCCTAACTCCACTTCATATAGCTTTATGGAAAACGTTCTGATAAACCGGAACGCCTATCTATATCATGGTTCCTCCATGAACGTTTTCCACTTGACTGTACTGGACGACAGACAAAGTCCAGTACACAAACCCAGTAAACAAACCCCAGAGAGATATGTCCTCCCACACGACAGCTGGCACTTATTTGACCAAGTATTGGAGCACCATCTAGTGGACATTGATAAAGTAGCAAGGACAGTTCTAAACTGATAAAATACACAGTGGCAGAACATCTTAAGCCTGCTCTGAACATGGTCTTGGACACAACATGCTACTATCTAAACTGATAATTTAAATAATTTGATCTAAGAGAAGAGAGTCAGAGATTTGCTTACTGTTCGAGTCAGCCCCATATACTGTATATGAAACTGTATAGCAGTAAACTGTGATCCAGTGGTTTACTGATGACATTGCAGTGCTTACAGACAGTCAATTATTAGGCCATTCACAACAATCCTGCATTAATAAGGGTTGAGAAATGCGATGTTTTTCTGTTCCAGTCAATATTCAGTTGTGAATACATTTGAATATAGAGCACAAACACAAAGTGATCCACTAACAAGTAATTTGAGAAATTAATAGGAAATGCCAGATTTGTTCCATGCAATCCATGTATTGAATTACATTTGGGGACATATGGTGTGTGGGTGGGCCAGCTGACTGTTAATTGTATTTATTGTTAACGTCATTGTTTTATTGATAATAGTTTTACCATGAAACTAGCAGATTGGTAGCAGAATGTTATGGTACGCAGGTTTACAGTCTGACTCCGCTTGATGAATTATCAAATCACCCATCTACGCAAAAAAGATGGCGGCTGGTGCAGATTGTGTTTTTATAATGCAGTGTGCTGGAAGCGACCCAGATCAAGTCACTTCTGACATCTATTCTAACAACAAGTTGTAGTGTTTAATCTGAGACCAGTGTGTCTATTATTGGGAAAGGTTTAAACGGTATCTTCAATTTATTATTTTTAAATATTTATTTCACCAGGAAAGGCTATAAAGATTAAGCATCTCTCTCTGGATCGATACCCTTACCTTAAGATACCGGATCTTTATTGGGTTAAAGACCAGAGATAGCTGTTTGCCAGTCTGATAGCGGATCTTACGTAATAACAATAATAAAGAACAAGAGCTTTGGGACGCAGTGGATTCACCTATAGCCTCAGGCATGCAGACAGGCTGCTGTAGGTATATGGGAACCCACGTGATGCAGGGTTGTCTTGGAAGGCTCAGCTGTCTTCCTCCACGCAGAGCCAGAACAAAGCTTCAGCACAAAGTGACCTCTGGCTGTCACATTACAGGGCTCACGCTGTGCAGAAAGAGAACAGAGCGAAAGACTTAAAGTGTACCTGCACCGAATAGTGATAGTATTTAGTTTATTTGTTTTTGTTGTATGCAGTTGGCACTTCGGGATACTAGTTTGTTATTCTGTTAAACAAGGTTATTAATGGCAAGAAAATAATCTCAGTTATAATTACAGTACTGTCATAATTGTGCAAGGCCGTATATTGTTTGAAAGATGACATAAACCAGGATAGACATCGCACGCAGTAGCGGAACATTGAAGAAAGTAGTCCTGCATGGTGGATTGTTGCCCTCCAGGCCGCTGCATATGCTGCTGTAGATTATGCTCATCCAACTTAATGCTTAAGACCATGCACTCATTCATAACTACAGGTGCTGTTGACACCATCTGCCACTATGGGATGGATTAACTTTGAGGAAAAGGGGGAAAGGTGGGGCGTGGGTGGCATTAATGTTGACAGTAGTGCGTGATGTAGAGGCCCATAGTATAGACCTGTGTTTCAGATATACAGTATGCTAGTCGTTTGCACGGCCTTACTCCAGTATACTGAATCTGTGAATGCTGCAGGTAGCAAACAGCTTTTCCATCTCCGGGCAAACACCCTTACAGTTTAATTAACTCAGACAAATAAATGAACAATCAATTACTTAAACGAACAGAAATGACAGTAGTACTTTTTAAACTTCTCTGATATGATAATGCATCCGAATATTTGAATATCCACAAATCACCATGAAAATGTCTTTGAATTTCTTCTAACTCTTTTTTCTTTGCCTGTCATCATTGCAGAGGCCAACCTAGACCACCACCCACCAGGAGAGTCCAAAACACGAGAAGGATTTCTCCCAAAACCACAGACTGCATAGATACCATGTTTGACCCTCTTAAAAACATGTGCCTTCAAAGTCCACCATTGATATTTTTAGAGACAGCTTATTTAATTTATACATTTTTGTTTTTTCTTTTGAAAGCACAATTTCAAGGCTCCCCTCTGAATTAACCTGACAAATATCTGCCTGATGACGGGGACTGGGAATTGTGTCACTTGCTCTCTGGAAGAGAAAAAGCAAGACATCTAATCATGTTAAATTCCAAACTTGTGTGATTTCGACAACTCGTGTTTTAGTGACTTACTTCATATTGAAAGAAATCCCTCTCTGTGCAATATCAGTCCATACAGTGTTTATGTGAAGTTGTTGTGTGGCTATAGACTTTGGATAATTGTACTAATTTTATTTATTTTTGTAATGTTTTTCTGATTTCAATTTTTTATAAAATGATAATTGTATCAGACAAAAAGCACAAAAAAAAAGATATACAATAAAAATACATGTCTTCACTCGAGCACACAAAGTTACAGGACACCAGGCTGGAAAAGGAAAAACAATTCAGTTTACAAAAAGTTCCCTTATAAGGGCAAAAGCCATGGCTATCTGCTTTGTTAGATACCGTGCACACAAGACGTTACACAGTTGTAACTAGCTGAAAAGATTCCTTTGC
>JAODLL010000016.1:1847246-1857905 GCA_026546735.1 Forbesichthys agassizii
TTTATGCCCGCTGTAGCGCTCGTTTCTCTGGAGCGTGAGAAACGAAGGACACAAAGTGCTATGATGAATGTAGCGCTACTCTCTGGAAGGGTTGAGCAAACATTACACAAGGCGTGATGCTGAGATTTTACAAGCGCTTATAAAACACAACCATTTTAAGTCAGAAGATAAGTACCACAAATGTCCAAGTGAGAAATTTAAACCACATGTTTGAAATAAAAAAGAAAGAAAGCTCACCTGAGAGGTCACTGCTCTCGATGCGCCGGAGGTCCGAATCCACCCAGAACAGCTTGCCCACGTCGTTGTCGATGGCGAGAGCCATGGGCTTGCCCAGGCCACTGAAGAACAACACCTCTCGCTCGGTGCCGTCCAGCGCCGCTCGTTCTATCTTCGGAGAGCGCTCCAACAGGTTGGTGAAATACATGTACCTGTTGGGAGGACAGGCAGCAAACGGCACACGTAAAGATGTTGCATTGACCTCCGAGATTCAGTAATAACTGCTCACGGAGCTGCTTAGAAGTTATGTTATGTTGTGATTGAGTTCAAGCATATCATGGAGGCGAAACCAGGAGAACTGCCAGAGCCACAGGCCTCCAGTAGAAGTTACTTGATAGAAAATGGTTTTCCATTCTGGGCAACAGGAGGTGCCAGAACATCTGCAGACTCCATTGCGCAAAATAAAAACCACACAATGACCTAGAGATTACCGTCTGAGACCAGGCCCAAAGAAAAAGCCTGCAATTTTGGTTCGGAACAAGCGACTTGGCCCCGTCAGGCCAAGACGGGCTTGTGAAATTCATCAGCTTGAATGAAGAAGCGCAAAGATACAAATTACGGTATGACCAGAGACACAGCTATAAAAATCAAAATAAACACACACACACACACACACGAAATCAGAAGGAAAACTAACAGTGCTTCTCCTCTACAAGCAGTGCACCAACATACTATACTACATAATGGTCTCATTTCTCCCAAAGAGGTAATGTTGTTAATTACAAACAGCATGCTTCAGAGTAAGATACAGACATAAATCTAAAATGTGCATGACAATAACAGCCATAAATGTCAAAACGAGGCTGACAATGACTAATGTGCGTTCTCTTTAACGCTACGAGACATGTTGCCACCGATACAGCGAACTTGTACACCTATAGCTCCAGGCCTTCAAACTGGCAGTTGTAGTGTGCGAAGGGCTTTTACTTAAAAGCTTTCTAACTTTCTAAAGCTGTTATTGAAAAACAAGAACAGCAATCCCCCCCCCCCCCAACCCCTTTCCCTCACTCACCCTCTCTCCGGGTTGACCACGATGGCGCGCGGCTTGTCGTGCTCGCCGCGCAGAACCACGCCCACGCGGCGCCCGTCGATGCGCGTCACGTTGATGACGTTGGTGACCTCGCTGGTCCAGTAGATGAAGCGGCTGTAGATGTCGATGCTCAGGTCGTACGGCTGAAGGCCCACGTTGGGTCCGCCCGCCGAGATAGACACCACAGTCATGCTCTGGGGAAAGGGGGGAGGGGGGTTTAAGAGTCACATTGACGTGCACAGATGACTGAAACAGTGCCCCATTCGCTAGCACTAATGCTACCACAGGGCCGGCACATCCCATTGAGTCATGATTCACATTTAGTAAAGGCTCATCTTTAGATGCCCCTTGTCCTTTTGAACACAGGAGGTTCAAAAGGGGGAGTCGGCTAGCTGCCTGCTCTGCGTTTCTACACAGCCCGGGCTCTGTAAATGGGAACACAAACAAAGTGGTGCAGACCACACCACACAACAATATCCTAGCCATGGCAATAACACTTCCAGTGTGTGTGTGTGTGAGGGGGAAGAAGGGGGCTTCTTAAGGAGCCACCTAAAGCATTAAAGGAAAAGGGGTTTCTAACATTTATTTTAAGTTAAAATATCATCAATCCTTCTCCAGCAATGCTGACTACACATTTAAACCATCATATAAATCCCTTAAGGACCGCAATTTGCAAACGTTTGACCTATGAACTCCAAAAAGTGGCAAATGCAGGCACAGGCAGCCCAGAATAAACTCCACTGAATGCACATTCAATATAACAAGGTAATAAAACTAGAATAACATGAATAAACAAATGAATAAAAGGTTTATTTTGGTTGTCATTACCTGGTTGCCGTCCTCCTGCGCGCGGCGAATGGCGTTCTGCTTGGAGTCGATCCAGTACAGCTGCTTGTCCAGGGGGTCATAGTCTATAGCGCGCACGTTTCTCAGGCTGTGGATGGGCAGGATTATGTCGGGACTCTGCTGCTCGTCGATCACCATGCGGTTGATGGCCGTCTTCTGGCTGAACAGCAGGAACGACGTCGGGGCTGAGACCCCCCCAGGTCGCACGAGCAAGAGAAGGAGAAGAAGAAGAAACGCTACGTAAGCAACCATGGGGGTTGGCCACATTACCGCCCCTGTGGAACAAATCCTTCCATGGCGTGCTATTAAGAGCCGCCACGGCAATGTTCCTCGTCAGTGGAGTGAGACTGGCTCCGTTGGGATTTTGCAGTAAACACATTTTCCAATTAGAGAGAAAACTAGGGTCAAAGAAATCTGATTGCCTTCAAAAAACAAAGAAAACTGCCGTGTCAAAACTTGAGAGAGGGTGGGCTCCTATTTATGGGCGGTAAAACCCCTCTGGCTAGCGAGACGCAGGGCACACTTATTATAACGTTACTGCACACGCATGCATGTACACGAGCAGCCCTGCCCCCATACACGCACACGCAGACTTTAGCTAAGCCGGGGAAGCCGGGGAAGGCTTCGTCCGATTATAGGAGGGGGGGGGACTACTTTTTTTGTTTTTACCATGTCAAACAGAGACATGGAAGGAGCCGAGCTTAAACTGGGCTTCAGTTTCCATGCCAAAGAGCGACCCACAAATGCTTTAAAAGGAAAATACCCCCTGCTGCTCATTTTCATACGCGGGAAAACAACTGCTTTCAATCTCGGGGCTTTCTAAGAAGTGACTGGCACCATGCACGTTTGAGTCATACGTGACCACTTGAGACAGAATGGCCAGACAAACTGTCACTTCACATCGCGCCAAGGAATGTATAAATATTTATGATGCCGTTGGAGGGGGGGATATTCATTGTGTGTGTGTGTGTGTGTGTGTGTGTGTGTGTGTGTGTGTGCGCGCGTCCTCACCGCTGCAGGTCTTGTTGTCGTAGTTGAGCGAGAAGTGGGCGGGGCAGCCGCAGACGAAGCCGCTGATCGGCACGGCCAGACAGAGGTGGGAGCAGAAGCCGTTGGTGGAGGCACAGGCGTTCCAGCCGCCCTGCCGCGACGAGTGGAAGACCAGGATGTCCATCACGTAGTCCAGGTGGCCCTGGATGACCGTGCGGTTCTGCCCACTGGTCTTGTTGGCGCGCTCGATGCTGCGCTGACTCCAGTCCGTCCAGTAGATGTAGTCCTGGTACTGGGTGAGGCCGAACGGGTGAGGCAGGTCGTCCGCGATGACCTCGCGCTCCTGGCCTGGAGGGGGAGGGGGAGGGAGAGGGAGAGGACACAGGAGATCAAGACAATGAATGGGCGGATGAGAGCGTGCGAGAGAGAGAGAGAGAGGGGGAATGAAACAGAGTGCACATCTGCCAGGCAAAAATGGCCATAACATATATGCTGTGCTCAGCATTGTGTGCCAAGGTTGAGCAAAATTGGTACCGCTTCGAAGGCCGATGAGAGCATCGCGCTCGGCCCTAATGGTGGTATCATTTCAATACGCAAGGGATGTTGTGTGTCCTGGTTTACATCCATCATCTGCGGGGGAAGTGGGGGGGGGCATTTTAGTACACTACTTCAAGAGCATTTGTGCAAACCAAGCTTTTGTGTCAGCGGGGGGGCCCTACGACGTTCTTTTGAAGAATTCGTTCCACCCCTCGCCTAAATATAGACGGAACAGAGTAGGCACTGTGAACAAATTGGGACCATATTCGATGTCTGTCATATAATATGTACATCAAGCTCATAGAGAGAGGCTGGGGGGGGGGGCTTCTTGTTTTCAATTAGCATCAAAACAAAGGACATCTAATGCAATGGGCGGCTGGATAATACACTAGACGGCAAGATAGGTTTACACACAACACAAAGTAATAGGGCATCGCTTTCTAAAAGGCGTGTGGGGGAAACACACACACACAACAAGACCTTCAGACGGCCTGCTAATGGATGAAAAGAGAGTCACTCACCGAGCATATTGGACGATTCTATTAATGTGGTGTCGAGGTCAGTCCAATACAAGCGGCGCTCGGCGTAGTCGATGGTCAGCCCGTTGGCGCGGCCCACGTTGGGCACCAGGGTGATGCGCCCGGTGCCGTCCATCGCCGCGCGGTCTATTTTGGGCTTGCCCCCCCATTCAGTCCAGTACATGAAACTGTTGGGAGAGGGAGAGAGAGATATAAGAGAAACTGAAACGTCGGCAGCAGGGCGTCTCCACTGGGGATTTCCACCTGGCTTAACTCTTAAAAAAAACCAACCTTTTACTCGTTCAAAAATGTTCCTGTTCTGGTTTGCCAGCTATCTAGAGACCAATCAGACATTCAAGACACAGAGACACTAATCCATCTATCCTATCAGCCCAGCAACAGTTAAAGGTATAGTCAGGTCATTTTGGAGAAAGCTTGTTGATATTTGAACTTGATCAAAAACTAACACCCCTCTCCCTTTACCACTACAGGGTGCTGCCTCAGGAGCTACGCTCCCTACATTGGACACACACTGCCAAGGCTGGGATAGTGTTGTGTGGTGCGGTCTGCGCCAAAAAACGGGCAGCTAGCGGCCCGTGAGGAGATATTCACTGTATTTCACCCAAAGTGTATTAGCTAACAATAACAGATTACACCTTTGAGGCTTCGTCACCGTGCCAACGGGGCTCACGCACTCACCCTTCAGCCGGGTCCAGTGCCAGCGCTCTGGGGCTGTCCAGGTCCTTCCAAACCAGCACCTGCCTGTGTTGCCCGTCCAGCTTGGCCACCTCGATGCGGTTGGTGCCAGTGTCGGCCCAGTACAGGTTCTTGCCCAGCCAGTCCACCGCCATGCCCTCTGGGTAGTCCAGGCCAAACTCCACCACGTGTTCCAGAGCGCTGCCATTCATGAACGCACGGCTTATGGTCTGTGCGGGTAGGGTAAGGCGGGTGTAAACACACAACACACATTAGCCTCCGGTCCACATGAAAGAGAGGCATGGATTAAATGTGACTCCAAATCCAAAGGTAAGGTGAATAGGTAAGGTAAAAAGCTAAGGTACTAAGGAAAGGGTAAGATAACACTATGTAAGTTACTGCCAACTGTATAACAGCTTCTCATAATTGACATTACAGATTTTAACGTAGATAGTTCTTTATCTTTATGGTATTTCACATAAAGATTACAGATAGTGTGTAGGCATATGTGGTTGGCCTCAGCACCTATAGGAAAGAAGAAAACCGCTGCCAAAAAGTGTACAAAATAAAAAAACAAATGTAAAAACATGCTTCCAGAAACATCTACATTGACGTTTGTCATCATTGCAATCTTCTATCAATCATGACGCACCCAGCTATCAAGCTGTGCACTTGCCACAGAAAAAAAAAAAAAAAAAAAAAAAGCCCTCAGAGACATGACATCAGGTAGGCTAAAGGCGATATTGTAAAGTTATAGTAATCAGTCATGAAACTGAGGATGGTGCCATTGTGAGACACACTAATCTCTAATTTTCTCACTTCCTTTTAGGCGCACCTGGAAAAACCCAACGGGCTTCACCCGATAACTAACCAACAGCTGACAATTACATGTTATGTTGTAGATGGTGCACTGCAGACCCCTCGTTAGGCTCCCTGAGAAAACACCGACTCTACATATGACCACACAGATCTCTTCACGCCACCTAAAGGAACCCTGGTGTTTCTCCATGTCTCCGATTGGGGCAACTCATTAGACAACACGAAGACAACACCTCCGAGGCAAAATACAGACCCACCCATATATCGACGACCATAACCAGCTCCAATCACAATGTGGGGGAAGGGAAAGAAAAAAAAAAATCTATAAATAGAATTCAGCAATAATATTCTCCTTTAGCAAAAAGAGCCAGAGTTGGTTTACCAGTCGATGCCTGGAAGAAGAAGATAAGGGCGGAGAGGGTGTGGAATATGGCCAACAAGGACTTTGTGTGTGTGTGTGGACGAGGGCTCTGCAGCCATCAATTATTTCCAAGCGGTGTCTCCTGGGACCCTATTATTGAGCCGTTCAGTGGGCAGTGAGCCAGCCTAGAGGACGATGCGTGCTCTGCTCCCACACGCACACAGCATGTTAGCACACATGCGCGCACACACACACACACAGCATGTTAGCCCCCACCCCCCCGGGGCAAAGGGCCGCACCTTGAGCGTGATGTCCGTCCAGTAGATGCGGTTGTCGGTGATGTCGAAGTCGAGCGCCGACGCCTCCTTGACGCCGGTGATGGGGATGGCCACGTTGTTGTTGTTGGTCTCCAGGGAGATGCGGCGGATGTCGGTGTGGCGAGAGAACAGCAGGAAGGCTTCGGGCACGATGCACGTGCTCATGTCGGAGATCAGCTCCAGGCCGATGGGGCACGCGCACTGCACGCCCTGGGGCTTGTACAGGCACAGGTGGCTGCAGCCGCCATTGGCCTCCGCACACGGGTTGGTGCCTGGAGGGGGAGGGAAAGTGTAGTGGGGAGGGGGGGTGGGGGGGGAGTAGTGGGGAAGAAGGGGGAGTAAGGAAGTAGAGAGAGAGAGAGTTAGAGGCTGGTAGAAAAGGGGGCCCAGCAATGGTGTGGATGCAGCCTCCATCTGCCTGACTTTGGAGGTGTTGACATGTTAATGGTCCCCCCAGCCAGCAGGCCTGGGCTACAATGTGTGCACAGCTCTTCTGCTGCTCTATTCAGGAGCCATGGAGCGCGCACGCACACACACACCACGGGGCAGAAAGAATATACTCGGGCTAACCCCCCCTCCCCCCGTCAACACCTCCTTTCCTTTCACAGCAAAGGATCCGAGAGGTTTATTTGGAAGACCCCCGGAGACAAACGGCTGAGTACGCACGACACAAGTGAATGCGCCGCTGCAGTGTTAGCTTTGCTAGCTTACCGAAGGCCTCGCGGACGTATGTGGCCTTCAGGCCCATCAGGTCGGGCAGCTGGTCGATGATGAACTCGCGCTCCGCCGTGCGCTTGTGCACGCGCTCGATGCTGCGCCGCTGCCAGTCCGTCCAGTAGATGTAGTCGCCGAGCAGGGTGAAGCCGAAGATGTGCGGCAGCTTGTCCTCCACCAGCACGCGCCGCCCCGTGCCGTCAGTGTTCATCACCTGGGCGGAGGGAGGAGAGGGGAGCAGGGTGGGTCAGCTGTATGTCAGAGGGGATTGGGAGAAATCACTGGCGGCAAAAGGCTCATGGGCGGCAATTGGTAGCAACCGCCAGAGTAAACACAAACACCTTCGCTTTGTACAAATGGTAAATGGGCTAAGGAGCTCCACTTGTTAGCAAAAAGGCACCCAAAGGTACGTCCGCATGCAAAGTGTTGGGCCACGACTCCTGGTGACAATATTCTGGACACGTGGCTAAGTTATGCGTACCTTATTAAAAAGGTCCGAAAAAGATAACACCAAAATAAGGATCGCACCAGGATGTCTTGCATTTCACATACAAAGATTCAGCACCCAGCATCCCATCCAACACTTTTACTCACCAAGTGAAATCATTTCCTGAGCAGATGTTAGACAAACGGAAACTTAATGGAATGTGTTGCACCAGTACTACGCAATGCCTGGCGTAACGCTTTGCTAGCCAGTGTAATACCACAGATTGGTGTGAATTAAAACACAAGTTGGGACCAGGTCTCAATGTCGAGGCTGAGGATTCAGAGTCAGCTTATAAAACATACCGTTGGGCCTGGTTACTTACTGCACTGTTACGATGGGTAAGAGGGGAAGGGGGGGTTGAAAATGACAAGGGATGAGCAATGATCCAAATAGAGTTCCAGGGAGCCTATAATTAAGGTCAGCACATTAGTCCCAAGACACTCAAACAATACTATCTGCATTGCTGCGAACAGCTAAACATGGACTGCAGTTATTTTTATGAAAATTCAACACAGACACACACACACAAACAGGCACACAGTATATAAATATAAAACGTAAGTTTCCATCTTCAGAGATGGCCCCAGCCAACAGGTCTCCACTGGTTTGGCAGTGGTGACCACAGTGCGGTGTGGGTTCAGATTCTGGGGCTATTCTAAACAGAGAAGACCACAGATTGAGTGGAGGCCACAATCAGAACCAGATGTGGGATAGCACCGCAAAAACGCAGTTCTTCTCAAAAACCTAAGTAAGAGAAACCCGTCGGCACCTCCACACCAGTTCCCAACCCCGTCTGTTCCAGGGAACGAGAACTTCACACATTCGTACAGTTGAGGGCAGGAGGGGTTGTGACACCCGTGAGGCCAACTCCGATGGAACACAAACAGGGGTTGTGTGCAGATATGCGTGCAGACACAAGTCACTGCGTCCAGATGGAAAACCTTACAGCCTCCCAGTGGACAATTTTGTGGGAGGAGTTTAGGAGAACGGTAGCAGGATTTCATGTTGAGGTGAAGCAGTGAGTGACAACCCCCGTGTACATGCACCATCTGTACCAAAGCCTACTGGTCAACATGGGCCCTAATTATGTCGCTGCCTGAACTGTCAACATCCCTTTAAGTGGCCGATATTTAGCCACGACATTTCTGAGAAGCGGTTAACTTTGATGTGGCGCCGAGCAGATGATGCGAGCCCCGGCACGGGGGTAGTTTAACGGCCCCCGGAATGACGAACATGCTCCAGAGCCGGTGGCAAGCCGCTTTGATTGGCAAGTGTCAAAGTGAGAGGGAACGTTTGCAAGCCATATTCCTAATAATACCCATGTATTATATGACCACGGAGTGGGAATCTATTACGGGGTATGTGCTCTTCCTGCCAGGTAAATGTCAAAAGCAGCAGCCTACACTGACAGAGCTCACATTTTACAGCATATGCATTTAGAATTAAATGTAAAGCGTATACCAAGATTATAAAGGCAGTGTTAGCCATTCTCCAGATCGCTTGCTAACGTCGACCTCAAATCAAAACAATAGCCCTCCGCAGCGCTGCCTCACACACTGTAACGCATTGTGAAGGGAAGCGCAAGTATTGCGGCTTTGGTGTTGCGAACGGCGTTCGCCACTTGTGTTCCTATTTACGGAGTCGGGGCCGCGTAGAAGTACCGTCTTATATATTTTCAACACGCACAGAGAGCGGCAAATGCAAGAGAAATGCAAGGAGACTATTGGTAAATAGCTTACAATTATACCTTGAAACGGTGGGCAGCTATGTAACATTCGAATCATTGTTTCAGTGCCATGTCATCGACGCACACAGTTAGGCCAGTTGTGTGTTAGTAGGCAGGCAAGTGCCCCAACCCCCCCACCCCCTTCCCCACAAGGAAAGGGAAAGGGAACATCCTGCTCCCATCTCAGGGTTGGTGCAACAGCAGACTGGGGCCAATGGCCTGTGATGCTGCCGTTGCCTTGAGGAGAGCTAAAAGCTGTACGCCCGGCGCTCACAGCGGGGATTGGGGGAGGTGGGGGAGGAGGGGCTGCCTGCTGCAGGCGGCCTGATAGGAACCCTCCCCCTCCCTCCTTTCAACACCACCACAGCGCCTGGCACCACTATCTGTCAGGGCTATGAGGAGCCAGAATCCTCTCCTGCCGTGCATGGCATTCTGCCACATAAGGGCCAACGCCGTGGAAACCAGCAGTCAAGGAAAGACCGCTGTTAACAGTCAGAATATTTCTAATTAAAGAAAGAAAAGGTATAGTCAGTCATTCTCGAGAACGCTTGCTATCGTCGAACTCTAAAGGCCCATGGTGTGGAATATAATTGCAGTCATTTTTTGGGATTGGAAGTGAGTGTAAGTAAGTCAATTTTGTTGACTGCAAAGTGGTTTTTGTTGATCTTGCCAATACAACTGCCTCGCAGCGCTACGCTTTTGAAATGCTCCCGGTGGTCGAGAGGAACAAACCCACGTCGGGGCTGGAACGTTGCACACGTGTGCCCGGTGGAATCCCGGCATAAGCGCGTTGGTGTGCATGTGTGTGAGGGGGGCTGATACACACCTCTATCTTATCAGTCTTGGCATCGCCCCAGTAGATCTTGTGCTCGCTGTAGTCCAGCGCCAGGCCGTTAGGCCAGCCCAGCGAGGTGTTGACCATCACCAGACGCTCCGTGCCATCCAGGTCAGCCCGCTCGATCTTAGGGACCTCTCCCCAGTCCGTCCAGTACATATACCTGGAAACACGGGGGACACAAATAATCCACCAATGCTACTAACTGGATCTGTGTGTGCTCTATCACGACATCGGAATAATAACAACATATTTGTTGAATTTGAACAAAAAAAAAAAGTGTATTAGCTTACATTTAGCTTGCAATAGCTGACATTTAAGTGGGTGTGTCACTAACGGTTTTGCTAAGAAGGCTGATGTAGGCAGCGCCCATACAGCTACATCTACCATGCATTGCCCGAAACAAAGTCCATTTAACTAGGGCTGTGACGATAACCGCAAAATTGCAATACCGCGGTGTTGCTAACCCAACCGCAGGCCGTGGAAAGCAACCGCCGGTACTGCAAA
>JAODLL010000016.1:1858005-1920434 GCA_026546735.1 Forbesichthys agassizii
CTACAGAGTCTGAGAGGCACTGTCGGATTCTGGAGATGTTCTTAAGGTGGTAAAAAGCAGTTTTAGTAATGTTTTTACTAACTGTGATCTATTGTGTCCTGCCGTACCACATATCCCATTTGAATTGACCATAGATGTAACCAGTGATATCCTTGCATGTGCCCATTGTGTTGTAGTTCCTGATGCACACAATCCTCACCATCCAAATCAGTTTGTTGCTTTTTTTCTTAAAATGTCCAATTTACGTAAATGTCTCTTTAAAATCCGAATGCTTGTGATAGTCGGCAAAATAAATTCACAAATGTACGTCTTTATAATTAGAATATCCACGTGTTTTTCCTCAGAAATGTATTATTTTTATCTCTAAATATTACCCCCAGTTTGACATACGTTTGCCTAATACGCAATCGTAAAAAATATAATTAAAATCTTGGCTGTTTTGAAGCCTCTGCCCCAGAATATAAAAAGGGTATCTGGGCTGTGTTGTCTTAAGCCTGGAACCTGCATGCTATTGAGCCAGTCTTCGTAATGTGAATCCACTCGCCACGGACAGTCTAAGCCTCAGGCAGGCTGCAGCTAATTTGAAGGCTTCTCCAATGTAATTAAGAGAACAGAAGGCTTTCTCAATGGGAAAGAGGCGCAACGATGATAAACAGGCTTTGAACAAGGCACTGACAGTCCAGTGAATGATGACTTGTTGCTGAGGGTTGAGAAGGCCTTTCTGTCTTCAAAGCTCACCACAAACTAAAGGCTGTCCACTGTGTCTTTAAAACTGTTAAAATCATTTAAAGGTACACTCTTAATTTGAATTATAGCATGCCCAGGACTCCAGATTTGCAATACGACATGAACGTGCATGTGGCTGTAGGCGGTTAGGTAGAGGACGTTATGAGCCTTTTAGTGCAGTGCTGTAGGAGGATTAGAGAAATGCAGTCACTTAATGCTGTATACTGTGGTGTTGGTGGGCTGAGTTTCAAACCAAAACAATGCAGTTTTTGTAATGCGGGTGTCAACCACAAGGGTAAGTTTGGACACAGACTCCTGGCATGCCTCTTTAATTTGCACATACCGTTCTGCGTTTGTCTTTTACACGATGCACTCACAGCGCATCCTGGATCAAAGCATTGAGAAAATGACACGGAGAAACGCGTGTTCTCTGGGATAATGCTAATGAAACTGGATTACAGTGATATATATCCAAAGGCAATATTTTTTCCTTTCTTGTAAATTATCCAATGAACCCACCTCTCACACACACGCACATGCACACGCGCGCACACACACACACACACTCACGTGCATACTCCATATACTCCAAATGGTGCAATAGGAGTTCAACAGGCAGATGTCAGTTACCGCTACTGCCTGAAGACATATTGGAGAACTCGAGGATCTGACGGTGTGATGCCTGCAGAAGTGTCTCTTCGTGAGCTCAAATGGATGGGAACCATTACGGCGAAATATATACAATGTCAACACATACAGTACTATGTGAATTGTCAGCTGGCAAGAAGACAGGCACTACTCAAAGTAATCAGGGTAAAATTTGCCGTGTGTAAAAGCGCTGGTGTGACCCGATACCTGGGTAATTTAGCACTTCGATGTGCATAATAATCCATTTCACGGTTTATGTTCTAAGTGGAGAATTTAGAAATTCTTCTGCCTTCACCTGTCGTTTACCGCGTGTTCAGCGATTCTCAGGTCAAGACTCTATAGCGGGTGGCCACCATCTCTGGAGGTTTCAACACTCGACATAAAACACACTTTGAAGCACCTTTCCTTCCATGTCAGAACATTCCCTGTATCCGGTTGATTAACTAGCTTCCATGTTCCCTTTTGAAAAACCTTCCCTTTTCTCATGGCATGATTGGAGCAGGAACTCTCCGTGTGTCATGTAAACTTTGACATTCCCTGGGAAGTTGTTAAGCGTAAGAAGAGGGAGAAATGGGCAAGTCAGCCATTTATGTAAAGGCCCAGGCTAACGTTTCCTTTATTGAGAAACGGTATCTGCTTTAGTACATACTCTACTGTAAGTGCCTCTACTATAAAGAGCTACTGTCTGAACCAAACGCGGCATTTTTTTTTTCATTTGTCTTTTCATGGCAAAAAAACACGTTGATAGTTGAACACAAATTTCCCCAAGGGGACAATAAGTACAGCATGATGTTAAATAATTTCCCGAATTGAATCATAATCTTTGTTGGTGTTTGTTGGTGAAATTGAAGGTAAAAGCATTCTGCAAATACAAGTATCTCCTGCAGGATAATAGGCTTCAGTTTAACACCCTACACCAGATGTAGCTGCTGTAGATAGATGAGTTTACCTATCTGACTCATCTAGCTAAGATGTATTTCTGAAACAAATAGCATTGCAGGTAAATGGCTGTGTCACAAACCTGTTCAAAAATTGTTTGTTAAAATCACAAACCATAAAGAAATTATATAAGTATATCACAACTGGTAAGACAACGTTTTATTATATATCATGACTTTGTACAGTAGATATGAAAATTTTGAATATAGCATGAATCTGACCCAGTTAATACAATACAAGTCTCAATATACTGTAACTGATTAGGTGCAGGACAAATGGTACCATGTGACTGGAACAAACAAAGGTTCACCTGCAAACAAAAATGTATAGAACTACCTGCTGCAGATTACAACATACTGTAACATCTGTAGTAGGTGTTTGGTATTCATAAAATGCATTCAAAATATTCTGAACTACTGTCCATGTAGAGATGTTGATAGAGTGTACTCTAAAGGTATACATGACAGGCACCTGGGTGGGCCTATTTCGGTTTCCCTTTTTACTATAAACTGTAAGACCATAAACTATTTGGCTATTTAAATGCCCTCTCCTGTGAGCTAAGGTCATTCTTTGTGTAGACTACCAGTGACAAAGTCCATATTTCCGAAAAATGTAGGACTCCTATTTTGCACGGGCGATCACAAAAAATCCTAATTTTACAGTTGGCCCTGTAATTTACTTTCACTGCCAATACAAGCAAATATATCACAGGCACAGCAAAGCAGAGCAGGAGAGAGTCGCCCCTGGACCCCCTCCCCTCTCTCTCTCTCTCTCTCTCTCTCTCTCTGTCTCTCATGCTGACATGCAGGGCAGGTTAACAATAATTGATTTGTAACATTGTTGTCATCCTGATACCCTATATAGCCTCAATAAACAATTTTCTTTATTGCTTAATCACATTTACAATCTTTTCAGGGGAATTTAAGTATTGACAATTGTGCCTGCACATTTATTTGGACCTATCTGCCCTAAAACCCAATGCAGTTAACCAGAGTGTTATATGGCAAGATGCTAGGGGATTAGGATATGTAGGGACTTGAAAAGTAAAGGAACTTCTCAACCTGTATGGAAGATCGCTACTCAAAATAACATTTTCTCATGTAATACATAAGTTACTGTAATTGAGCTCTTACGGGAAATTAAATTGTATTCTATTTAGATGACATGTATACGTGATGTATAGTTTATTACAGAAATACTGTTAAAGATAGCTCTTATCATGTACTATATTACATGTCCTCTTCTTCATCAATGCTAACAGCTAGCCTGTAATGTGCGTTCAGCAGCATATGGGAAGGCCTTGAGTGTTGCGATATTAACCTTAAGTAAATGGCATACCATTAAGCTTGGCAGTGTGTGTTCCCTAGTTTCTTTAACCCGAGGCTCACCCTCCTCTGTTCCTTCTCTGCGTTCCTCAACTTTGCTTCTTTATTCACTGTCAAGCTGGATCAGAGCTCCATGGATCAGCTTCAAGGATTCCAGGGCAGTTCTGTAAAGCCAATAAACAAAGCAGCTCTTAGGTGGATACTCCAGGCGTTCATCAGTTTGATAGGTTAAGGACATGTTACCCTCTGGCCGGTTCCCAAATCATCATTGCCGCGGTGCGAGCTTAAGCACCAGCCCTTTGAGTGAACCTCCCAGCGGACCTCCTCTTGGATCTGCGGATCAAGTGTGTCTTGTGCAATTTGTCCGAATGCACTTGGCTACGAGGCGAGAGCCAGTGACATCAGTCCTGTTAGCTTTAAATGATGGCAAACTGAGAAATGGAAGCTTCGATAAAAGGGTTGATGACGTCTAGGCTTTCAATTGAAGGTACATTACTCAATTTGAGTCTGGAATTACACTTGTGGTCGAATTCAGATATAACAAAATGTTTTTGTCCAGTTAGAAAATGTGCAGACACTTTATTTATGCATGTACTGCATGAAATAAAAATGTCAACATTTCAGTTACTCTATGACCAAACGACTCACCAAAAACTCAGCTGGTTTTCCTCAGCTGTGTCAAGATTATGTGTCAAATCATAATCTATAACCATAGTACCTGGTATGGGGAATGATCACTTATAAATATACATTTAATATTTGCTTATTTGCTAGTCTATTTGTTTCTGCACACTGGATTCACTTAATTTGTTTTAGAGATGTATGTACTCTGTCTTCAATCACATTCATGCTCTGGGCTTTAATTGGCGTGCGTATCTGGGAGTTCAGTGGGGGTTGCTTGCAACTGTATTTTATATTTTGTGCGTACACGCTTTGAAATTATCTTTGCCTGCACAATTTTTGGCACCTTCGATCTTCACAGCACTGCGAGTGTGCTGTGGACACTCTTTAAAACATTGTTTATTTCCAAATGCCACTAAACTATTTAGAAGACTGCATATACTGTAACTTCTCAAACCCAACAAAAACAACCGCCGTAATTCGTCTCCCCCCCCCCCCCCCTTCCCACACACTTCCGCCCCCCCAAAAAAAAAATTCTTTACGAAGTAGTCCCTCACAACCCGACCATGAACCCCAGACAGTATCTGTGTCTGAATGAGTACTGTTCTGTATGAAAACAGGATGCGATTGTGTGTGTATGTTCGGGACGCATTCCCATATCAGCACAAAATGCTTGAAGCTGAACTGAATCTGCATCCCGCAAACCCCACCCCCCACCCCTTCCCACGACCCACAACCTCTGTTATCGGGTGCTGCTCTGCTGCTCGATCAAAGCTGACGATGGCTGCTCGGGCTGAAAACAAAGCCGGAGAGGTAAAAGGGGACGCACCCAGCAAGGCAGCGTGCGGTAAGGGTGGTGAGGCCGGTTCTGTGGCTGGTGGGTTTGACACAAGGCCAGGGACAATGTCTGCACCCTGCCAGGGGCCTGTGAGTGACAGATAGTCATAAGCCTCTCCACCTAGCCCTGCCCTGCACCAACACGGTGCCCCAGTACTGTATGTCTGTGTGATGAATAACCTATAACACATTGGACAGGGATGTCGGGTTTGTATGTCTCCTGTGTATGGAAATGAAAAACAAAGCGATTAATTCTAAGTCGTAACAGTTATTTAATGCTACATGCAGCTTATGGCTTTGTTGTGTGCATACAGATACCTCTGGATGTCAATGTAATTGGTGACTTTTATTTGTTTTTGTATTCTGCAACCCCAACCCTCTCCCAAAATCTACACCGATGCTTTTTCCATGTCTTCATCACTTGGAAACGTGGTGGTTTTCCAACTTTTCAGAAATCAGCACCTGCAACACCTGTGCTTATGAATGGTGTGTGTGTGCGCGTGTGCGTGTGTTTGTGTGCTACCTGTGGTTCCAGCGGTGCTCCATTAACTCTCTGTGGACCCAGGTGTGGCTCACCGTCGCCCCCTGTGGCTCAGTGTGTCTCGGCAAACTGATTTTGTCATGACCTTTCCTCCGTCACATTTAGCCACGCTGCCGTCCGTAATTCACCCGGCGGTTATTTTCCCCCCTCAAGAATGCATGTCGAAGAGCTCAGTTGTGTTTGCCCCCGTGTAAATTATACATGTGCAGCGTTCATGGTGTGGTTAACCATTGATGTAAAATTGTTTTCTCAACCAGAAACCGCTGTGTGTCTGACAGCGTGCCTCCAGAGTCCATCTCCCAGACGTTATCCTCGCTCTCTGAGCACGCGGCCGCTTACACATCAACAGCGTGCATCTGCACACTAAAAATGTGACGCTAGTGGTTTCTCAGCTGGCGCTTGACGAGGGGTTGTTTTTGCGGGGCAATTATTGCTCGGGGAATGCCTGTCAAGTCTCTCAGCTCTCCTAAGTAAGCCCCCATCTGACTGGCTGCGAGTCGTTTTATTGGCCTTGTAGGGCAATATGGCTTCAGTAATGATGTATCAGGTAAGCTTTCACACCATGCTACTGTGTTGGAGATTCAGTTCTTACAGGAGGTCCTGCAGTCTCTTAAAGCAGGCCTATGGAAAGACGGAGACGGTTTTTGATTAGTTTGAATTTGTGACTCATTCTTCCGGTTGTTTGCGCTGCCATAGACCACCCACCCATCAACACTGGAATGCCAGGGTCTGTTGTTTGTTAGCCTGCTCGAGATGAGCGCAGCCTAAATGTCATCCCTGCGCCCAGTCCCCGTTAACGGTGTCTGTCAGCGTCGCTGTGTGGTCGGTTGAAAAGGGCACACGTCCTCTGGACATTCCAATCTGACTCACGTTAACAAGCTTTTGATTTCTAGAAGGGTTCATCAGCATTTTATGTACAATAAAGCTATTATCGTTACGGTGGACTTCTTAGTTTAACACAATTGAACAACATTGTCCTGCAATTACGTATCGCATATTACATTATATATAATACATACATTCATGTTTTATCAAAAGTGTGGTCAGTAGTGGAAGTTGGATGAATGTTGAAATCTGTCATTTATCCAAAACTCCACCGTGAAAAGAATAATCATAGAAAGAGTTATAACCACTGGATTGCAATCTATCATCTACGCCCACTCATATAGCCAATCTAGTCAGGGCATGTACAACGAAGTGCAACACCTGAACAACAACTGAAACACAACGCTCAGATAGAAGGGAGTCTTTAATTAGACTACATTTAATTTCATCTTGTTAAAAATAAGACAAGCTTATATGTACTCCTTACATATACAAATCAGCTATTACAGTGTGATAGCTAGCCCATAGGTTCAGTATACCGATTACTGCATGCTCAGCTAATGAGTATACAGCAGACGAGGTCTGTTGTGCTTTTACAATGTTTACAACATGGGGTGATAATGCTTAAGGCCTACAGCTAATTAGAGTGTCTGAGTCCACCCATTAAATGATTACTTCTCGAGTTGAAGCATGACACATGGGCCAATATACGAAGTGTTGCTTCCGCTTTTCCCCCTCGGGGGTGGGATGTCCTCGTGGATGTCTGGATACAGTATTTCTCACACCCCTGACCCCATTACACGGCAATGTTTAGTCTACCGCCCGCTAACCAAACGCTGTTTTCCTTGGAAGTTGCACAGTATAGATGCAATACATTTGCACGTACGATAAGATGTCGGGAACATCTGAATGTGGCTGTGAAAGGGGACAGGTTTGATTCTTGTGAATATAACATCGGGTCAGAGTGAGGAGGTTTGGAGTGGAGCCAGGGGTAATGGATTCGCTGACGGGGCGCTTTCTGGTGAGGTTGCAGAGGTTTTCCTCCCTCTCTTCCCCCTCATGGGAACACGGGCAGGGCCACATTTAGGTCTGGAGCGTATTAGAGGAGCTAAGCTCTAAAGCTGGCTGATCACTGACTGCTGTTCCCATCCCCTGGACAGTAAGTCAGTGTATCACAGATTGGGCAGATCAGCCCATGTACATAAACACGCACACTTCCCTGGCTCGGACGTGTACAGCACCTATATACGCACATGCTTTTCCCCTCGGTGAACATATTGGCTCTCTGTTGCACGCTGGTACGTGCTGTATCTCAGAGGGGTCTAATGAAAGTGTTTATCCAAGGCCAGGCTTCTTTAAAGTGGAGCGTCGGGACTCCTTTATTTTAAACGACAGAAGCGAGTAGATTTCAAGCTTTTGGAAAAAAAAGAATATATTTTCTTTTTATGTTAAATTATCATCTTCCAAATTAATCTAAAGATTGTGAAGACTTTTTGTCAATTTCTTTTTGCCACAGTTAATTTATTGTGCTACATTGACACAGGTTTTTTTATTATATGATGTTTGTTTGTATGTTTTGTTTATGCATACAAAAATAAGCACGTGTGGTGCAAAACGTTAGCACACAGTATCAAACGCCACCAAGCACATTCTGCCATCGCCCCATTCCATTGTCAGTGCATTGTGTAAATCACCTTGGATTAAAGCTTTTTTTTTTCTTTTTTACCTCTGCTTTTTCAAGGGTCCTAGGTCAAAAAACAAACAAAACGCCCTGCCCCTACATTCTCCCCATGGGGAATGTTGTACAAAGGCTGGAGGCTGGCCGGTTGATTGAAGGGTCAGGCCATTACCCAGCACATTCACACAGCGCTGCTGCCAGCTATTGTCAACAGGTCCGGGGATCGCAGGCAAATCCCGCTCTCCTTTGTAGTTGGCCCTGGTATGCGTGCACATCTGGATCCATGCGCCCCAGTGGCGGAGCGTCAGGGTGGGACCCTCAGCTGAGCCGCCATGGCTCCTTTCTCACGGGTCTTAGACCCGGGCTGGCGGGGCCTCTAGGGAGCAGCCACAGGTGCGAGTGGTCCTCCGGTTCCATCGCAGAGACCCTCTAACAACAAACAGCCAGATAAGCAGCTCAGGAGGAGAAACGGGTCGGAGCGTACCTGATCCTACATAGCGCAGTTGTGCGGTCGCAGGGAATCACAAATGAATCTACGTAGTAATTCCAATGTTTGACTAGATTTGCCAGATTTTTCACAGGTGGTCCTATTTTCTTCTGTGTTGTCATGGGCACAAAAAGCATCTGTATGTTCCATAATGTGTAAAGCCATTGTTTGCAAGTATATTTATATGTGCCTTATCACACATGGATGAAAGCCCGCTTATGCTTTTTAGTTGATAATGCAGTTACGTAAACGTTATCATGACGTTAAATAGCTAATAGCTAATAGCTTTTCATGACGTTTTTTTTTTTTTTACTGCCCCCCAGGGAGGAACTAGCATGATGTGTTTATAGCACTAGCCTTCACCACTGTAATGCTAATGTTTATTGGCAGATCTCATCCTCTGGTTTACAATAGGCCCTGTCTGTGTTAGATGAACACATTATCCCAAACCATTTCAAGAAGAGGTTAGAATGTCTCCATGTGAGGTCTGGTCATAACAGCAGGATCCGTGTGTTCTTGGTGGAGTGGCCCTTGTTCTTCAGGCGTAGACACGCTACCTGTTGAGAAGTGGCGTTGACGTCAACGTTCGCCTGTACTGTGTTGGCATTGTCTCTGCTATTTACTGAACAATCTGGCTGGTGACCTTCTGAAGGCTATCATCGTTAATGGCAAACGAGGACCACTAAAGGCAGGCAAACGTTTAAAGATCAGAGCAGTGTGCACCCATGGTCTCTCACTGGGAATTTGCGGTTTCACTTTTAGAACGTGTTTGAAATATATTTGAAAAGGCCCCCCAAGTTAAAAGGTAGACATGTTGTCCTAATGACATTGTGTGTGTTTCATTAAAGCCACAAGCGGAAGAAACTCCTGATATAAATTAGCCACCCTCTTTATCTCCAGGTTATTTGTCATCCCTCCAGAATGCTGTTTACAATGTTCTTTTTTCCCTCAACTGGTAAAGTTCAGGTGGGGTTCCCGATTGTTTGCCCCCTCTCCTTTAAAGTTTCACTGAAACCGCCGAGACTTGTGAATTGTCATTTGTTTATATCCCGGCTCTATGTCTTTCCTACGCTGTCAGCTCGCTGACAGGAGGCGTCATATTCAGGGAAAGCAGAAGAAACACTGGTCTTTTCATTGGGGAGTTTCTGCCTCCGCGGGGCAGCCATTAGTGGTGGAACATGCTGGTGGAGAAACCCAGCTTGCTGTCATCTTTTATTGGTGGAACATGAAGTACAACCGCTTGTGCTGAAAGTGAAGCTGGCACATGCTCTTAAGGAAACGAGATGGTGAAGATTTCACCCAACAAATGGTCCAGTAACCCTTACACGCAACTCTCATATTAGTCATATTAACACAATGACATTTCTGTTTTTCTACTACGAAATGTCTTCTATTATTTATCAGCCAACCATTAATGAACTTAGCTTACTAACTTAAGTCTATATGAGTAGACTTGTTTGCAATACTGGATATGCTAATGCATAGAGCATTGTGTTAGTTGTACGAAGGTGCATATCCATATAAAAAAACTCTTTATCCTGTTTAATTATTGTACTACAGGACCAGTGTTGGACAGTAACTAGTAACTCGTTACTGTAATATTATTACTTTGTTTAGTAACTAGTAGTGTAACTAATTACTATTTCCAAAACAGTATTAATATTACAATCCAAATAAGGATGCATTATTGCGTTACAAGAATGATATTTCTGGTTCTAGCAAATTTAGGAGGGGCTAATTGAGCCAACCTGTCCAATCATCTGGTTTGAGAGGCTACCATGTTTTCACGTTGGTTGATTATTGACTTCTAAGGTTCATTATTGTTCCAATAAAGAGGATTACATTCTAAAATGAGCTGGCTGCACAGGTTGTCATTTTTTGGAAAGGGCGGGCCTAGGTAGTGATTGCAAAAGTAATACAGTAATGTAACTAGTAACGTAACTAATTACTTTTAATACCCAGTAATAAATAAAGTAATGTTATAACTTTTTGAAGGAGTAATACGTTACTAGGACTGCAGGAGTTGCGATAACAGTTATTTAGCTAGGTGGTGAATAACCACATAGCAGGTAGCTCATTGGCCATCCACTTAATTGATAGCAGAGGATTTACGTTTAGTGAGGTTCCTTATATTATTATGTGTATAACTGTGAAAGTGAGAGTATAAGACACAATAATAAACATATAAACTGATATGTTCAGGTTAATACCTCAACAACAATGAATGTGACCCGTGAACCCCACCTTTCAGAGTTTTCTTTCCCGTGAGTAAAAGACGATCACCTACAGGACCTGGACTAGGTCTTACAAGGAAGTGGGGTCAGAGCTCTTCTCTATGAACTGTATCAGGGGGTAAAATCTCTGTGTGATATTTTGTGTTTTGTCGAGACTGAAAATGAACCACAGATGCATGTCAGGGATTTTCAGAACAGGCCAGCCAACATGGCAGTGCTAAATCGTCTCGAAAACTTGCACACACACAGAGCCTTTAGTTTGCATGTAATGCCAGCCAGCCTCACTTCAACTCCCCATTCTTCAGCTAATAGCCAAATGACATTTGGAAGTGAGTGGAAAAGACTGAGACTAGTGGAAAATAGAGGCATTAAACTCGATCCCTTCTCAGAAAATATTTACATTTTCTGCGTGATAAAGGAGTGGCAATGCTGCCAAAATAATGGGCTTCATGGCCTCCGTTTTCTATTTTTCTGTTATTCACTTTGTTGGAAACATTTAAGGCAAAAAGGAATGTGATTGATTACTTTGCTAGGACACCTTAGTTCAAGCCAGGATCCGAGCAAGTCACCGAATACAAACCACAAGCAGGGGGCGCTGTTCTGTGGCTGACCTCCTGCTCTTATCTCCCCGGAGGAGAACAAGTGAAAAGAGAGAAGAGAAGATGCAGAAATCCCCCTCACGACGTTCAATAAATTATTGCATTATAAGTATTTTTCATGGAGCATGGGCACTCAAAATAGTCACGGCACTTCTTTAAACAGACCATTTCATTGAAATGTTTATATATATATATATATATAGCCTATAAAAGAATAGCTCCTGGACTCTTCCCTTGATGTAGTATTTCGGTAGACACATTGGTGGACAGCTGATAAAAGCATTACCAAAATAGAAATAACGCTGGAGCCCTGAGAGCATTGATGGCGGCAGGGGTGAGAGAGTAAGGACTCTTTCACCTCATTTGGGTTCAGTCGCTGAATTTACTCCACAGAACAGTTTTAAACTTCTCGCTGGAAGCCTTAAGGGGAAAAGTGTGTGGGTTGACTAGGACACGCGCGGATGAGAAAGATCAAAGGTGCTCCTGGCCAACATTTAGCGCTGGAAAAATCATTGCATACTGTTCGAGCCGGAGACAGAGGAACGAAGGACAGAATAGCAAACCAGCGGTGAGGGATTTCATCCTGGGAGCTGTAATAATGGTGCACTTTTATTGCTTTTTAAAATGAGAGCTTAAATTTCATGATGGTACTTCAACCATACATGTTCAGGTTTCTGACTCCAGAGCCTACCTCACCAGAGCCACTTTACCGTCACTACGCACAGTGACCCAAGACTGAGAGAATAACTTCTGACCACATCTTTGTGATAGACAGACAGATGGGAATGAGTGATGACAGCTCTGGTTTTGAGGAATGCGCTGGTAGGCAAGCTAAGCTGCATTTGCCAGAGGTGGACAGGTGGATATTAACTCAAGCTCTTTGTTGTAGTGTGCCCATATCATGCACTACCCTAAATAATGTATCATGCTACAGTTAGGTCACGTTAGGACACTTCCATTCAAAATTACAGTGAGTAAGGAGCCGGTGGGGGTTAGGCCTCTTCCATAAGTATGTTTATAGCTGGGTATGTTTGGGGCCATTACCAATGACCCCCTCTGCCCTCATACACTCATTGGCCATACACCCATTATAGTAGTGAACTTGGTGTTGGACTACAAGCCTGAAGTTTGTGGGTTCAAGCCCCAGAGTTGGCCTACCTGTAAGCATCTACCATGAGCAAAATACTGTACATTGCCCCTATCTGCTGCTTATAATACTGAGAATGTGCTTATTGCAAGTCGCATTGCACGAAAGGCGTCTGCTAAAGGACAGAATGGTAATCTACCTATGGGGTGTGAGGCAGGTTGGTGCAAACAGTCAGCATTAACAGTACTGTGCTGTGATATTGTGTCTACTGTGTGGCTCACATAATGTGCCTGTCTGGGAGGAAATCCATGCCGTTTTACTACAGACACGGATCTGAACTGGCTCACCAGAGCCAGAGCAATGAACAAGGAATGTTGCTCTCTTTTTCGTGTGACCTGATTGCTGTGGCGCATGATTCGGCAGTTTATTATTCATTGTCATTTACGAGGGAATAAACAGCATGCTATAGTGTGATACATCTGTTCCTAAATTAATCTACTTCACAGCAGCGACATCCTGAGCTGCTGACCAGGTGGACCATCAATCCTTTGCTTTTTTATCCCAGCTGTACCCCTGCTAGATGATACAGGCTTTGCTCAGACAGCCAGGAGCCATCCTTGCCTTTTCATTCCTCGTGTCCCTTGGGTGAGCTCATGTCACGGGTATTTGGACGGCTTGGGCAGGTGCAGGCGGTCAGGGTGAAGCAGAGTCTTTGGTGCCTGCATGCGAGTGTGACGGGACACTTCCCAAGTTCTTGTGATGGACTGTGGACTGTATAACCAAAGAAGACTAAGCCTAAATCCACCCACAAAGTAGCTGCTTATCACGTTAGACTCTCCTAAAATATGATGAACTTTAAGGATCATCTTTGCTAACTTTGCATAACACTTTTGCAGGGTGCACACTATATACTGTGGGTGTGTGCGTGTGCATTCATACTGCATGTGTTCTTTGTTTGAATTTTTCTCATTGTTCATTATTCATTGGAGGAAATATGCTTATTATTTTGCCTTGTATAAGTCTGGCTCCGCCCGACTAATTGCTCTCAGCCCTTTTGTATTCGCTGAGATTGTAGTGTAAAAACCTTGTTGGCGTTAGCGTTTTCACAGCCACCCTGCTGGCGGAACAATCAGGGTGGGGCAGTGAGATGACGATGAAGTCCAGCGTGTTTCAAAATAATGGTAGAGCTAGATGAGGCGATCCAGCGGTAGCTAAAACTTCCAATGGAGTGCGGCCAGACACCCGGCCAAACTCGAATATACATGGAATTATCCTGTCAAAAACGTGAGCGTCGTGAAATCTTGTGAGATTGCAGGCACTATAGGCCATTAATATGAGGACCACCTGCTGATGGGACAGGCTCGATGCTAGGTCTCCACGTGTTCATTTTCCACTGCAGGCTGTTCTCCCCCGTCCCACCCCCCCCCCCATCTACTCCCCTTCCCCTCAAACCGTTTCAAATAGTTTGGTCTAGTGCTTCTAGTGAAGCGTCAGGCATGGGCGATAAAACCTCTGTCTGACACGCTATCTAGGCTTATTTACCCTGGTCTGTCTCTCTTTCCCTCCCCCCCTCCCCCCCCCCCTCCTCCTTCCCGGGCTGGAGATCCTGACCCTAAACACCTGCCCCTCACATACTGCTCTTCACCTGATTGATGAGGGCTTTTCCACGAAGCCCCTTCCCCCACAAGGTGGTCTGGTGTAAGCCAGTGTCCCTTAAAGACCCTGGCTTATATGCTCCGTAACCTCGTGTACCGTACATTCATGCAGCATTCACACGGCACACAAACACGTTTTCATTCGTGATGTTTCGGTAGCTCACCCAGAGGAACGCGCGCGCGTGAAAACGCCGTAGTGGATGTTGACGTGTAGCCGCATGCCTTGGGCGCGCCACATGCTGACGTGTCTGCGCCTGGGTGTCACTCATGTCCGTGGCTGTGCTGTGCTCGGGTTGCCACGGGGGCAAGCTGTGAGGCAGCTGACTGCACCTTCAGCATGGGCACGGCTAGCAGACGGCAGCGTTGTTTTCTCACCCATCTCCCAGAGGCAGATGTGCACCGTGCCCGCATGGGTCTGGGGCGGCAGTGGTTGCCTGGACCGCAGCATCGAGGCAGGCGACCCCAGGGCCTGGCTGGTTATTTTTCTTAACGGTACTTCAGCCTAAGCAGAGAATTCCATGGGTCAATGTCCCATCTGAATACATTACCAGCTGGAATCAGAGGGTTAACCTCCTCGCTCCCCCCATCCCACACACACACACACACACACACACACACACACACACACCTTCCCCTCCTCTAACCGGCCGAATCACACTGAGTTCCTTCCCACGTGCAATGGCTCATCACTCACTCACCTGGAGGTGGATATTTAGAGAGGAGGGAATTTCCCACTGGAAGCTCATTACTCAAGCGTGGGCCAAATTTAGACGTTCGTCATGAGATCACCTACAGCCTCCTTGGCGATGTCTCAGTGCAAAGATGCCTGTGGACTTGATCGGATTCTGCTTTATGTTGCCTGGGTGGACAAAGGGTCCGCCAGGCCTTGTATCTTATAGGCTTGCATGGCAATGCACTTCAACAGGAGTATAACACTGTCTGGAACTTGTACTGTGTCATATAGCAAACCATATACCAAACATCAATAATCAACATTTGGTTATCTTGCATTGTGTGTACAGTGTACAAACATTGTTCTATGAAGATAATCACTACTTTGACCATTTAAGATGTATTTTCCATTAGCACAGACAGACAATATTGAGGATGAATGCATATGCCTAATGACCAAGCAATAAGAAACCTCAAACAACATTTGTATACTATACTACTATACTTACTATACTTAACTCATATTTCTTAAAGTATGAACATATAAAGTGGCGTTTGTCACCACCGTGAGTCATGGAAGACATGCCTGACTTAATAATATTATTAAGTTATGCCATGCATTTGCCTTTTACGGCAATGGCTTCTACATTACATTCCTTAATTTCAGTCATGTTTAAGCCGATCATCACAGTGCCCAATTGGCCGTCCTTCTTCATAGGACCGCTGTCTTTACACCACCTAATACCACTGCCGCATCAATTCTCAAGCGCTGGCCACAATCAGCATACAGGAAGTAAAACCTCTTGATTATTATAGTTAAATTCCCCCCCACACACACACGCACACACAACACGCATGTGTTTCTGATTTGGCCATGAGGCAAAGTGTTTTCTTTGGAAGCCGAGACCAGTGGCTCTGCTGGGTTTCCTGTTACAGACACTCGTTGCTGTGTGCTGCCATTCCTGAAAGCCCCCGTTGCCCCGTATACGCTACGCTTTTATTCCCTTTAACATGGGCAGACTAAGAACCGCTCAGCGCCGATCAGAGAAGGCCACAGTGGCTGCCGGCTTCCCCACTGCAGAGCTTCTCGTCCCGCTAATTGGGGAGGTGGTCTTTAAGTGAAGCACTTTACCGCCACCCTAGTTATGACGGGGTTAAAGGCTTTAGCAAGTGGTACTTTCTACTGGTCCTCAAGGCTCCTATAGGAGCTGCTGTTTTTAGTTGGGCCCCCGGTGCCAATTACAGTAATCAAAGCCAATATGTGGATACAGAAAAGCGTCGCCACATGTGGTTTGTTTCTTTTTTTCTCTCTCTTTCTCAGTAGGAGAATGACTCCTTGTCTAAACTGTATTCACAACCTCAGTGTTGTTCATTGTTTCCCCTGTACCATAGGTGTAACCTGTGTACCATAACTTTTTTCTTCAATATTAATTTGGTGTTTTATTAATTCATTTTTAAATAATAAAATGAATTAATTAAAGTTGGCATACCCTCTTTTTAGTGTTAGGTGGCATTGCTTCCTAATTTGAGTTGAACATCCAGATAATGATAATAAGACAGCCCTGGGATTAATGTATTCTTCTGCACATTGGAACATTTGCTTTTATGGAGCACCAGCTACTACATTAAAAATAAAGGTATTATTTAGAATGATTTATGGCTTGCGTGTCCGTGTGTGCGTGTGCGTTGTACAATGTAATCCATAATGATGATAACAAAAGCATCTTTCAATCAGTCAGAGTGTCTGTGTGGTCGTCCTTAAACAAGCACGGCACCTGATATCCCACATGGGACCTCTGCTAATAAAGCCCCGTCATTGCCAGGCACACTAGCAAACAACTCATAGCGCTTCTAACAAACCACACGCATGCACCATTCCCCGCATCCACGCCCTGCTCCGGGGGTTCTCCATGGGAACCCCGAGTGGCAAAAGTGCCAAATCCGGACCTGCAGGAGAGCTGTTTATTTAGTCTGTTGGGTTTATTTTTAGACTGTGCTAGGGTTAAAGGTCAGCTCGTGGGGCTTGCATGGAAAACAGAGTCAGAGGCCTAGCCTCAACACACAAGCAACCTACAGTGAGATAATGGCCTCTTGTTCATTATGATAGGAACCACCCAAACGCTCCTGTAGCTCTGTTCCTTCTATTGGCATAGGAGTATGCAGTGTAGGTTAATAACTTTGAAGCCGTTGTGGACACCTGTAACTCAAATACGTTCGCATGTCTGTCTTGTCCACAGAGCAGAACAGGATGGGCATCAAGCTGTGTTTCCACACTATACAGTAGTGTGCTCTGGAGGAGCTCTGCGGAGGAAAAACCCAGTCCCCGGGAAAGCCCCCTGACCTCCTGACAGATGTCCCCCCTCCTCTATAATTGCGCCAATTACTTTTCCATAACAACTCTAAAACACTTATGTATGTGGTTAGAATAACAATTTCCACATGAAACACACGGCCATTCATAACCTGGAGTTAGGCCGTGCGGACTGCTCCAGGGAAGACCTTGCGGTGGGTGTCATAGGGGGAAGCACCATTTTGGGAGTTACGCACCGTAGCGGTGGTGAAGATGTGGTCCAATCAGATGCTTGCATGGCAGCCTCTGTGCCTGATGCATTGCTAATTTCGCCAGAGACCACTGTGGTTTCTTTTTTTTTTTTTTTGCAATTCACTGAGCCCCGTTGCAACCCCAACCGCACGAATGATATACGTTATAACCCCTTCTCAGACTTTCATTAATAGTTAATTGTTTAAAGTAAATTGTTTTAGCAACCAATGTGTATTTATTTTATACAATCATACAAGCCATGTCATGAGCATTGTTTGCATGCATGTGATTTTCCTATGCACCATTTTGCCACTATGTTTTTTCTACATATTATAGCCATGTGTGTGTGCCTTTTATTGGTTGATGGATGGGAATGGGTTCTCTATTTCAGTGTCTAACACAAACCTGACATATTCAACAAACATATTTTGATAGATGATTTACAGTTATAATATGTGATAAAAAACTAAAATGTCCTGGGGAAGAATGCCCCCCAGACCCCTCCTATTAGAGGTTTAGCATATTCACAAATTTCTAGTGACATCCCTGGAAGTAAACGTATAACAAACCGTGTATGCACAGCTTGAATGGTATACTTGAAAGGAACAGCGTGTTCACTTCTGAAATGGAAAGATTTTTGTTTGCAAAAAACTGCATCTTTACAACAACAAAAAAAAAAGGTTTGAGATTATTGCAATACAAATAAACAGGCTTTTGTGAGATCGTTAGTAGTTATCGCCATCACGGACACACACTGTGCAGGCATGTCTTTCCTGTGGTCTGATGTGTAAATAGTTTGGGTGCTGCAGCACAGTCTGCCAGACGCACCCTTCCCATGGCAGCAGACAAACAGGCTAGCTAGCGCCGCTCCATTCCACTTGGTCTTGTTTTGACTATCTAAACAGCCCCACACTGGGGAGACTGCAATCAATTAAGAGCTACAGCGGCGGAGTCTCTGGGTGCACGGAGTGTGTGCTCTGTCGAGGTGTTCTCAACGAACCCACCGCGGGTTTGTACCAAAAGAGATTAGACCAGGGTACACACGCATGCACGCGCTCACACACACACGCAGACACGAAGTCTAGCCATGAGAGATAGGCATATAGAGTTTGCTCACCTGAAGATGACAGTGGTTTTCTTTCTCTGCTTTTGCATTAGTATCACAGTACATTAGGTGGTGCATTGACGTGTTTGTGTGCTAACTTTACATGTGAAGGTCTCATTAATAATGTAAATGTATTTTGTTACAGACCTGTAACATGAATGGTTAATTCTGCTGTTTCACAGGGTGCACGCTTTCAGTTGCAAACCTAAAATCCTAATCCCGAATTTGAGTGCAAGGGCAATCAGGGACACAAATCGCAGAGCAGGGCGTTTAATCAGGCTTCTGTATGCAGCAGCAATGACCCAGGTCATGGATGAGCAACATGCTGTATTAATGAAGAATGTAGAGTCACAATAAGGAACACCGCTTATTTTTCCTCTTGTAGGCTACATGCTGAACAACACATTTATTTAGCTGGACCACTGGAATTTCATATTTGTTTTGTTTTCTTTGGCATACATATACAGCCTGTGGAGGATAAAATAAGAATCTGTCACAACGTGTCTTGAGCCAAATGGGTCACGCGTCTGAGAATCCCGGACTTGGAACAGCGTGAAGCTACGAGGAAAACAAAAACACAACGTCGTGTGCCGGCGCTCCATCAGACCTGAAAACCCGCATTCATGCTCACCTTGCTCGGCTATAGGAAGTTATGTCACGCTGGGCGCCCAGCGGTGGGGGGGTCTAACTGAAACCTTCCTGAGAAAAAAAAGACCTCGATGCTGTAACGACATTGGACTGAAGAAATGTAATTTCTGGAAATAAATAAAAAAGAAACTCAAAGGGAGAAGAAACCTCCGCCATAGCTCCCCATTTGAGTGGTAAAATGCATTCATTGCATGGCGTGGAATAAGTTACATAAGGCTGTCATTAAATAGGTGACTAGTGATAGACCATCATGCAGAGACTGCCCCTCCAAAGAGCATGTTTACATTGTTTGTTTTTACAAAATATGAAAGTAATGATTATTTTTTTTCAATTTTTTATTACATTTTTTCAAAACTAAATAAGAACTAGCTGTTTTACATACCAAATTGCTTTAAATAGAAATATGTATATATGCTTGTAACTACACTAAAACCAATCCAAGTCACTTCTTAAATCTTAGGTCAATGCACAAGTAAAGAGAATTGCACCTTGGCTTTACAGTACAGTTATTAGCCGAGGGGCAGTGCCATAATACTGACCTGGCACACTGGGCATTTGCCTTTGGGGACCCCTAGGTGGTCCCGCCAAGGGCCTTGGTCTAAGTACCAAGACCCTTGTACCAATTCCAGCTAGGTGAGTTTGTGATATACAGAGGATAGCTATTCAGAATAGTAAAGTGCATAAAACAAATACAGCCATCGTTGTGTTGTCCTTTACCCCCTGCTCTCTCTAGGCAGGTAGCCTCACGATACCATCCTGATCTCGCAAGGTTCAGTTTAATTTCGCTTTAAGAATCTGTCTGGAAAGCCTCTAATTTTGAATGTGTCCGAGTAGCAACTGAACTTTCCAATCATCGTCATGTTTATAGCTATACGGGCGTGGTTTAGTTGTATCGCCAGCGAAAACGACCAGATGGTTCATCCAATCATCTGCCAAGTTTTTTTTTTTAAGTACAGCCATTCACAAACAGTTTAAATGTTCGGCTCCCCAGATGGACTTGTGACAATGTCAGGTTACTAGGCAGGTGGGTTAATCCGGCCATGTTGAGCAAACCCCTCGTCGTTTGTGGAACATGCTATCTATTAACAGTTCATTCAAATAGAGCGATACGGGTTGTGTGCCTGATGGCCAATCAGTGGTCTATTCATAGTTGTCCTGACCACTGCCTGTAATCTTGCTGCTCATTGCGATGTGTGCGATGACAGCAGAGGGTCACACGCCCAGCGAGACATGCGGGAAGATGCTGCGGTGCGTACCACGCGGCACGTACAGCAGAGCTGATAAGGCCAACGCAGGAAACAGGATATTTTTGTCTTCTGTGGAATTTATAGAGCAGAGATCAGATCAGATTGGAGGTCTGGAGTACTGGAGGTCCAGAACGCATGCCCTCACTTTTGGCACAGGTCCACCATTCTAGTAGCAATGATTACTAATTAACCTTTCTCTCAACAAGTCATTAACTGCTTTCTTTTTTGCTTCAAATTACATAAAGAGAATACACTTTTCTGGGAACTTTTTACATTTGAGATTATAGATATGCTAATGCAAATGGAAACATGTCAACATGCATTCTACCATGGTCTAATCCAGTCTACGTATTACAGTTTTTTTTTTCGCAGGAGTGGCTGCTAGAAAATATCTGCGCATTAAACGTATTAGAGGGACAAACTTGTTTTAGTAATAGTAGAGAAGTAATGAGACTCACATTTGATAGTCCACTGTGCAATTCCTAATTTGAAGGGTTTGTTGAAAGAGCAATTAGTGTGGTTGTTGCTACTGTTGACACAATGTGAACCTTTTGACCCGTGGCTCATGAACAGCACTTAACAAGTTTAGGTTAATAGATGGTGAAATACTGAAATATACTATAAATCATACTCCAGCTGCCAAATGCTATATGCATTATGCGGTGTCATATGCGAAGCCTTTTTGGACATGTAATTGTGATTAAAAAAAACGTTATTACCTAAACATTTGTGTGATTTGGGATTTGTTCAAATGAATAATCTACAAACCACCCTACTTTAGTCAAATCACATAACGTGATCATAAAATTCACTGGCCAATGAACCTTCATTAACAATAGGAAATGTAATATGTCCCACAGTGAAGCACAATCTTAATTTGATCTAGTCGTTTTTCAGAGACCTATTTTCAAAGCTAATCTAATGTTTTATTTTGTTGGGGTTTTTTTCCCCCTTCCAGAAAGCTTCTACAGCATTCCTGACCTGCTCATCCCACCCATCCTCCAGTGTGCCAGGGACGTTCCTGTAACCCGTGGCTGGTCAGGTTACAGATGGGGTGTGGGGCTCCTGTGCTGAAAGGTACTTTTCCTTGTTTTGATTGTCTCTAGGGTGAGGCCCCTGGGCTATAGGCCCGGACCTCAGCTCCAGGATGCTGTGACCAGCCTGGAAGCCTGATCCCTCGCTGCCTCGTAACTCTTCAGCCATGTCATCACTGGCTGTATGGTGGCTGCATAGGAGAAGGCTTGATTTCTCCTCTACGGAAACAAAATGAAGGAGGAATTCTGCTAAGATTATCTATAATGGAGAGTCCTGCTCTGTGGGATGTTGATGACAGTGATGGTTATAACAAGCATTTAATATTCTCTAAGGTAATAACATTATCCCCTTGTGGCTTTTTTGGTAAACAAGATTAATGTATATGCCTGATTTGCTTTCAGGCTTTGGGAATATCCATGCAAAATCCTTCTAATAGGCATTTCTGCTATGACGCCACAAGAGGGAAGCACTGTCAACATTTGCCTGGCCAAGCTTTAAACAGCACAATGATTTTATGGTCTTCAATTATTAGCTGATATTATATTCATGTATATTTCATAAAAATAATTATAACTTGTTTATTTTGTTTAAACTATTATATTTACATTATTATTATTGTTATTATTATTATTATTATTATTATTGTAATAATTATTAAACAATTATATTTTAACTAATTATTTTCAGTCTACTTCCATGAGTTTAATCTTATTCAACATCTTGTCCTAAACATAGTTTAACCATTCACCATACTGTGAATTATTGCTTACACTTACACTTAATGTCCATGTTCAAAAATACCTATGCCATTTGAACATATCTTCGTGTCTCTATAGTCTTTGAGAGCAAAGAGTGTGTGCCCTTTCCAGCCACAGAATGCTTGCAGGCTATATTGTGAGAAAAAAAATCTGAGTCTCACCTAATTTTTTCCACTTGTACTTTTGAAGCTGCCAACCTTACTAGGGGCCTTCCTGGAGTTATTTTCTCCAGGAGGGGAAAAAAAGCAAACTTTTTATCATCACACACAAAGCTTCCATAGTTTAGAACACCTGTGTCTAAACTATCTCCTATCATTTAATTTATTTTACAGGATCACTTTAGATGGTCCTGGCAGAACAACTGGCTTGTTTCTGTAGCGCAGAGCCTTCATCTGTCACCTTGACTGATGCCGAAGGGGAGTACACAGATCGGTGAAGCGCCCACACTGTGACTAATCCAAGAGGAACTGTGCTTCTCGCACCGCAAGTCTTCTGTTGACGACGGCATCGACAGTTGTTGACGCAAGATCGGTTGCACTTGAGGTGTTTGTTTACCAATTACAAGCGAACAATGCATTTCCAGTGGGGGGAAAAAAGGGGTTTTCATCACCACAGACTTATATTAGAGAGGCTTTCTCAACGCTATTGATTACGGATTGAAGATGAATGGGTCTGTTACACTGACAGACTGTTGAGAGAATGCTAAACTGTGATGTGAACACCTCGTAGAGGCAGTTTCCTCTCTTTTTCCCCGGGGCCAGTTAAGAACAGAAGGCCCCATTCACCAGACAGGATCCAGAGGTAGTACATGTTGAAATCCATCCGGAGTTACCCTACCTTTTTCTTCATACTCCCACAGACTTGTCAATGAAAACGAGTGCGGTTGTTTATCATTACCTTTTGCGCTTGTTTTGCATCCCCCTGTAACGGAGCCCGCAGAGAGCAGTTTGGGTCCCACTAAGAAGAAACTCCCACGTTGCAGGACTCATAGCACTAAATCGTGGATTTTATTTGAACTGTAAGGGAAATTTGCCAAATAAACTTAAAAGAGGATATTGGCCAGACCGGAGCTGGACGGTAGACTAACTTACAGTATCTGCTCTATACAGCTGAAATGGCTTTCCGTGAAGTGAAACCCCGTTGCTGACCTAAAACTGAATCACAGAAAGAGAAACGATGCATGTCTCCTTCATGAACAAATACAGTATGTCATGTAATGATGGGAGAACGCCCCAGTGTTCACACCAGAAGGAAACATAATTCCTTTCAATCGTCCAGGGATCTTATTTTTTCCATTAGTGTAAGGGTGGTCGAGACAGTGTCAGGCCCACAGCGTGGTAATTGAACTTGAACAAAAGTTCTTAAATGCAAGCATTTTTAAATAATCACTGTCATTATTGCGGCTACTACAACAATCAGGGCCATTAAGAGATTGCCGGTGCCAAGACTTCCTCCAAAGTGTTTGCAGAGACGTTTGCTGTGTTGGGGAAGCCAGAAAGCCACAACAGCACCGCGCCATGTGTTCACTGTACCCACGCTCAATGTACTGTAAGGATCACAGGCTACAACCTCCAGATTTGGATTTGGACGCACGTCCGGCAGCCCAGGAGAGACCGGAACAAATCCTACCAAGTGTTTGTTGCCATGTGACTGCATGCTATTCTTCTCATGTTCCGTTGGCGTGGAACTATTAGGTCGCTGTGGTAACTGATGATGAGCATGTGGCCTTTACATGTCTGGATGAAATTCCTGTAAACGGTGGAGCATTTGGCAATGTTTTATCTCCAGAGTTAGCATGGGAGATTCCCTCTCTTTGGCCCCCCCGACCCCCCTTACACCCCACCACCCTTACCCATACCCCCTAAATGGCATGCACGTTTCCAGCATACCACCATCCTACCCAGAAGACGGGGCTTTCAGTACCACATGATCTTAGGCAGAAGCCGGGCGTGTAATGTGATAAACGCTGTGCCGTTCAGTTACCTACTGGCCTGACATTTTCACATTAACGTACAAGATTTACCCATACTCCTCTGCCAAAATCTACGGAAAAAGCTCTTTAAAAAAAAAAAAATAGGTACCCTGAACCACTGTGTCATTCTTGGCTGTTTATTCCGTTACTTGGTATATCGAGTCATGCTACTTTAAACGTCAACCCACAGCTCTGCATGCAAGTTGCCCTACTGGTTGGAAGGTGGCACCAAGAGGACAGAGATAGGAGCCAAACCTAACAGTCCCCTGGCAGTGAGGACATTTCAGATAGGCTGCTCTGGAGAGGGAAAGTGAGCACACCGTGGTGGGTCAGCCAAACTAAACGCTGGCGCTGTGATCCACTTTCCATAGATCTACACATGACCAAAATCAATATGTTTAAGATGGTGGCTAATTTCACGTGCATGAAGGCTTGTAATTGTATTCTAACAACAATCAGAATATTCAGAATTATCATTACAAAAGTACCTCTATGCAGGGCTTAATTTACACTACTTATAGTGAATTAAATGGAATAATAAACCTAGATTTAGATCATTTTTTTCTTCCTCGCCCTGGTTTATTTACACTCCATGTGATTTTGCTCCTTAAATCCAGAATCACAAGGAAGTCCTGTCTTCATCGTCTTCGCAGAAAATGTCCTCCCCAAATTAGTTATCCAAACACCATTTTGAAAATAGACTAAATGAAAGAATTCTGCCCAATTTCTTGACCAAACACATGCTTCCATGCATGTTAATAGGATTAATGACATGCACTTAACCTATATGTTGACATTAAGTGGACATTTAGCTTTCCACCTTTAAACCAACACCCTCACCAAGAGGTTGTAGCCTACTGGTTGCATTAATTAACTCCTAACAAACACAAGCATGAATTCTGACCCCTACAGACTGGGACAGCTCCACTTGAAGGTCTCTCCAAAAACAACCCCCCTCCTCCCTCCTTGGAAATGTGAGAGCAACCAGTGGACTAGCACCACAAAGCCGTTTCTGTAGCCTGACCAAGCCCACCAAAGTCGCAGCTTCTGTCTTTGTTGTTAATACACAAAGTGGACTACATTCCCTAATTAGGCCCATAAATATAATGTTACTTTCCTGTCATAATTTTTAACAGGTTCACCATGAGCACACTTACATTTACCCAAATAACGCTAAACATTGTTTAGGATGTAACATATTTTATGGGTTTAAGTTTCAATGCCTGCATGTTGAAGAAAGTTCAGTTTAAATATGACATGCTGTAGGACATAACGCACATTGTTTGTGTGCTCGTGGTTCGTGTTAGCAAGACATAGATCATACATAGGTGAAACAGTGATCGCCAAAAGCTTCACTCAAACCAGTCCATAAGTAATAAACAATGTTACAGACTGGATGATTTGGTACAATTCCCAGTCTCCCTTGACATCTGGTCTCAAGTCGTTTTTTTGGACTTACACAAATGGGCCGCTTCCCTAATAAATAAAATGCTTAGACTCACTTTCTTACCCACTAGTTTCCAATAATAAGTCACTGCTCCCCTGTGGAGACCCGTGGCTCTCCACTCGGAAGTTTGCGGGGAATGTCAGGTCTGAGCCAAGCCACAAGCCAGCGCATAACTTAACATTAATATAAAGGTTAGAAAATGTGGACATTTGTTGCCACGCAATAATTTGTGTAATAGGTGAAGTCTTTGGTATTAAGCTGCGCAATGCATCCGCCACAGTCAGAGCTAACATCTTGTGTTATAGCAGCCCCAGAGGCACAAGTTCCTCACTTTCTTCAAAGATCCGAGTAGCTTTGATAGAAGGAGTAGAGAGACTATGAGCTGTGCAGGGAGGGGTAGAGAGAAGTGAGATATTCTAACCATAACAGCAATGGTAAATGGACTGCATTTATGCTTTTCTAACCCTTCGGCCACTCAAAGGCTTTAGGTCAGTGGTCCCCAATCCTGGTCCTGGAGGGCCGTTGCCCTGCATGTTTTAGATATCTCTGTTCCCCCAGCAGAGATGCCACTCTTCCTGCATCCTCCACTGTGCATCTGAGATGGAGGATCAAATTCCCTGGTACAGGAGGGGTTCTGGGACACTCCATGTCTGTGGGCATTCCAATGAAGGCCATGTTTTTTCCAAGTGTCCAGGGATGAGCAAAACCCATTTGGTCTCAAAACCATTGGTCCTGGGAAGGGAAAACACATGCTTGGCACGAGGAGGCAAACCCTGGATTTCATTGATTTCTCTCATAATTATTCTGGTCTGTGGACCACTCCAAAGACAAAAGGCAGACCTCTAAATGGAATTTGTATGTATGTGCTTGCGTGTGCATGCGTGTGTGTGTGTGTATTATGTATATTTTATTTAAGATATTTAAGCCCACATTCACCCTACCGGTGGTGTATGTATACATGTATATTGTATGCATTTAGTTATTCTGGCATGGCATTTTCATTTAGACCATGTGCCTCCTTTATAGAGAGAAACAACAGTAACTAAATGAGATACGTGATACATATTCACTTGAAAATGAACTGTAGAAGTCACATATGCATTTCCATATTCCTCTTCCCTGCTCAGACCCTCTCCACTGTGTCTATTTATATGTCTAATGCATAAAATTGTGTGGCCTAAATGTAGCTACAGAGTTAAGGAAATGTATTGATTTAGAATGTAAAATCATGGAACTGAGTTTCTGAACCTGCCCAAGTACTTGCTGGCACTCGCTTGAGGCCAAGCCTGGGTCATATAGAAGATGACGGTAACAAGAAAACCCCACCTGCACATAATGGAGCAGAAAACCAGTGCCATGTCTGCCTTTTCTTAGCACTTGACAGTCTGGCATAGTGGTGGTCCCATGTCCCCTGTCCCCTGGCATTGACTCCTGCTGTGAGGTCTACAGTAAGGCCCAATGCAGAAATGATTGTGGCACTGGTGAACCATACAGTATTGATTTAGGTCTGTGAGTCTGTTCATATCAACACATGCTCTGGAAATGTCTCCTTCTGTCGGGGCAAGAATGAGTATGGACAGCCAGTCACAGTGATTATGAACAAATGTCTTGTAATTCTTTTTTTCCGTGATTTAGATACTGTATGGTGTCCTGTGAAGTCCTGACAGTGGTTTATTTTATCGTGACAGCGATTGATATACCACTAGAGTGTGCATAATTTGAGCAATACGTCGCTGAGGAATTATGTTTGAAATGTGCTTCATGTGGATGGAAAAATCTCTGCCTTGATTTATTAATGAGGTGTGTGCTGTGGTCAGAGAAAGAATAGCCTTGTAAGATATTGTCACGGAGGGTTGTTGCGACTACTGAAAAAGAAGGACATGCGGCCAGGAAAGCAGTCATCGTTTTTTCCAGTGTCAGGTTTGTAACTATACACTGTAATAGTCTTCTGAGTCGGTGTGAGTCTATGTATCTCATCGTAGATTTGCTGATGGTACAAGCGATGAAGTGTGTTTCATTTATGTGGAGTGTGTCCCTCCAGCCACATCATATGTGTTTGATGTGGGTTTTTTTTCTTTATCTGCTGCGTTTTACCATAAGCTATATAAAACAATATTAACGTGTGAAGCCCTTTCTCCGTTCCACATGCGAAAGTTACGCCTATATGGACTCGATCTGGGTGGGAAGTTGTGCTTCGTAGGGGGGCTGTCTAGATCTTTTTGGCACATCACGAATGTGAAATGCCCAGCATTCTGCCCCATGTGCCTCAATCTGCTTGGCAATCGTTCTCAACCGTTGCCTCTGGTGCTTGGTCTTAATGTAGCCTCTGTATACCCGAGAGCAGCCTATAGCTAGCTGGCTGTGGCATCACAGCCTGCCTGCCCTCTGTTACTGTATGTTGTGGCATTTCATAGTGGGCTATACAAGCTGCGTGCCACAGAAAGACAAAGGCTTCGGTGCTCTTAACAGCATAGGCGTCTCAGCAAACGTTCTGTACGTTCATAAAGACATGGAGACATGGAGATCAAATAGCCTCGACGGTTGACCTTTGATTTGAGGTCACGTGCGATATTATTTGTCAAAATGCCTGTTTTGCATCACTCATATTTACAGCATCAGGGTTACAAATAGTTCATGGTGATGTGCGTTTTTCTATATTTAAGAGAGTTGATGGGCTTGTTAAAGCCAAAAACAACAAATTCAGATAGAAATTGTGAATATTGTCAGACAATAACTCCCGCTAAATTACCAAACAAAAGTCCAAATGTCTTGGCCACTTCTAGAACATATTGTATAGTTTCCTGCTGCCTAAATATAGGGAGCATTTATTTAAAATGAATTTATCTCTACTTACACATAATGTAGGTTTTCCCCATCTTCCATGTATAAGGCAATTGAACAGTCAATATATTTCAGGTACAGTTTGGCTTTCAAATGCTGCCAGGATCTGCTTTCTAACAGACTGCAGAATTCTTCCTGCAGCACCCTGAGCATTATTCGGTCGCATATCTCCCAAAGGATAAAGCAGGTGACCGTAACACATGATAAGAGACATGTACAAAAGTGTCAACACTATGATAATAAAAAAAATGTTCTCATTGTTTATTCGTGTTTCTGTGTGAATTGTATTTGCTTAAGAGCACTTGGAGTAAAGTTCGAGTTAAAGGAACACTATGTAAGATTTAGAAGGATTCAGCAGAAACTGAATATAGTATTCACAAATATGTATTTATTAGTGTATAATCACAGGTAACAAATAATCGTAATATTTCTGTAAGCTTATAATTAACAATAAATATGGGTCGCACATAACGGGGCTGCCATGTTGCGCTACCACCATGTTTACTACAGTAGTGCAGAACGGACAAACTAAACGCTGGCTCGAGAGTATGACAAACGCGTTTTTATGTCAAGTTGAATAGCAGATGACATCGTCAAGTACAGCTAATGGCACACGCCGGCCACCCTAGATTCTAAAACACCGCTTAGACAGGAAGTGGAGAGCGGAGAGTATACAAATTAATGCTATTTGCAATTTGACCACTAGAGTCCACTAATTCTTACATAGTGGTCCTTTAATTCAAATTGTGTATAGTGTGCATTTGTAATTAATTCATGAATTTTGCCCGATTTAACCATTCACCATGAGACTTTGTCTCACAACATCCCGATTCCCACCCTGGCGCCAAGAAGCTATTTTTTTTTCTTCCTCTGCTCGACACTGCCAAGACCCGTCTCCGAGCCTGAGAAGTGGAGTATTGTAACAGATACAGATGGGCAGAAAGTTCAAAGTATTGCTTTTCCTTTCCTTTTTTTTTTTGTTTTTTGTTTAATGAGTTTTTCGGTGAGCGCATTTTCTGAGAATAATGCTCTCTCTGTGTGTCAAGCTCACCGTTTCATTCTGGTTTTATGACAAAGTTGACAGCTTTTTCATCAAAATGAGATTTTAGATGAAAGTTCCCTGGCCTTGCCTTGCTTTCCCTATGAAACGATGTCTAGTTGGCCAAATGAGCAAGGCGACATTAGACAGTTCCAGTTAATCATCTTAACCTGATGAACTTGAAAGTCAGTGTTGTACTTTACATTATCATGCAAAGTCTGAATACATTTTTTGAGATTCTCATGCATCACAAAGATTAGATAGGCCTGAGAGTTGAGACTTTTTTTTTTCTGAGCCATCTAGACCAAACCCCATCTACTTGCCTGACTAATGCTTAACTTTATTTCTATGAGTGAATTTGTATTGACATTACGCATAATTAGATTCACTGCAGTAGGCTATGCTCTCATTTCTGGACATCTCTAGCACCATTAAACATCTTCGGCAACTAAAACAAACGCTTACAAGTATGTACTTCATCATCCTTTCTCAAACCAGTGCCGATTTCACAGCAGATGTGAATACGTTTAAAACCACATTTAGCATGTTAATGATTCTGAGTAGAGCTTAATGCAACTGAATGTTAAGTATTCTCTTAATATTCCTCATTTCTAAATGGTGCTTTACGCGGTAGTGTGGAATCTAGTAGGTATGATTGAAAGTACTTTAAAACCTCTACTTTTTGGGCAAAGCATTTCCATTCCTGAGCAGAATGGTTTTGCAGCCAGTCCCAATGCAATATATCTGAGCTTTCGCCGAGAGCAAGTGCATACTCTGCACTTAGCTTTAATGTGAATCTGAGGAACACAACTGAATTATACACACCCACCCACATTCATGTGTTTCTCCATTATTGTGTCATTGCATATGCTGCCCTTAACCCTCGCACTGTCCTAAGGCATTTCAGCAGACTAGCAGCAGAGGGAGCAAACCACGGAATGTCATATGTCCGTGTTGTGGTTGCTGCCCTCTACTGGCAAATGCATCGGGTCATTTTGACCCATAGGACAGCACGAGGGTTAATGACAAAATCCTGACCCGCAGAACACTGCTTTATATGATTTATTATAGTGTTGTTGGTCTTTGTTATAGTGTCATCTTGGTTCCAGCAGGCCTGAGAAACATGAAGACGAGGGCGAACGTATGGCTGGCCGTGACCAAGCGTACATGGTCTAGTTTCGGTACCGTATAATCCAATCTGTCTACCAGGCAAAGATGCTGGATCAGTGATCTCTTGAAATGTTCTGCCGTTCTGCAGCTGTTTATGTTTACTTCCAGACCAAATAAAAATATACGTGCCATCATTTGATAGTGGATAATATTCATTCATATTTGCAGCTCTCACCAATTCTCAAAGTCGGGGTCTAGCTTCCCAAAGTTGTTCATTTTAATTAATAAGATTTCATAAATTCATCGAAATGATTATAATGGCTATTATAGTTTATGTCAGATGGTATGGAGATGGCCTTGGAAGGCATTTGGAGCAGGTAGTTCAATACAATAATTTTGTTTCATGAAGAATATGGTAATGCAAAAAACAAGTGATCTTCTACCACAGCATGTGTCTCTACAGGCCAACTGGGCACCGAAGGCCTAAGCGCCTTTATGCCCTGTGGCTCTTGTGGCTTGAGGATTTGCCGCCTGGTGACAGAGAGTACTTGGAACTCCAGTGCCTAAGGGGATCCGTGAACCCTCTCTGCCACTCCAAAGCCAATTTCACTCCAGCCACAAAACAGTAAACCTGGCCAATGCAGAGACCAGACTGTGGTCAAATCTACCCCCCCCCCCCCCCTCCCCTTCCCCCTTGCCCCCATCACCCAAAGTTAGGGCGCCCTGCTCTGTGAAGGAATTGCAAACATGTACGGAGCTAAATGGAATCAGTCAGCAGAAAGCAGCCATCAGCTGAGAGAGGGTGAAAGGAGTTGTCTCCCCAAAACACAGGAGGGCATAACCCTGGATCAGCTGTAGATTGTAGAAGCTCGTTTGCCTTTGATATGGAGAGGGAGGAGTGTCAAGTCACACATTAGTCAGGTTCTTACTAACATACAGTAAACCTGGCCAATGAAGATACCAGACTGTGGTCAAATCTACCACCCCTTCTGCTTGGCCCCATTACCAATCAGTTGATTAGTAGTGTTCAATATTAATTTGTGAACGTGCATGAGGGTTCATTAGGGACATTTCTTTCATTTAAGATGAACACTTTTTAAATGGTGTATCTTTCAGAAATATAGATCCACTGTGTAAAAAGCACACTATACAGTATAGGTCTAGCCATGAACCATCATTGCCACTTGTCAGTTTTGCAGTATGAGCATACTTTAGTGATTTTAGGCTCTTTGAACACACACCCAGTTATATTTAATGACCTGTTGCTTTGGCTTCAAGCTTCATAATAAGCTCCATTAAGAAGCACAACTTTCTGTGAACCCTGGACTGAGAGCCTGAAAACATTCATAGGTATTCCAAACTGATATCGATCACAATGTTTAGGATTCACAGAACTCTCAACGCTTAAAACAGCTATACCTTATGTTTTAGTACTCAAATATTTAATTGCAGTTATCTTATTCTAATGGGTTGTTTCCTTGTTTGCTCAACCTTTTTTCTAGCAAGCATGAATTCACACAGGAATTGCCACAAAGCCTATTTTACAATAACAGCTTATATTTTATATTTGAGAAGACATCTTAAAATGTGAGTCATTTACATTTGTGTTTGCCTAGTTTTTTTTTTTTTTAATGGTGACACACTGCACACTCGTTCTCTCTGCCACCTACACATCTATTGTGGGGGCAGATGGTCTGGTTAGTAAGGCACTACCTCCTCCGGCACCATTCTTTTTCACAGCCCTATTCTAAGCAAGCTGTAACATAATTGTGTAGTAAGTAAACAGGCCCATGTTGCTCCATTTAAAGTGTGTCCAACCCCCATCAAACCATAAAAAATAGCCTACATATACATTATTTGCTTTGAACTTGACTGCCATTTAAACTAAGATGATAAAAAATATAGGGATAGTCTACTGAGCATTTTTACAATGAGTCACTGATGTTGCAGTAAAAGAAACAAAATATCTCATTTTAATTTATATGAAAGTGTTTAAACTACAAGACAGGCCTAGTTAGAGTTTAGTGACCTGAGTATTTTCATAGCTAGAGCCTAAATAATGTTTTACCATACAGGTTTTTATACATTTCTATTCACATTTAACCTTAAAGATGAAAGTCAATATTCAGGTATTTATTTGGATTGTTAGATTTTGTTTTTGGTAGTCAGGCTGTCACAACTTGTTAACACATGAATTAGGCCTACACCTCATTAATTCACCAAAATAACTTTAAGTAGGCTGTGTATTTATCCTCTATGATTAATATGTTCTGACTTTACCATTAAACGATTAAAAGTGTAGCTTATTCTTAGTATGACCATACCTGAGACTGTCATGTCTTAGGAAAGCCTGCCATCTTGTGGTCAGGCAATGCAATTGGTGTATATTGTTAAGCATATTGTTTCTGCATTTGACAGCAGGTATTTAGCTGGAGACTTTAATACAACGGCACAAACACTTAAATTGTATAAGCCAGCTAATGTGTGTAGCAGTTTGGTCTGTAAAGTATTGAGATCTACAGCCTATTAAAAAAATAAACATTAGGACCTACATTGTTTATGAACTACATTTAATCTGCTTAATACACTCATCACCGCTTATGAGAAAATCTTAGAAAAACTAGACAAGCTTTCAAAGGTTACAAATACAATGTTACACTAATTAAAATAAAATGTCACTTCCTGCAAGACAAAGTGGAAGCATGTTTCAATAATTTACCATTAACAACTGGAAGCTACTCAGTTTAGAAACAAATGCCAAGCAAGGATTTATTCCGCACTTTTATTTTGCCAAAATATAAAATTGAGGTTTTTACTTGTTGGACCTTGAATTCACTTTCAACGGCACAGCAGCATCAGAGAAAGGCGACAAGGTTCAAGTTTTATGTTTGCACACCAGGCAAGATCATACCATTTATGTGATATGGCCTTTGGGTTTAGGGTGCATCAACACTTTAGAGTAGTCAATTAGAAACCTTTCTAAATAATATTTAGAAATAAAGCTAGGAAATCTTTTTTCCTACAACACAAGTTTTTATTTTTCCCCGCACAATGTGAAAAAAAAAAACTGTTTTTTTTTTTTTTTAGAAGAAGGTGTTTGGTCTCTTGGTGGTGAAGCGGGGCTTGTGCTGGCGACGCAGGACCCTGTGGGGCAGAGGGAACTTGATCTTGGAGTCCTGGAGGGAGCAAAACACAAATGTGATAATTAATACGTGTTGCCAGTTTCATAACTGCCAGATATGAAGATGGGAAGGTAGAAATCTGGAAGAGGACCCTGGCTTTGGTTTTGCCAGGTTTTTAAACTGAATTGACTAATTCGGAGCGAGTCCACTGAGACCTGCCACCGGATGACACCAACCGTGCACCGGCAGCAGCAGCACAACGCCAGTCTGAACAGTAGCCACGTTGCATTACGAGGCCTAGCACTGACAACAGAACATGAAGGGCACACATACGTGGAACTGCTTGATAGCAGGTCTGCGGCACTTGTTGGCAGCGATTTCCTGCACCTTCATGATCTGGATAGAGTGAGCGCGAGCACGATGGCGGGCCCCCATATCCCGATCTGAAATTAAGACAAACCTACTTCAAATCACTGGAAAAGGTCAAGAATATGCTTTCAACTGCAAGTCCTATTCAGCAATACTGAATCTAAAAAAAAAAAAAAAAAGTGACAAATTAAGAATATATAGGCAAAACAAAATGGCTTCAGATTTGGTCCATCACCCTCAGTACAACAGAATACACAGCTGAAAAATAGAAGCACATTACAACATCTTATGCTGAATGTGATGTCACTCAAATGTGCATATTGCTATGACAGAAACACATTAGCACAGACCAAGTTAAGGCAGCTAAAACACTAACGAAGACAGCCAATATGGTGGAGAGTTAGTTTGAAGGAAAGCAATGCCATGTGGAATGCGTGTCACCGCGGGGACACTTACAACACTGTGTGACAGCGGCGGAGGTGGTCAGATCCCTGTACTCTCTGTACATGTTGTGGGTGCCACTGCGGGAGTCATAGCGCAGCCAGATGCCAAAGTTCTTCACCTTCAGAGGGGTCTTCTCATGTACCTGAATAATGAGATTAAAACTTTGTTAGCTGAGCAAACCCAAGGCAGGCAAAGAATACAACAGCAGCTAATCTTTGTAATAAAAGGATGACTTACCAGCCCACAGTAGACGGTCTCTCCTGAAGCCTTCTTCATCTTTCTCAGCTGGGAGACAAAGTACCAGAAGCGGGACTTGGCCACTACATGGTTGGGGGCAAATATCCTCATCCGATACAGAGGAGGGGCAGGGTTCTTGGCGGAGGGCAGAAGACGCCCAATTACCTTGTATTCCCTAAGCTGTACGAGAAAATGGGCAAAGCAATAAGTTAGGACGTGTGTTAACACACATGCAAACCTGTCGGGTTTATACATGTCATTACATTTGCATTTACCTACTGTTGCACACGTTTACACGAAGTACATTGTAGTGTACTTTGTGTAAACCAACATACAGTTGATGGAAGTTGTTTTTATACTTGTTGGACCTTGAATTCACTTTCAACGGCACATCAGCATCAGAGAAAGGCGACAAGGTTCAAGTTGTGTTTGCACACCAGGCAAGACCATACCATTTATGTGATATAGTCTTTGGTTTTAGGGTGCATGAAAGTCCGGTTTATTGGCCAACTACAAACGTGTTGCTTGTTATGAGTGAAAGCAACCAACATTGGCTAATAGCTATGGTGAGGCTAAAGCAATACGTCATTCGCAGCAATAAACCATTGAAACAATTAATTTAAAGGCAACGTTTGCGTGACTTGCATACTTTGGAAAGCTTTCTATTTACAATAAGAAATCACACCACCATCGGCCACTTCAACGAAAGATATTGCCGTCCACATGTCTCAGTGGACGCCATGTTGTAGGCGCAAAAGCACTGGCTTAACAAAGGTTCGATGTGTAATTCTGAGATGGATTTGTACGCCACGTCGACATTAAAACAAACGCTACAACGGTATATTTGGTATAAGCGCTTAAAATAACTGGCTCTATCCGCCCAGAAGGAAAAATAAAAGGTTTTACGTACTGTGCCAGACGCCTTCATGGTGTCTCTCGCTGACTGCCACCGTAAAAGAGGAAGCAGCAAGGCGGGGAATCACGACGTCAACTACAGAGAAGGGTGGGTTCAAAATATATGTACAGTCTGATTGGTCAAAAACAAACAAGACGTTCCATATAATGTGTTAAAGCTGACCTACCTAATATTTTCACATTGTACAATGTTTAAACACATCTTTTATACGAAAAGGGTTACTTAAATCTAATATATTACAGTATAGTAAGCAGCTTGTAAGCAGCAGTACACATCGTCACTGTATTACAAATAACAAATTCACACACAAAACAGAGCCAGTATAAAACAATAAACGAAATATGCATGCTTTTATTGTATCATGTATTAACAGTAGTGTTAGAGACGTAGTGTTATAGTTTATATACATAACATGATGAAAACGCGATAAACCCTTCCGGTGGCTGTGACCCCGCAGACGGTGGGCTGCTTCCGTGCAGTGGACACGCCGTGCATTCGCCTAGTCTGATCTTGTCACCATTCAACTGATTTCTGGATAATTCTTCTAGCTTGTTTGCATTCGTGGAATAAGTTATTTGAGAATCGGAATGTGGTCGTGTTACTACTAAGGTCGGGTATTGGGAATATATCATGCATGTTTCATGGCGTATACTAGTAGCAGTAAAGAGCATGCAAACTTTGTCTTCGTGGATTTAGTATAACGTATGATGTGATTGAGAGGGGCGAACGTGCCGATGATACACGGTTATTTCAAACGCATAGTCATGTACCTCAGCAAAGTACCGTACGCTCCTTTTAACGTATACTATAAAGTCGATGTAACTTCAAGGGGAAAGCATTTGCTTGCATAAAATGAGTACGTTTTGATTATGACAACGTAACAAAAGTGTTTTAGCAAGGCAACTGACATTCGCTACCGTACATGGCTAATGCTAACTTGCCAGCGAGTTGGGTTAGCGTTTTTATGCCATTCAGCCACCAGCTAACTTAAAGGATTTGCAGTGTCAACTTTTTTTTTTTAAGAAAGGCCTCAATGACTTGTTTCGCATATCTTAAACACAGTGAACAGTTATGACTACTTTTTAGGAGCCTTGTCTGTATAGTAATTTTGTATTTATGAATCGGAGAGAGTGCCTCAAATATTGAACATAGGTTGCATTATGTGTACCGGTGTGGTACGGTAATGAATCTGTCAGGCTATACCGTACTTTAAGGTTCACTACAGTACACTGCCAGATTAAAACCTAAACGTGTCCCGTAGATAACATAACGTGCCCGTGTAAACTTTGAGTTTCGTGTGTTTTCATTATTACGACGAAGTAGTATATTAAATGTCTCTAGGTACTTGAAAGCCTATACGGTAGCCCTCAGATAGCCTACCTTTTCAATAGACAGTGTAGGCTACTACTATAACAGTAGAAATTGAAGTTTATGTGAACTTCTTGGCCATTTAAACTAAAAAGAGCTTCTTATTTCAGTATATTAATGATAATGTTTTCACTATGAATGAATGTTTCGTCTTCGTGTTTGGTTTCCTAGATGCATGAGATCTGCTTAATGGTAGCAGAGAGTTGTGAACCTGCATTGGAGAAAAGCTAACACACGAATGGGCTGCCAGTCTGTTGCTGCAATCATGGATGAGCAGGCCCTGCTAGGGCTGAACCCAAATGCAGATGCCCGATACAGGCAACGTGTAAGGATATATGTCTCGCCAATGTCACCTGCATGTATAGTTCTTATGTTGTTGTGTATTATGTGTAAGCTGCATTAAAGTACAACCATCTATTGTGTGATTGTGTATGATTTTAAACAGATGTTTTCCTTAGGGTGTTTTATATGTAGGACTCACTCATGTCTAATTATTAATGACAAAGATAATGTAGCTGTTTACATAACATGCTCAAATTGTATAACCAGCACACTTCACAGCTTCGTGACAGAAGAACAAACTTTATTAAACTATTACAGTTCTACTACTTGACTAATTGTCATTTAAAGCTTAATTGTTTGGGTAATTAGTTATACATGACAGCTGATTTGTTTTTAGTTATCAGCTGTAGGTTTGGCAGAAAACTACAGTAAGCTACTTAAAATGCTGATTTAATGAAAGATACTGTTACAGATAAAGCTTCTGTTATTGTAGACCCAGTTAACTGTAATTATCTTTTTGTCTCTGATACCCTTTTATTTCTGTCTTTGTTATTTATTTCTTGCTTATTATTTATTTCTTATTTTCTTTTAGGCCATGGCATATTTTGAGCAGCTTAAAGAGTCTCAGGATGGTTGGGAAGTCTGTGGAGAGGCCCTCGCTAAAGGAATTTACAAGTGAGTTTTATATCTGGCCTCAATATCATCAAGGACTTATGCTAGACCGATTAATTCGAAAGTCCTCTTCTAATTCACATACATACATACACACGTATGTTTCTCTAATGGAGTGATTCTTTACTATTTTAACATGGTTTTAATGAATATATTATTATTACAGCGATGACCATGTGAAGTTTTTTTGCTTTCAAGTCCTGGAGCATCAGATTAAATACAGGTAAGGGCAATGGGAAGACAGCAGTCGGCACGCTGATGAGTGCTCTACATGCCTGCGTGGGTTAGCCTGAGTGAACACAGCATGTGTGTCTTGTCTTCTTGCAGATACGCCGGGCTCAGTGCAGCACAGCAGCATCTCATACGAGAGACGCTGATGAAATGGCTTCATTGTCAGGTAGCCACGTTTCTCCACACTTAGTCACATTGAACGTCTGGTAAAGGCCGCCCGCTGACATTTGGGAGCGTACGTTCCTGTGATTGACTTCTTCGGGCCACATGTTCATTAAATCGCTTGAAACCTGTACGTTAAGAGTGGAGTAGTACTGCAGCCTGGTTCCATGATGTGGTCTCTCCCATTCTAGCTGATGAACGTCCAGCCAGAGAAGCCCTTCATCCGAAACAAGGCCGCCCAGGTGTTCGCCCTGACGTTTGTGATGGAGTACCTGACCCTGTGGCCCAAGTTCTTCTTCGACATCCTGTCCCTGGTGGGGCTGAACCCCCACGGCGTGGACGTCTACCTGCGCACGCTCATGGCCATCGATGCAGAGGTGGTTGATCGGGACACCCTTCACTCATCTGAGGTAAGGAACCTCCCATTTCCACCAAGCAAAATGCTCTTTTTTTTTTCTTTCTTTTGTTTTTCTATAGAAATATAACATTTTTGGTAAATTATAAAGTAAGTATAGTCATTTATCCATCTTTTCATTATATGTTGCTGGCATCTATTTTTGATTAAAGGGGAATCAGATTATTTTGCAGCCATTAGAGAAGCAACCCCTCCCTCTCATTTCAGGAGAGGGAGGGGTTGTCTGTGACACCTCAGAGCACGTGTACTAATCTGTCACCCACATCTTGCTCCCCCGCCCTCCCTGAAATGCCCCCAACCTTGCCCCAAAGGGTTTCAACACAAAGCAAGTCAGTTTGCAATAGCAAATCAGGGCACCATGTACACAGTGGGACTAAACGCTGGATTGTTCCCTTAAAAAACAAGAAGTATAATTTAAAAAGGATTTCTGTGTATGAATACTTGAGTCAAAGTGCTGCAAAAGCACCCACAGATTTAGTTTTTCATTTACCAAAAAAAAAAAAGCATCGGTATTTATGGCAAATGAAAGCCTTGCCCTTGCTATCATCATGTCTTGCAGACGGCCCTGAATGGTGATACTATGGTAACGTGGGCCACCTATCGTCATAGTGTCGTGAGTTACCCGGTGATTCCCACCGCTCATTTTAAGGCACCCCCTCCACCGCCCGCTGACCTCTGTCCTATTCTGCCCCACCCGCGCCTTTCCTCAGGACACGCGCAGGAACACCTTGATCAAAGATGCCATGCGGGAGCAGTGCATCCCCAGCCTGGTGGAGTCCTGGTTCCAGATCCTGCAGGCCTACCAGCAGACCCACCCCGAGCTCACCTGTCAGTGTCTGGAGGTGGTGGGAGCATACGTGTCGTGGATCGACCTCAACCTCATAGCGAACGACCGGTCAGTGGCGCCACGGACACGGCAAACCACCTCGTGGGGAAGGAGGCTAACGATGAGCCATTTCTGTGTGACTATTAGCATTAGCAAATACTGCTTTGTCAACTTGGTGGTTTTTTTTTTTTAGTAAGTAGAAATATTTATACTGGTCATTAGAGTATCTGGAATACCATGACATTTTGAAGTGTATTCCACACATGGAAAGTCATGGAGTTTGCTATATTTTTTATTTGTTTATCGTTGCCATGCGGGCTATCCTTTTTACACCAATGTCATTCTGGTGGTCTGTTTTTCCATTTAATATAAGGAATGGGAATTCCCATTTTTAGTCAATGAAAGTCTGGGGGCAATAATCATGGATTTTGGCATTTTACCTATAGTGTGTACCTATAGTGTGATTATAGTTCACATACTGCAAAGTAAAAAAATCCCAAGTGATACAATCCAAACCAGTTAGATATTTAGTTCTAAGGCCGTACATTACATTTTGTTGTGTCTCACCGAGGCTTAACCCTGTCTCCCCAGCTTTGTAAACCTGCTGCTGAATCAGATGTCTGTGGAGGAGCTGAGAGAGGAGGCGTGCGACTGCCTGTTTGAGATCGTCAACAAGGGAATGGACCCTGTGGATAAGACCAAGCTGGTAGAGTCCCTGTGCCAAGTGTTGCAGTCTGCTGGATTCTTCAACATCGAACAGGTATCGCCCAGGTTTCTAGGCTGTGAACAGTAAGAAGCCAACATGAAAATAGTCTCCGCCTCTTCCGTCCAATAGCACAAATTCACATAAGCAACCCGTGCTGAACATCTGATGCATAGACCCCTGTAATCTTGTCAACACTATTGACAAGTATTGACAACTTGTGGGTTAGGTGATTTTCATTGGCTGTTAGCGTGTGTGTGTGTGTGTGTGTATGTAATTCTGGCACAATGCTAGTGCAGCGCTTTACTAATTTCAGTCTGGTTATTCTAAGCAATATTTGTAGCCTAGGCTCGTGTCGATAAAGTTTCCCCAACAATTTCTTCCATGAGTTTAACATCCGACTCGGTCATTGGGCAGTGTAGGTCGTCGTGCATGTCAATCAAAGTGAAGGAGGCGGGTCCTGTTGCAGTTCAGCCAGCGCCGTGTCCCAGGCTTTACGCAAGCAAAGGCTGTCTCTGATTTAATAGTGTGTGTGTGTGTGTCCCTCCCCTTCCCTTCCAAGGAGGAGGATGTGGACTTCCTGGCAAAGTTCTCGCGCCTGGTGAATGGCATGGGCCAGAGCCTGGTGCTGAGCTGGACCAAGCTGGCCAAGGCCGGCAACGCGAAGGTGGCGTCCGACGCGCTGCAGGCCGTGGAGGCCAAGGTGCCGCTGCTACTGCAGCTGCTGGTGCACGAGGACGACGACATCTCCGCCAACATCGTGGGCTTCTGCTACGACTACCTGCACGTGCTCAAACAGGTGGGCTGTGGGGTGGGTGTGGCAGAGTGACTGATTCCCCCCCCCCCCCATCCCTGTAGGAGGTAGACTATGAAGCATGCTGCCGTGCCGCGCTTGTGATTTAAGGACTTGGGTTTTCATTTCAAAGGGGTCGGATTGGCCTAATAGCATGCAGGTTAGGAGTGACAGAGGGGAGACCAATGAAGAGTACTGGGACATGCTCAAGGTGTGAATATGGTCGCCACAATACTGAATCACAGCAAAACCTCGCTCCTGTAGTTGCCTACGTTACGTACAATGACACGTCTTGTTTTTGCATCACGCATTTTCTGTCCTACCTTTTAGCTCCCCCAGCTGACAGACCAGCAGAAAACCAACATAGAGGTGAGAATAACTGTTACGTTATAATGAATGAATATTAATGAATATGATTACAAATGGATATATTAATGAACGGCAATGAATCATTTCCACAACCGTCCAGGCGATCATGCTTGCGGTTATGAAGAAGCTGACGTACGACGACGAGTACAACTTTGAAAATGAAGTGAGTATATATATTGGCGTGCCGCTGGGAGCGGCGGACGCGGGGGCGCTCGGCGGACGCTGAGCGCCACTCTGACCGTCTGTCTGTCTTAGGGGGAGGACGAGGCCATGTTCGTGGAGTACCGCAAGCAGCTGAAGATGCTGCTGGATCGCCTGGCACAGGTCTCCCCCGAGCTGCTGCTTCAGACTGTGCACAGGGTCTTCACCAGCACCATGCAGTAAGTCTGCTACCGGGGGCTGCCCAGACAAAGGCCCCAGTTAGTTTAAATGCACCTGGAACATAATAACATATATTTGATGTAAGAAGAGAAACGATTAGGAGACCACTCTGCATGTTCTTTAATAGAGTAAAAGTACTGTTATGTAAAAAAAAAAAAGGATAAATATAACACTAGTATTACATGTAAATATAACATGAAATGGTAAAAGCTTCTCTGCAGTGGTGTTGCTAATTATTTGCATAACCGCACCGTCTGCAGTGATGTATGCCAGTAAATGTGTGTAATTGAAGGACTGCTGTTTGTTGATCAGGAGCTGGCAGACTGCTCCCTTCATGGAGGTGGAGGTGGCCGTCAGACTGGTGTACATGCTGGGGGAGGCGCTGCCCTCCTCCCACGGTGCCCACTTCACCGGGGATACGGCCAAGGCCAGCGCCCTGCAGGAAATGATGAGGACGGTTAGTCGCCATAGTAACGATGACACTTGACGTTGCAGTAGGGCTGGGTATTGGCAAGGACATTACGATATGATGCGTATCACAATACACAACACGATTGTATAGTATAAAAACTAGAGCTGGGAGCGTTCTAATCTTGGCCATTCATTTGAAATGTTTAATGCGCAGCGCTTTTTGTCTCTCCTTTTATTTATTTCCTGTTGTGGCGAATGAGCGTGCGTACTGAGCCAGGCGTCCGTCAGACCATGCACGACAACGGTAGAGTTTTACAAGGAACGTTTTCATTTAAAGTTTCCTTATGGCGCCTTGGACTAAACGGAAGTGGTACAGTATGTAAGTCTACAATATAGACTGTTATTATAGACGCGACTAGCGAGGTTACAGGATAGAATGTTGTAACATGCCTCTGTTTGTGCGCGCTAGTGTGCCCGCATGTCTGCCATCGTAATTGTGGTCTCAGTGTGTTACATTACAGACTTCTGGTCCAAACCATGGCAACGTTTACTAAGTTGCCAGACAGTCGCATAAAAACGTCTCCCACTAACATCTATCAAACTCTCTCTCCTTTCCGCCTCTCTCTTTAGACTCTCTCTCCCGCTACACTAGGTTAAGCCGCACCGTCCACGTGTAAATAGTTATCGCAGCGTCCTGTGCATACTAAAAGCAACAACAAAAAAGTGAGATAAATCGCAATTGATCGCAGCAATTTTTTTTTTATCGACTCCCAGCCCTAATAAAAACAAAGTAGAACAGAGGTGCGTATTGTTCACTCATATCTTATATCCCTCCTTTTCTTTTCAGCTGGTCTCCTGTGGGGTTAGTGGTTACCAGCACACCTCCGTGTCCCTGGAATTCTTCGAAACGGTCGTTCGATACGACAAGTTCTTCATCGTGGAGCCGCTGCACATTCCGAACGTTTTGGTGAGTGCCTGTGTCCTTCCAGTACAGCTTACATCTTGATGTGATTCTGCTCAGAATGAGCGGAGCACGTTCACATGGCCTTTGCAGTGCGTTGTTGTGACATGAGCGTGCGCCCTCTTCCGGCACATCGCGGTACAGATGGCGTTCTTGGACCAAAGAGGCTTGAGACACAGCAGCCCAAAAGTCAGGAGCAGGGTGGCCTACCTCTTCTCCAGATTTGTCAAAACTCTGCAGTAAGGCCAACCTCCATGCATTGCACAAACATACCTGTGTTTGAGAGGGTGGGTTAGTGTTGGGTGTGTTTGTGTGAGAGAGTGTTCCCAGATAACACGCGTAATAATACAAGTGTGTTTGAGAGAGTGGGTTAGTGTTGGGTGTGTTTGTGTGAGAGAGTATTACCAGATAACACAAATAATAATACAAATAATACTAATAATATAAAGAGTCAGGTGAATGACCACTTTAATGTCTATTGTATTGACCAGCGCTGTGTGCTATGACTCTAAACGTGACAATTTATTCCTTCCTTCCTTCCTTGACAGTAAACACATGAACACTTTTGTGGAGGACGTCCTCAGTCGCATTCAGGATCTGCTTGAGCTGGCCCCCCCTGTGAGTGTCAACATTGCGTACCGTGCTCTGTTTTGTTTTCACCCAGCCGAGCCTTGGCGCTAACCCTGCACCGTGTGTGTGTGTTCGTTCGTTCCATCACCCAGGACAACGGCTTCCTGGCGTTGTTGACCAGCGACGACCAGCTGTTCATGTTCGAGACGGCGGGTGTGCTGATCGTCAACGGCGACAGTCCCGCCGACAGGAAGCAGGCCATGATGAGGGGCCTGCTGGCCCCGCTGACTGACGCCTTCCGCCTACTGATGGCCAAGCTTGCCCAGGAGACGGAGGAGGAGCGGCAGGCCGCCCTGGCCGACTGCCTGAGTCACGCCGTGGGCTTCGCCAGGTAGCCTTCCCAGTGGGTTGTTGTTGTAAGCGGTGTTTGCTACTTGATGTTACTATGTACGGAGCCAGGGCTGTGTAGAAGTACCGTGTTATTTCAGCACGCACACAGAACGGTAAGCTAGCGAAATGCAAGGAGATTTTTGGTGAATTTGACCAAAAGAAAGTAAATCAGCTTTACTGTTAGCTTGCAGTAGCTGACTATACCTTTTTCAACATGGCCGTCCCCACATGAATGCAATGCTCTTTGCTCTCCCGCTCTGCGTCCAGCCGCACCAGCAAGGCGTTCAGCAACAAGCAGACGGTGAAGCAGTGCGGCTGCACCGACGTGTACAGGGACTGCCTGCAGACCTTTCTGCCGGCGCTCGGCTGCCCGGTGCAGAGGGGCTCCCTGCGCAGCTCGGTGCGCTCCTTCCTGCACCGCATGATCATCTGCCTGGAGGAGGAGGTGCTCCCCTTCGTGCCCGCCGCCTCGGAGCACATGCTGAAGGACTGCGAGGCCAAGGACCTGCAGGAGTTCATCCCCCTCATCAGCCAGATCACTGCCAAGTTCAAGGTAGCGTCTAGTAAGGAGGTGGTGGACTGACCTGCAGCTCCAACTCACCTGGCCAGCATGTTGGCAACCAATCTAATTCAGTGTTTATCAGTCCTGGAAGACCTCCATGTTTTTTTTTCAAGGCACGTTTTATGCCTAGTCCACATATAACACGGCTATTTTGTAAATGTTCGATGCGGTTTGGCCTTTCAAACAGTGTATACGATCACTGAGTGATGGGGTGAATATATTTCAAAACTGTTCATGTGTAGAGAGAGAAAACCGGAAGCTTCTTGGCTCGTGCGCCATTTTCTCCTTACGCCTGATTTCCCTCTGTTCCAACACCTCAGCAATCCGTTCTTGCCCCATTATCCACACTGCATCCTGCCCCACCGGCAGCGTGTCAGAAGCGGAGCTTCCTGTTGAGTTTTCGCTGAGTTTCCATAGCAACAAACCAAACCGAAATGAGTTCTATCTGATTGGCGGGTGGTCGCTTTCAGAAGAAATAAAACTGTTGCCTGTTTTAAGTGGAGCCGAGGGGAGAGCAGCTCACAGGACGCTCCTCAGAAGCTTCTGGGACGCTTTGGTGGTTTACTTGCATTGAAAAGAGCTCCATGACAGAGCCGGAATGCAACAGAGACGTGTCCGGTGGAAAGTGGGGGTTAGTTTAATGTTAGGGTGTGTGCGCCATTATCCTTTGTTTACATAAGGCATTTTTCTTCACAGGCTTGAAAGCATGCAATTGTGGTTTCATATGGATGGGTATTTATTTTCTAGGATTAAAATCCCAGTATATTTAGTTTTACTTTGTTTGGTTAAATCATTTTCGAAAGCAATGCTTTGTGATTGTTCAAACAAGTTAATGAGAAACACAATCTTGTTTGTTTGCCTAATTAAACGCATTAGTGGTTTATGATAATGTGCCATTATGACCACTGGTGGTTATTATGTGTAGAATGTAAACTAGCATTTCTTTGTCTTAATCTACAGTATATGGCCAAATGTAACTTTAGATCTGTTGAAGTAACGTTTTGTTTTAGCAAAAAATGCCTCTGTATCTGTGGATATTGGGACATATGTTAAGGGTGGTGTAAGAAGTTCACATAACATACGTTGGTGGTCTGTCTCCACGCTAGGGCCAGGTATCTCCCTTCCTGCAGCAGGTGTTTATGCCGCTGGTGCTGGCCATCTTTGAGGTTCTGTCCCGGCCCGCTGAAGACAACGACCAGACCGCAGCACTGGAGAAACAGATGCTGAGGAGGAGCTACTTCACCTTCATCCAGACCATCGCCAGCAGTGGCATGAATGAGGTCATGGCCAACCAGGGTACGCTCCACCTGAACCCACTGTGGGGAATGAAGGCTTGTACGTTAGTAGCGAAGGCACCGCTCGTGTCCGATAATGAGCAGTGATGGGATTTGACCTCGGAGAAACAATCTATGAATCGTGTAAACCTTTTTGAGGGCGGGTTTTGACTGATTCTCTATAGGCCTATTGCTATATTCTCTTAAATGGGGATGGTTTAAAAAAAAAAAAAAACTTTAGCCTAAATGTTAGTGTAGCTTTAATTAACTGTTTCAGTAGCCTTAAAATATTATCAGGCAGCAGAATCCACTTAAGAGTTTCCCTATCACGTTATGATTTTTGACCAAATTAAAAGGAAAATGGGGGAATATTTAAAATGTCAAATGAGCCAGCGTTCTTCACAACCTGCATTTCCTGCGATTGCCGCTGAAGCTGGTAGGCTAATAAATCTTAAGATGAACGTCTTCCATAACTGCCCGAAGTTGTGATGCATTTTGTACTGAGGAATGTTGCATAAGTCTACCGAAAAATGTAATGTAACAGTTTCTGTCTGTTGAGAACAGTGAATGATTAAAAATGTACGCCCATTAGTAAATGATATGGCCGGCCGATGGAAATCATATTTGACTCACTCTTAACACAAACGAAAAACCATCATAGGTTGACAAAGCCCTGGTGGGGTTTTGTGCGCGGTTTGGATGAGTCTGTGCACGCCGTATATTTTCCTGCTTTTTGGTCATTGGCCAATCACAGGCCTGAAGGGTGCGCACCAAAAGCAATGCAGGTGCTCTGACTACAACTGCAAGCAAAGCTAAAAACTCACTTTGCATTACAGCCTGTCTTAGCAAAAATGCTCCGGAATGTAAGCAGCTCACATGAATTTCCTTCTTTTGGAATGCATTTATAGCATGGTGACAATACCGTACACTATTATTTAGTTGTTGAACTTGACACTGACTTCAAATAAACAAAAATATTAATATTAAAGCAAATGTGTGACGCTCTATTTAGATTTTTCCTCCTCTTTTCTGTGTCGTTGCCATATAACTATAGGTTGTTGCCCAGCAACATTAAAAAAATGTTCGGTGTGATGTTGGCTTAAACGGACCCAGGTTCGCAGCCATTAATGTCATGTGAATGCAGACCGACCAGGGGGATGGGGGCTAATCGCACTCGAGTCCGGTCTGCTCCAGACCAGCAAATGTATGAATGCGCCCTAAGTTCCTTTCCTCCGCTTGACCTTGTTCCCCCAGGGGTAGAGAACATTGAGCGTGTGCTGTTCACCATCATCCAGGGAGCAGTGGACTTCCCTGACCCCATTGCTCAGAAAACCTGTTTCATCATTCTCTCCAGACTGGTGGAACTCTGGGGTAAGACACTGGTTCTCAACTGGACATATTGTGTGCATGCATAGCAGGTGGAATGGATGGGAATCTGGGATTTTCTGGGATTTCATGTAATTGCTGTTTTCATATTTCACAGCACTACAGTCAGTGTAGTTCACAATGATTATTTCATGCTCAAAACTCTTTCCAGGTGGAAAAGATGGAATGGTGGGGTTTCCTGACTTCATTTATAAACATATTGTTCCAGCATGCTTCCTCGCGCCTCTCAAACCAACGTTTGACCTCACAGATGCCCAGACAGTTCTGGTTGGTGTCTATTACTTTGCGAGTGCATGATTAGTATGATGTCTGTGTGTTTATATAAATTAAGTATAACCCATTTTGTTTTTGCAGACATTGTCAGAGTGTGCTCTGACATTAAAAATGATTCATCTCAAAAGGGTATGTCTCGTGTAGATGACCTAGATTACCTAACATTACTGGAAATGTACTGTTTGTTAGTGGTGTGAAAACGCCTAACCCAAAAACACCTTGGTCACTTGCAGGGACCAGAGTTTATTCAATATTTGCAGCAAGAGTATCTGCCGTCACTCCAAGTGTCACCAGAAATAACACAGGTAACATTCACAACACAGCTCTTTTTCATGTATAGACGACACTGGCCCACTGTAAATAAAAACGTGAAACTGCTTTGTCTGTTAGGAACTGTGTCAAGTGCTCCAGCAGCCAGATGTAAAGGTCTTGAAGAGCTACATTAAGGTATGAGCTGTGGGCACATTATAGTAACAGACTTTATATACTTGGTAATATATCCTCATGACTTTGTTAGAACAAGCTGTTTCCGAAGTAACGGCAAGTCTTCCTTCAATCTCCATAGGCTTTCTTTCAGCGAGCCAAGCTGTAGCGGAAGGATGCAGGGGGGTATGTGTGAAACAATGAACTGGAACTTCACTGGGATTAAGAGGACAATTCAACATGAAAGTGGTTGCCTGGGACACTTGCCACAAAGAAATGGAAACTTAACATAGGAGCTGCTTTTGCACTTAAAGTCAACTACAAAGTCTAGTTTGTCTAAGTCGGCGAAAGTAGAAAATGTCGGGTTTTGGAGGGGGGGCAAGGAAATGAAGGTTGGCCTGACACATGATGTGATCATGGCCACAACATGCCACCAACCCAAAGCCCAAGATGTGCTCGCCGTGCGAGGTTGTGTCCATGATTGTGTGGAGTTAAGTTGGTGAAACCACTCAATGCTGGCTTCTCAGGTGTAATGATGCACCCATAGGAAGGTTGAAAGCCTAATTTAAAGTTGTTGGCTATGTCCAAATGTTAGGTAATAATCTAAAGACATGGCCCATTGTTAGGATGTGTGAAACATGGCTTTATTGGTCAAAACCCTACATTAAGTATTGTACCTGCCATGTGAATGACGAGAGCTTAATCTTTGAGTGTGTGGCTTTTTTTTAAAGTCAGAGGACATATTGTTTGAAGTGATGAATGTGGAAATCCTTGTGTTTAAGGTCCTGGTTTCTTGTAGATTTATCCAGAAGTATTGCAAACCTATGGTTTATCCCATGGTATCTATACGTAGATATGGAAACCTAATATTTCAGTTATTTTGGACTTATTGAACCATGTTTTGTTACATAATTTGATATTCTCCTTTTCCTATTTGTATTCCATTAACTGGAAATGATTGTTTGCGTTGATTGACATTTTCTTTTTTTAGAGATGGAAATTAACTGAGGTATAGTACAACAAAATGTAAATAAAATGTTGATTATAAATAAACTAAGGTTTATCCCCCATTCACATCTGAAGTGCAAACAAGTAGTCTGAGCCCTAATGTATATCTCCTATTTAGATCTGTTGTATGAAGCAGACTAATGCATTTTAATAAGTATTTGTTACAATTCAAAAAAATATGCAAACTGCAAGCAATACTGTGAAGTACAAACTAAACAGCAGCCCCTGAAAAGATATCCATCTTCGAGTTAAATTGTTTTCTCTGTACTTACTGAAATTGAAGCATACATTCTAACAAAGGCAAAACCACTTGTCAATTAGGTTGTTTTCCCCCTCAGGCGTGTCATCCTGGGAAAGACCCAATATTGTTGCTGCACTGTCCTTATATCTGTCAATGGTCTTATACATAAATAAGCCATTTCATATTAAGTTAGTCACTGCTGACTTGTTGGATCACTAAAATGCACAACATACAGAATCACAATCATGAACCACTTAAATGCTGTAGGAAACGATGTAGGAATATATACATTTAGTAGATCTGTTTAACTAAGATACTCAGCTCTCTCTTAACCTGCTGAAGTATACAGAAATTAGGCTCACTAGTATACAATGGTCTGTAAACTAATACCCGCTTGCTCCTGTTCTATAGTTGATGCTCAATCTATGAATCTATTTTTAATAAAAGACGTGTTAATCTGTTTCACTAGATTTTACTGATGTCCACCACATAGTTTTTTTTTTAAAAAGACCTTGAGGGATAATTTGCACACACTGTTTATGCCAAATGAATTAGTTATTTTAGGGTAGTTGATTTCTGAATTATCTTGTAATTTTGCAATGGACCTTCAGTTAGAATTTCTGTCAGTACCAATAAAGTGTTTACTAATCAAGATTCGGGAGCCTTTGTCATTTCTTACATTTGAGCTTTATACATTAAATAGTGTTTAATCCAGTATAAGTGCACTTCATCAACTGGAAAATATATACAAGTTTTGAGAACTAAAATAAAGCATCGTCTTAAATGATCTGATGCATGGTTCATACATCCTTTGTACCATGCCCAAAAAAGTTAACTTACATTTTTAGCCCGGAAAAAAAGTTTCCCCATCAAACTTGCTGCATGTATGAACAGTTTCTTAAACATAAATCATATGAGACTTCTGGAGATACACGGCTAAATTCTAGAAACTTTGAAAACGTCCTGAATTCCGTGCAAAATCCACAGCAGAGCAACTCATCCTCAGCCCTTGATTACAGCGATTGGTCGGAGCTTGATGGCCTTCTTGCTAATTCCGGCATCATGACAGGTGTTGACAACATCGGTGACATTCTTATAGGATTCAGGAGCCTGAGAAACAGACATTGAGCAATGTTAATACATAGCAGGAAACATACATATAAAATGTCACAACACGTAGTAGATTAGCTTGAAGTCATCTTACCTCTTCCATTACTAATTTTGGTGAAGCCACTCTTATAGCAATTCCCATGTCTGCCAGCTTGTCCAGCACGTCTTGGAAGTCCAAGTTCCTTCGGGATTTTGCTCGGGAAAGAGCACGGCCCTAGGCGATATGGACACACGAACAGAAAAAATGTCAACAACAAAGCTTCTGGAGTTGCTCTAATCACTAAACAGGAAATCGGCATCATTACATTTTACATGTATGGCATCCATGGGTGAAAACACCAACGTTTTCCCGCACGGCTCATGAAACCAGAGAATATGAACACACCATTATGGGCATCCTGCTTTCGGCATCACATTGAAAATCCTCTAGTGCAAACGATCATGGATTAAAATAGCCCCTGGCATGAACAAAATTAAAGAGGTCCCAGCCAAGATCACATTTGCAAGCAAATCCTTTTGTCTTAAGTCTGCTATGGTTTGCCTAAAGCTCTAAGATTAGGCGAATCCAAGTTCTGAACAAGAACATCTGACGTCCATAGTAACACTGTAGTACAGCAGGGCAAGTCACTCAAGACGTCAAGAGATTACTTCAGCACTCTACAAGAGCTAAATTACAGATGGATGCACTGCAATGGGACCATTTAATGTGCCGACAATGCAAAATACATTTAAATAATGCTTTAAATAAAAGTATAGCAAATCCTTAGGAACATGTTACACAATATATTGCATCAACCTATTCAATTAAGTTATTTGTAATTATTGCATTTACCAGTACCAGTGATAGCAACAGACATGCTATAATAGGCCCCTACAAGCAACCTAATACTGTTTGGATGCACAGTTACCTACATACACACAGCAAATATAAGAACGGAATGTGTGAGCTACTTAACCTCTGCTTTGATGACGTCTCTTAATCTTGTTTACACCGCAGCACTAGTCGGCCAAATTAAATCTCCCATAATAATCCAATGCCAATTAATAGAAAAGGGAAGCGTGGTAAACCCACTCATACCGCGCCGTGGCAGGTGGTGCCGAAGGTCTCCGTCATGCCCTGCTCCGTGCCGGTTAGGACGTAGCTGCAGGTGCCCATGGTGCCGCCAATCAGCACGGGCTGACCTGTCAGCTGATCACAGGAGCAGGAGCCATTGGTTCAAATCTCAGGCGGCAATATATTTCATATTTCTTATTGTTAATAAATAATACACACATTATAACTAGTGAATAATACACATCTTTTAAATATATTTGTTTTTTCTGCTTGGTAAGCGGACATTGCAGTCACCCATTACCTGGTAGTCCACAGCAATCAGCGGGTGATGCGGGGGGAAGGCCCGGGTGGAGCCCTTGCGATGGACCAGGAGGGTCTTGGGTCTCCCGTTCACCATGTGCTCCTCCACCTTGGCGATGTTGTGCGAGACGTCGTAGATCACATGCATGTCCAAGTCGTCTGGCGTGGTGGTGAACACCTTGGAGAAGGCCTGGGAGCCAGGACGCAGCAAGAGTGCTGTGAGGAGGACCATGATGCACTGCTGCCAACTCTAAGACTGCGTCGCCTATCTTATTTAGTCCCCGTTTTTCTAACAAAGGTAGAATCTGTAGTAGATGTTATAATAGTGACTTAATTATTCTATCAATATATTAAAAACTTTTAGACCAGCAACATAAATAAACTAAAATAAAAGTAATCATCGATGAACATTTCATCCATATATTGAAGCCACCTTCTCTATTTCATATAAATAATACCAGGTGATATGAATTCAGGCTCACAAAAGGCCTCTCTAATGGAAGCTGGTCAACAAAATAGAAAAACGTACAAATGGTATAGCCTACTGAATCTCAATAACAGTTTTTGTGCGTAATCTTCCATTCCACAGTTCCATGATGCGTTCTATGAATGCTAGGAAGGAGTCTTGCCTAGCCTTTGAAGGACCCAACTTGGAAGGATTCGTTCTACCAAAGAAGCCGCCTTGACATTAAGAAACACCACTAGGTTGCCTGGCCTGCCAAAACCACAGTACTGACTGACAGGTACCTGTCTCGTGAGGAAGGTCATGGAGGAGCGGTTCACCCAGGCGTAGTTGCCGGCGGCAGCCATGCCCTTCAGATAATCCTGGCCCTCTTCGGACGTGATGCGAGCGCACGCCAGCTGCCGGTCGTTCACCACGATCTTGTCCCTTTTCATTGCCTTCTCCATGGCAACGAGGGCATCTAAGTATGAAAATAAGCAGAGTAAGAGTTTAAATTTGTGTGTGAATGTGCATTGGCCATTTCAACTGAACTGTCGGGCAAACTGTCTTAAATGGGGGAAATAGTAAAACGCCTCAGAATGAATAATTGAAGACTACTATTTATCTAAATGGGTAGCCCAAGTGCACATTCTTCCTCCACATTCAATTAAAAGACAATGTCATTGTTACAGCTCCTGGCTGATCACATACATACATACATACATACATACATACAGACAGACAGACAGACAGACTTAGCATGCTTGAGGGAACCAGAGCAGCTAGATTGCTGATGACCTACATTTGGGGCCCTCTATAAGAATGGAGGTCTGTTGCCCACCCCCCCCCCCAGAGCCAGGGGCCTTGTTGTTCCTGTTTATTTATGTATACATTTCTTAAGAAGATAAATGAAATGCAATGAGATACTTTGAATTTGACAAAAAGTGTATTAGCTTACAATAGCAGACTATACCTTAGAGCAACACTGCTACACGATACAGTCAATATACTAATGCGGTATCTTAAGAAACACATTATACAGCTACAAATCACTGGAAAATATGTAAATATCATCAGATAATGAAGGAAAGAGCGCCTACCTGTGGCCACCTGATGGCCCAATCCTCTACTGCCACTGTGGATCATGACGCACACCTGTCCTTTATGGTCAATACCCATCTTCTTGGCAGCGTAGTCGTTATAGATCTCATCCACCACCTGAATCTCACAATAATGGTTGCCTGCACCTAATGTACCCAACTGTAAGAGACAAGGAGCAATCATTTTAATATCACGGCAGGCTGCAATCAAGGTGAGTCATTCTACAGTGAGTCAGTCAGCGAGTAAGTAGAAAGTAAGTAAATACAATAAATTGTATGGTGCTTCTCACAGACATGAGTCAAAGTGCTTTACAGTACATTAATGGGAAATATAATGCAGCACAGAAATAAACTGTGCACTGTAGAATATGCTTGGTACACCAGGACATTAAAGGACCCATTCCATGAAAAGCAAGTATTTCTAGTTGTTTTTGGAATTAGCAATGTCAATTTGAGTATTAAGCCTTTTCAAAGTTAGCTTCCTGGTCTGTATTGGCTAAAAAAGATAGAGGCGGGGAAACGTGAGAAAAGTGCATATGTTGCGTAATTACTGCAGTTTGTTTGGTAACGCCCCTATGAGGATATGGACAGCTACGTAGTATACAAGGCAAGGAACTGGTGTTGATCGCCAGTACAAAAACTGTAAGTGAAACATTTGCAGATGACCAAATCTAGTTTTTGATACAGTAACTGGTAGGCCACCATAGCATAAACTATAGTCTGCAGGACAGGCATATTAATTATCAAGAGTGATGCACCATGCACATCAATAACTACATTAGATTAATGTAGGATATTGTTCAGAGACTGTAAGCAGATTAGAAATAGGCTTCTTAAATAATGTGTTGATTTACTTAAGCTAAAATAGGTGTGTACGGTAGGTCAGTCAGTCAGTCACCTGAGGGAGCCCTCTCTTCTTGGCCTTGGAGGACACCTTGTTAGGGTCAGCTTGCAGCATTCTGCCGTACTCTTCGCAGTGCTCCTTGTCCTCTGCCCAGGCATAGCCCTCCCTCAGGGACCAGTCCACCCCCATCTCCAGAGCCTCCTCCAGGTCCCTGTGTCACCACAACAGCACGCTACACATGTTAGCGGACATGCTAAGTGACAGGTGTCAGTGTCACGTTAGCTCACACACCAGTGGTGTTTTGTGTACCACTTTTATGTACCATACTTTAAAGTGTCAATTTGAACTTTACTAGCCTTAGAATGACAACTTTACCTTAAGTGAGGCATACCATCATCCATATGAAAATCATTTTATATATACACAGTATATAAAACATTTAGCAATATGACCCAATTAAATGAACGGCTACTTTTAAGATGCATTTGATATGGAAGACTTTCATATTTAGCTCTCCTCCCTATATATTCTGCATTATTATTAACAATCCCTTTAGGGTGGCTTACTTTGCACCCATAGGAATGACCCCCTTAGAGCCCACTCCCACTGGGATATGGTCAAACAGTGCCTGGGCCAGCTGCTCTTTCACGGGCTGGACATCTCCCTCATCCAGGTTGGTCCTTAACAGTCTCACACCGCAGTTGATGTCAAAACCTACGCCACCTATAGACCACAAGTCGAGGGCAAAGTGTGGGATGTAGTACAATAATGGATGATGATGATGATGATGTTTATTTTGAACGAGGTGGGCGGGGCGGGTCTATAACGTACCTGGGGACACCACAGCATTAGGGTCACTCATGTCAAAGGCTGCCATGTTCCCGATGGCAAATCCATATCCTGAATGTACATCTGGTAGACCAATGGATTTCTGTGGCGGAACACACATGTTCAACATCCATAGACGCGGCCGCAACCGATTTTCAGTTTAAAAGGTTTGGGGTGCTACTCACGTGTACTATACCAGGCAGTGCTGCCACATTCCCGATTTGTTTCATGGCTGGAAGGAATCCACCAAATCCTAAAATAAAAATAAAATGTAAAACTTTGATACAGAACACGAGCAGCAAATGTAATACGTCATGGCCCTACTTTGTTGAGTTGGCTACCAACCTCCTCCTTTGCAAGCATTGCGCAGTTCCTCAAAAATTAGTTTTTCAAGAGGGTCATTGACGTAAAACACTCCTTCAACCTGTAATCAATGATATCCAATAAACAATACATCGTCAAAAGTCACACCAGCATTGACTTGTACATATAGTCTGTGCTAGCCATTGAGGTAGCAAGCATGGCAATTTCTGTATTCTATCTATCTCACCTGCATATTCGGGACAAACCCCTTTTTGATTCGCCAACAGGTTTTGTCAATCTTTTCTAAATATTGCAGCTCATCATTATAAGATCGACTCATTGTGGCAATGTTTATGTTTTCGAGTTTAGCGAGGTATTTAACAATCCACACCACTTCCTGATTCGCTGAGAAAAAAAAAGTCAAAGTGCAGCAGCTACGGGTGCCCCCACGGCTCGTAAAAGGTATACCCTTATGTTTTTATGACAGACGTTAAATAATGCCTGTTATCTCACTAGATTATTTTATTGTGCGATTTTAAACTAATATAAACAGCAGTTCCTAAAAAAGTTTAGAATGTCGAACGTGCATCATACGCTCGCCGTAGTTTAAAATGTGGTCGTTCTTAATGTTGTTTACTGGTTCACTCCCATCTACTAGCAGTTCTTCTAGCAACGTCTTTTTATACAAGCTATCTGCTATTTATGCCTTTTTGATTGCTGTTCCTTGCAATATATGTAACATGTGATAGAGTGACAGGGATATCGACAAGTAAGTGATGTCGTTTCATGCATGTTGCTGTTTGTTTGTTAACATGTTTGCTAACGCTAACTACCGTACTGTAGTGCATGGTAACGTTCCATGTCCAGGGTTAAAATATGTGTGCTATGGTACAATTAGCGTAGCGTACTGTACAACGCACTTTACTTTACAAAGAATCGAAAGTGAACCTTTTTTGTAAATTGATTTCATCCTTGTCTGTGTGAGCATGGACGTCCTTGCTGAAATGGCAAAACACGGCCAACTGAAATATTGAGAACTTGGAAATATTGCAGTTTCCACAACTTGAGTAACGAATTACTTTATTCCCCACAGAAATAATGAAACTCCGTGTTCGTGTTAACAAGGTCAAGGAGGTCAGACTACTGGAGTTGCAGGGTGAAGATCCGACTTTGACAGAACTGAATGTCCAAATCAAGGAAAACATTCTTCCCTCGTGTCGCATCAGGTGAGACGCGAAACCCCAAATGTACCGTACACTTGACTGTATAGTGTGGTACACTGACAATTTCTCCCTCCCCCTTACATTTCTAGCCCCGATCGAGAGTTTACTCTATCTCTTTATGGCAACGAGCGTTTACTTGACACTGGACAGACTCTTTCCTCGTTCGGCATTGTTTCTGGAGATATGATTTGTGTGGATGTGCCAGAGTCGGGTGGTTCAGAAGCATCCAACGCCACACTGGACATGCCACAGTCAGATGGGTTGGAAGAGTCCTCTGGCCCACTTCCACCTACCAACCAGGTGAGTAGTGACATCTCACGCCACAAGAGCAATGGCAGTTTGAGTATCACAACTCACAGAAAGCAAGAGCAGAACAATGAGCTGAGAAGACACAGCATAGACATTCTGTTATCCTGTAAATCTATGGATCTACTGTATTTTGGTTTGATTTTGTTAATAGCCTATAGAAACAGTAGATGCTGTTGTAATTTGTAGTTTGTTTTGACCTGCAATGAGGATGTCAGTGGATGTGCACATTTGCATTGTTCTTTTGTTTTCTCTTCTCTCTCTGTGGTAACAATATGAAATTATTGTGACATTATCCTGTATTTCTGTGTTGCACTTGCATTCAATGCCAGTTATTTGAGAGGGATTTGCTCTTGAAGGAGATGCTTGATTGAGCTAGCATTGCTATTGAATCTCCAGTGCAGCACCCCAAATGTAGTGGAATTATGGGGTTCTCTGATATACTGGTGTAACCAGACCCAAAATTCACTCAGAAATAAGGTCTGGGAAATGTTTGCAGTTGTGGCCTCCTACTGGGTGTAGACCTCTGCTTAATTTGCAAACTATTGGATAGCTTTGAACCAATTAATTGCTACAAATGTTTGTATGACTTCATCAAGCTCTAATATCGTTTTACATGCTACTGCTTGACTTCATCATAATTAAACTATGCATGGACACTGATTGGTCACCCTGAATTGGTCATCCAGGGTGGCTGAGTGAACGTGTTTTTTCTATTACATTGTGCACAGCCTTCTACGAGCAGCGGAGTGGCCCATCAATACACTTGGGAGCCCATGCTGTGCAGTGAGGCGGAGGAAGGCAAGATTCCCTATTCACTGGAGGTCCTGCACCATAGCGCAGAGAGCAGGTCTCCCTGTGATTCCCTGGTGGTGGCTACCCATCTACTGATGGTGGAAACGGGATTCATTCCCCAGGTAAGATGGAAGGTGGTGTGTGTGTCTGTGTGTAAGACAATGTGTTTACTTCTATTAAGTGTATTACGTACGTAAGTACATACATTAGTTGGACAATGCAATACATAACTGAGCTTTCGCCATGGTTGGCTTTTGTCTGTTGAGGGCGTTGACGGCGCTGAGATCAGGCCAGGCGAGATGCCCAGTGGGTGGAGAGCGACGGGGGGGTTATACAAACTGCAGTACACCCACCCTTTCTGCCAGAACAGCCCCACAATGATCCTTGCCGTGTCCATGGGATCAATACTTGTAATTAATGGTGAGTCGCACCACATTGCACAACAGCCTGGCACAGCTGTTTATTGTCATTCTCTTGCATCAAAACTGTCGAGTAGAGTTATTATAAGTTTCGTGCAGTTTTTCAATTGGATTTGTGTACAGGATAGAAGTTTTCTGGAATAATCATATTGGAATACACTGGAATTCTGGACCAAATTTAAATCATAAATACTAGTGTATCTGGAACATGCTTACCCAGCCAGACATGTAGTAATATTTTCTATCATGCAATGAAATGACACGAACAGAAAATCATATAATTAATCACATAACATTCATAATAAAAACAACAAATGGCTCAATATTGGCTGTCCCTTTGGAAATACACTTCTTGCACGTTTCTGTGTTGTCGAGTGACTGTTTATAACCTGATCATCATTCTAGCCACTGTGAAGATAGATGAGAGTGTGAGCACAACACGCAAACTGTCCGTGACTCCATCCAGCTACGTGACTAATGAGGTGGCAGGTCAGTACTGCATATCAACATTGATGAGAAGCTGTACTGTCAAATCAACAACATCCAGCCCGTTCATCTTAAACCTAAGTGCGTTGCCATTGTTCTTTCAGGAGAAAGTGCTGCAGCAGTTTTCAAAGATTTGGACAAGTTGTCAAGAATATTCAAAGACCAGCTGGCATACCCTTTGATAGCTGCCACCAGAGAAGGTGTATCTGTGTATAGAAATGGTGTCAATCTCATCTGCCCGACACTTCCTACGCACGATTGTGTGACGTTGACTAAGCTTTAAGATAACCCGGTCTATTCGGCCCACAGATAACACTGCTTAGGTGGAACGAATCATACAATAGAACAAATCTCAAAACGGCTTTATGATGACCTAAAATACACAATTGAACCCAGAGAGATAACCATAAGCCTCTAACTCAAGAAGCCTTGCATACCACCCAGAATGCTGTACATATAAATAGTATACTTCTGGCGATTATACTTATACATATGCTAATACTATATATATGTGTGTATATACTATTATACACTAATGTAGTATGAACTAAGGAACGGTCACATAGCCACAACGCATTGCTTTGTGTTCTAATGCTCCCATTCTCTCCCTCTCCTGCAGCCATGGCCCTGCCTGCTGCGTTCGGCCTGTGCGCCCTGCCTCCAGAGCTCCTGCTGCGGGTCTTGAGACTGCTGGACGTGCAATCCCTCCTGGCTGTGGCCTCTGTCAACAAGCAACTGCACGGCACCGCAGCAGACTCTTTGCTGTGGAGACACCTGTGCATCCGCGACTTTAATGGTAAGGTTGTGAGCCACTTTAATGTGGGTACTGCGAGATTCTTCTATTTAACCAGTGGTCACCGCAGTTTGGATGTACTGTACATTATGTAACACTTGTTTTGTTACGTTTTTGTATATGTAAGTGGCAGTTAAAATGCTAAGCTATGAGAAGGAATCGCAGCTACGCTGGCAGCGCTCGGCCTCGTGTTACCGCTTAGCGCTAACGCCGTGGCATTCTGCGTAACCAGTAGACGCGTGCCGCTGATTAGAAGCACGGCGAGTTCAGGACTAACTCCGACCATTTCACTTCCCTGCAGTGAACGAGTCCTCCAGGTCACCTGACACGGATTGGATAAAAGTAAGTCTGCAGTCTGAGAAGAATTAATTTACAAACGATAATGTTGTGATGTAACATCAACCTAACAGTTTTTGTTCCATCCCCCCCCCCCCCCCATTTTCCTCCCCCGTCTTCTTCTGAATCAATCGTCTTCTGCTGAATCATTCTTCTTCAGCTCTACAGAACTACTTACAGATCAAGGAGACATTATCGTTTTCTCCGCTCCCATCCGTCTTCCTGTTTCCGTTTCCCCGGTCAGCCTGTGGGGATCCCCTACCCGGCTCCGCTGTACATTCCAGGCATCATCGGCGGGGAGTACGACCAGAGGCCTCAGCTTCCTGTTCTGCCGCGCCCACGCCGTGATCCCATCGGCCCCTTCCCAGGCCGTGACCCTGCAGCGAGACCATTGCACATTCGCCGCGGATGGCGAACCACTGGCAGTCAGTCTGAAGATGTCAGACATGGTTTCATCTGACTCTTGAGTTTGGTTTCAGGACTGAATCTTCCGATAAATAACAATATGCAGCGATGCCGATTGGTATTCGGATTGAGCTATTGGTTAAATATTGGTTAAATAAAACTGGTCCCCCTTGAAAATTAGGTTTTTATCTCAAGGGGTTTCTCCTGATTTAATAAAAATTAAAAAAAGATATATAGTTATTTTACTATTACTATTAGTATTCATTGTTGTGTTTATACATTTTAAGGTTAACAGATGTGTCACCTAATCAGTGATTAATTTGCTACACTATACCATTTTAAACGTTGGATCAGAAACATTTCCCAGGCTGCATTTGCCTCAAATAGTGAAATTATATATTTTGTAGGTAACATTGATTTATTTATATTGTGAGAGTGCCAACACAGTTTAGGTGGTATATTCTTTTCAGATTCATTGATTTATTTTGTAATTGTTAGTGACCTGTCATATTGAAGGTGGGGTAAGCTAATACACTTTTTGTCAAATTCTGCAAATCTTTCCCATTCTGTGCACACTGAAATTAAACCTGACGTTTCTATAGTACTTGTAAGTGGACTGCATTTTTATAGCAGATATCCAACCTATGCATTCAGAGCACTGTACTGGTGGTGTCAGCCAGGAAGGGCACCATCCAACCACCCAGAGCAGTTAAGGTTAGCTCAGGGACACACAACTTTGCGGCAAAAGGGTTTAAACCGGTGACTACGTGACGACCCACTTCACTGCACCACTGCCGCTATAGCTACACAGCCCTGGCTCTGGAAATGGGGAAAAAAATGGGTTAAGTAAGTGCATATATAAATAAATAAAATAACAATACATTTACTATAACAAATTATCACAGAATGTGATTTTAAAATAAATATTCAAAAATAGGCTATACATGAGTAGAATTCATCATTGCCTCATATTGAAAGTTGCAAAAAGTACTGTTTATTTAGTGCTTTTCACATATATAGAATCACAGTGCTTTACATATACCAACATATTAGGTATACAAAAAAGTAAGATTAATGATAGATCAAATACAATCAGAAAAAAATATAAATAAATAAACTTATAATAATGTAAGAATTCTTTAAAAGCTAACCAAAAGTCTGTCTAAATAATAGTTATTAACTGAAAAAATACCAGCGTTCAGAATGATTATTTGATGGGTCATACTTGTTATTGTCATTTATGTCCTTATCACACATTGGGGCAGATGCAATATAAATTTTTTGCTCAATATTATTCCTAGTAATCAGGCCCAGTTTTGTCTAAAAATCATAAATGCAGTTATTTGAAAAGGCTTGCAATTTATAATTAAATGTATACCATATAGCAATATGTGACGTTCCAAGAATTTATTAAATTAAAAATGTGTTTGATTTAAATACAATAGGAATGTGTCATGTCCCCAATCATGTTTGTGGAACTTCCAATAAAAATATATGCAATAAAAGAAATATTTATTTAGATTTAAATCAGAATTTCCTTTGCACGTGTCACCAACAGCACTTTGCTGTGGAGGCTGACGTCAGCAGCGCCCAGACAGCAAAAGCTGATGTTATAATGTACAAAAAAAAAAAAATAATAAAGCACTAATTAAAATGAAACATAAAGTGAAAACAGGGAGTTACTCCCTTAAGCATTTTTGTTTCTGATACACTGCTGGTGTGAGAATGGTGTGATTGAAAATGCCCTCTGTACAAGCTTCATAAAGACCTCTGACATGCGGTTTTATTAAAAAGTAAAGGTTATTATGATTGCAATCTCTGGCACTATTTGGTATGCTGCTTCAGTTAACGGTCAAGTACATATGAAAACCTTATACAAGGTCAAAGCACTATCCAGCTACACATGATCCCGTAATGTATATCTTACTGTTGGAGTTCAGCGGCATATGTGCTATTATCAAGTGAAATGTAATTGGCCACAGGCCACAGTATGAATTAAGAAATAATGTTATATAGGCCTAATACTGCAAAGGGTTATTGTTTATCTGTCTGAAGTGGAAAGTGTATGTTGCTGTCTGTGTTTCTTTTACATTTTAAAATTGGTTCTGCTTTTAGTCTGCATTTTTTTTTAATTCTTAGATGCTCATACATGTCTGTTAGTCATTCTAAGCTAATTAACGTGTTTTGTTTTGGCAGAAGTGAGTTTGGACATTTTCACTTAGTGGTGTACTCACTTTTGTTGCCAGCGGTTTAGACATTAATGGCTGTGTGTTGTGTT
>JAODLL010000016.1:1920534-1946388 GCA_026546735.1 Forbesichthys agassizii
TGTTGCCAGCGGTTTAGACATTAATGGCTGTGTGTTGTGTTATTTTGAGAGGACAGCAAATTTACACTGTTCTACAAATATGTGAGGGGTGTACTCACTTTTGTGAGATACTGTATATATACCCTTTATGTTGGAAATCTTTGCCAGAAGGAAGCATGTCAGAGAAGCAACAGATCATCGAAGGCATAAATCAGCCACGCAACTGTATTTTCTAGTCAAATCAGTTGATATTTTACACTCATGGCTTACACCCTTTTTTTACATTGCGAAATGTTTTTCAATGTAATTTAGTTTAAAATCCTTTTTTTAGTAGGTGTTGGAGATTTATGTCTCAAACTGTGTTATTATATAACTGAGTTATAAAAACAATTCACCCCCTGTACAGTTGTCATGAATGGGAATACTGTCCAGAGACCAAATCTTTTATTTTATTTTTATTTTTTTAACCAGGCTGTTAACATGTTTATTTTTGCTGTGAAGTTGGACATTTTAACATGGGAGTCTATGGCGATTTACCATTCACACTAATGTAGTTCTGGGATTCACTCTCTTTTGCAGCCAGCCTCAAGTGGCCATTCGAGAAACTGCAGATTTTGACACTTCCCGCATTGTATTCATTTTTCAGCAGCGGCGGCTCCTCCTTGGTTATCAGCAACTGCCAAAAACAGGCCTGTCAACATTCAATCTTGGTGTAACCATCATTGTCTGAATTCCCAGTCCACTAACGCCTTTCATTTTCAGTTTTTAACTATTTAATTTTAAGATTGTATGGTAAATTATGTTGCATATTTAAATGGAAAATGAGCCCAGAGCCCATCACTGGTTCTGATGCCATTGCCTTCGTCAAGGCTAAAGGCAGGCAGGCCAAATATTCTATAATGAAGCATTGTAATTATTTAAATGGAAGCAAAAATGGAACGCTTCTGTTCTCTGTTGTGCACGTGTCACCAACAGCACTTTGCTGTGGAGGCTGACGTCAGCAGCGCCCAGACAGCAAATCTACCATGCATGGCCTAAAACAAAGTAAATTTACCTCAAAACAGTGTGCTGCAGAAATACAGTTGTTGCCTCAGATTAATCAACACTTGGGAATTGATGTTATAAACTCAAAATACCCATAAATACCCCAAGAGATAAATAATAATAAAAACTGGATGCAGAACCATTGAAACCTTATGTTAATGGATATTCTCTCTGTATTAACCGCTTAGCCACCGTACAGACAATACATGACATGCTGCTTAGAGACATTGTCCACCGTATAGGTGTTGATTTACATTGAAGAAAAACAAGCGTATTTGTTTATAGTGAGTGGCTGTATGCTTTTGCACTGGGGGGCTTATCATTAGCGACAGAAAGAGACCGCAGAGGGAGGTCTGCCCATCTGTTTTGAGTTGTGTGTGTAAGCGGCACAGCAAACTCAGTTTGTCTAGCCTGTATCTTGACGTGTCTCATGTCTGTTGAATCTAATCCCTGTTGCATCATCATTGTCGGTCACAGTACACAGCAATGCCAAACTTCTGTGTGTGTGTGTGTGTGTGTGTGTGTGTGTCGTTTGGTGACTTGCTGCTAGTATGGGGGGTGGGGGGGTTAAAGGTGGAGTCAGTCATTCTGGATACATATTGTTGATATATGCTGAAACTTTTATGATTTTAATGTTAAAAGCATCAATTAAGTGCACTTTGAGAGGCTAGACCTATGAAGTGTGGCAAAGCAGGGCTATCTGCTTACTTTCTCACATGTGGTCCAAAGTGGAAATATTTATAAGGGCTAGACAAACATTTGGGGGCACGGTTGAAATTCTATTCAGGCCAAACATATTTCAATTCACCTTGTTTATATTGTAAGATATATTATTCTCTATATGGTGGTGCTCTGTAGTTTGGTTTTAGTGATAAGTAACAGAGGAGACATGATTACAGTGTGTGATATGATCATGTTTGACTTTTCATAAAATAATATAGCCTATGTAATATGTTTGCTCAGAATTGTAACATTGTCACACAGGCTACTGTGTATATTTCCACTTATTTAATGTTAGAAAATCTACAGTAGAATGTTTCCTTGATGTAATATTGGAGGGGAAGGACAATCTGAACAACTGGATAGCCTATAGATGTTATGTTATTATAACTTCTTATTTATATGAATAACCATATGAAACGATGCGAGCCTAAGGATATCATATTATCTGACCACATAGTAGGCCTACAGTAGCTTCAATGTAATTCTCTAATAACTCTAAATTACTATTGCGGAACAAACGCTAGTGGTTAAAGCATCAAACTATATATCAACAGGTAACGTTAGCTTGTTATCTTTAGCTAGCAGTGACAATGATGTAGCTAAGCAAACATGGGAAAGTGTTTTCGAAGCGGCTAGAAGTCGTAGACTATAGTCGCGCATGGGTGGAGGAATTATGGAAACGATAAACAGAATAGATCAATTCAAGCTCTTTTGAAGAGGGCGTGCGTGTGTGTGTGTGTGTGATTGTGTGTGTAACTGCATGCACGATCAGTGCGGTGCAAATTGCAACTTGCATCGAGTGCAAGTGGAGAAAAAGCTGCCCGGCGGTTGAACACAACCGTTATTATGAAAAGTTTGGTTAATTATAAAACTATGGTGGGGGAAATGCTACTGTGGCAGGCCGGCGCCGCCATGGCATTGTCAAACACTGGGGAAACACTGAATGTGCACATAGAACGGGCAGCTAGAGGACAATCTTTGGCTGAATTTGACCAAACTTCCAACCTCTGATCCCACCTTTTTAAATTTAGACTCCAGGGCGGAGAAAGGCTCCTGTCAGTGTGTCATCAGCTCACCGCCTGACTCAACCAGGCCAAGAAACCCCGCCCAGAACCTAGTCTGCCCCAACCGGCAACTGTCTTATCTTTTGAGGGCTTTCGGCCCATAATAACCCATGTTGTTTTAGCCAGCCTGCCACATAATCTACTGTATCTGTCTATCCAACTGACCTCTCTCATTCTCTCTGGTGCTTTCTTAGGGAATCAGCCAGCTTCCAACAGCAAGCTATCTTATGTAACAGCCAGGGAGATTAACTAAATAAGATGTAAATATACATTTGAGAAATATACTTTTCATTTTCTTCTCAAAAGATATAAATAGATTTCAGTTGATCCAACTGTCGTTAATCACATTAGATGCTCTGGGCCTCTAGAACAGATGTATATTTAAACTGGGACGTGTCTATAAATAGGACAGCTCTTTTATCAATCAGAAAGAGCTACCATGCTTGTATCACAGCTCGCCTCTCTGTCGAACATCTGCATGTCTTTGTGGCTGTATGTTTGTGTGATTCAGCAGATGTCTGTCTGTTTTTGTAGGGTTTAGCTTCCATACGTATATACGCTATAAATCTGCAATATTGGCAGTTTTTTTGTTTTGGAAATTAATTTTTGCATTTGTGTAAACTCATTTGCTTTGCTTTGTTTATTTGGTGTATTTTGAGAAGAAAATACTAGAATGTTTTACAGGAACCAGCAGAGCACCCTGTTATGCACTCTTGACAGTACATGTTGTTGCAGTTCATTAACAGGACAGGACAGAACCCAGCCCCCCCACCACCCCCACACATACACAGTCTAACGGCTAACGGCCTTTGTGCTCATGTTTATCAAAAACGTTGGGAAGCCTTTAAGGGACACAGAGTTTTAGCACTGCTAACATTCATTGTTGGACTTGGACATATTTATGTTTAAATAACTAAACCATTCACTTCAGTAAAGACCATGTGTGACCCATTAATGTGCCAAAGCTAATACTTGGCGCCAGATATGGATCTATGTTGTGCATTTCTTCAACTTTTACTTAAGTTAGGATTTAAGACTTGACATTTGAAAGCCTGGACTATATTTCTTCGCATCATGTTGTTTAACCTGCTGCTTTTTCTACAGTCTACAGAGCCTGTGTGTCCGCAGTCCCATTACAGCCACGCAGATCCCTGTGTGCTACTGTAAATGTTTAATGTTGTCGGTTGGCAGTGGCATACTACCAAATGCTCATTCTCATAGCATAGCATTTTCCTTAACGCACGGCTCTTGCAAATGTCTGCATTTAAGCATATAAGTGGGCATCTATAAGCATGTTGAGTGTTCGTTCTTTTGATTTTGAATAGCCTGGCTTCTTTCTGGTCTTGCATAATGCTGTGTGTGTTTTGTAGTGCTTCTACTGTCCCGGTTAATGTTTTAGCGCATTGGTTATTATGACAACGATGCAAAAACTAACCTTGAGTTAATTTAAGTGAGCATACATTTCCTGGTCCTCTGGGATTTGGTTGTGGTCAATTGAACATTTCCCTGAAAGACACATCCTGATTGGCTGCCTCTCCCCGATTGCTGATTGGGCTGTTGGAACCCCCAGCAACCTGCCAGCGCAGCTCCCCTTTTATCCTTCTGTCTGGACGGACCATTGACCGCCTGCTGTGCTCAGCAGGCCCACAGTCAGCTCTCCATGCTGGGGTGCAGGCACATGGGGGGGGTGCAAGGTCGCGTGGTGCCCACTCAGTCAGTCCGTCTCAGGAAGATGTCTTCCTGGGAATGCCTCTGCTGCTTATTGGGGACTCCCATCTCTAAGGTGGGATCAGTTTACAAGGCCAGCCATAGTTTTAAACCAGTGGGCGTTGGCTGGTCCAACAGGGTCTGTTGGATCAATAAGGACTGTCGGGATGCGGTCATTTCTTTCATTTGGTGCAGGAGGAACATTCACTTTCATGCATTCCAACGAAGCACTTAAATTCCCTTGCTCACCACCACAGCCCCAGCCACTACACGGCACACACACGCGTACACACACACATACGCAGTACGTGTGCACACACACATACGCAGTACGTGTGCACACACATGTACATGTACACGCACACTTGTAGTGCCATCCCCGCTTTTAACAGGAGTGCCATTGTGTTTAATTTCCTCAGTGTAACACCCTTCCATATCTGTGCCCAGCGATGCCCTTGGCAGAAGGCAGATATAATGGCACATTTGCTGTCTGGCACCCTGCCCTGTTTTCATTGTTTTGGCTGTCCTTGCTTCATATTAGCCTGCATTAGAAGGAAACCAGGCCGTATAGTCCTGCGCTCAGCATTGTCATTTTCTGTTCAGGTCTAGTTTATTTGTGTTTATTTATACAGGATGGTCTTAATCAGACTCAGATGTCTGCACTGGCATACATTTCACATTAGACACTCCCTTATTTTAACAAGGCAAGGACATCTCCCAGAAAGTACATTCAACTTGAGCTTTTACTTTGCAATTATCTCTAAATCCTATTAAAATATTGATGCATTTGACTAGCCTTGCGAGACCACCCTGATCTTGCGAGCTTCATTTTAATTTCGCCGTGAGAATCAGTCTGGAAAGCCTCGGAATCATTTTGAATGTGTCCGAGACAAGTAGCAACTGAACTTTTCAATCAGCGTCGTGTTTATAGCTATACAGGCGTGGTTTTCCAATCAGCGTCGTGTTTATAGCTATACAGGCATGGTTTTCCAATCAGCGTCGTGTTTGTAGATATATGGGCGTGGTTTTCCAATCAGCGTCAAGTTTGTAGATATACGGGCGTGGTTTTACAATCAGTGTCGTGTTTATAGCTATAAGGGCGTGGTTTTCCAATCAGCGTCGTGTTTATAGCTATACAGGTGTGGTTTTCCAATCAGCGTCGTGTTTATAGCTATACAGGCGTGGTTTTCCAATCAGCGTTGTGTTTATAGCTGTACAGGCGTGGTTTTACAATCAGCGTCGTGTTTATAGCTATATGGGCGTGGTTTAGGTTTGCCGACCATGATGCCGACAGCAAAAATGACTAGAATGTTCATCCTATCAACTGCAAAGTATTTTTTTGAAAGTACAGCCATTCACAAACAGTGTACGGCTCCCCAAATGGACTTGGGACAACAATTCCTCTGGCATGTCAGGTTAACATTTGACCCCCTCACATGCAAAATTATTACAATCATGTGAGAATATAGTGGGATTAAATTACTTTAACGCATCTCATTGGCATAATATTTAGCAGCTGGCAGACAATTTTCATGCAGATAGTTTGCAGCTTTTTTATTTCCAATGCATTTGAGGCATCTCAAAAATCAGCATGCATTATTTATTCCAAATCTCCTTGAGTTCTCTGAAATTGTCAGTCTGCTGCTGCTGTGGCTTTTCACAAATTAATTGTGTTTCCTTTTTCTAGCACGGCTGTATTTAGAGTTCATTCCAAACACATTAAAGATAACCGTTCAAGCTAGAGTATGTCTATGTCTCTCTTTGTGCTAGCAGGGATTTTTACCCACTTGTATCTGCTTTTGTGAAATTCATCAGAGTCATGCCTTGTCGAGAGGAGGCCAGAGGCCATTACCTCTTTTATTCATTCTAGTTATTTGTATTTTATTTTTGGTTCTGTACAACCAAAACTGTTATGTTGGCTGTTATTATTAAATTATAAAGGACTATCACTCTCGAAAGGCTAAAATGAAAAAGAACACGATGAGAATAAAAATGTGAAAAGTGGGGCAGGGTTTTTCATTTTATTTATTTTTTAGCTATGACTACACCATATCACCCATGCTTAGCTGGTGATAGTGTATGACATTCTGTGCTCTAGTGTAAAGCATTCAGCAGTCAAGTGACTGGAGACCTTTGTTTAGGCATCAGGACTCCTAGCTAGGCTTTAGCCTTGCAATTTGTACTGGTGTGAACCTGCTTTGCATAGCTTATCGTAATGCACATTAAATCAATAAGTAGTTTCCAGGCTTTCATTTAACGTGAATGTATATCAATGTCACGACTCCATTGTTGCTCAGATAACAATGGCATTATAGGTCCTAAATGGATCAAGGCAAATTATATTACAAGAGCAATCCTCTATTGGCTTTGTCTACCTAGTCGCTAAATATTTCAATTAAATTAAATGAATGTTCATATTCTGAAATGCAATGGCTGTCTGATGTGCAACATTTATGGTTTTAGGTTTATGGATAAACATTAAACAAATGCACAGATTTTACGATATATATATATATATATATATATATATATAATAATCAGAAAATAATTAAGATACATTTATTGTGCAACCAACCATTTCTTGCGGTCTAATTTTGTGCTTTCGTGGCCTTCTTCAATGAGAACCTCCACAAGGGCTTTTTAATTAAAACTCTAGAGACACAGTTGGGTTTTATTTTTTTTCCCTCTCACTTCATAATGTTCTCCATAGTGAGTAAAGGTCATCTCTCTTTTATAAACCGTCTATAGCAGGGCAACAGACCAGAGATTGGAGTTAGCTGCTGCAAGATGCTTATTGGTTACCGGAGAGGAGAGAGCCGGGTGTTACTGTTCCTAATACAGCATGCCATTTTATATACTGTCTCCCCCCCCCCACCCACCCCCCCCCCACCCCCCGTGGGCTAGGAACCTCTTTGCATGCCAGGAACTGTCCCAGTCGAACCTGAGGCAGCCATTGAGACCCCCCATCCCCTCTGAGACTAGCTAGACCGTGTTCCGAGGTGACATCAGAGGTAACAGTCTCCCTTGATGTACCCCAGGAGACTGGGGACCTGGATTTCCTACGAGGACGGGCTCTCTGTCCGTGAGCTGTGTGCAAGGAATATTGAATTACCCGAGGCTCTGTGACACAGCAGCAGCTTCACATATGCTGAGTCTGGTGTACATAGACCGGTGTTGTGTCTCAAAGGCCTTTCACGAAATGCAACAAATTGACTTTTTGCGGTGTGGGCAAGGTGATTTGGTGTATGGGGCAACAACCAATCGGTTGTTAATTTTCTGCGGAAAATCTTGACCGTCTTGAACACCCCCTGTTTCCCTCCTCTCCCTCACCACCACCACAACCTCACAGGCAGACTTCTCTGCCTAGCAACATCCATAATGAGTTAGTAAATCAATGTTGAATTTTGAGGCATTGTGCCGGCCGGGGTGGTCTAGGTTAGCATCTGGTCAAATGGAGCGTGTGAGTATATCTGAAGTGGTGGCAGTGTTTTTGAGGTTGATAGTAGATTTTCTTCCCTCAGGCAACGTTACAAAGGCATATCTTTCAACTGGGTGTTGTTTTGCATTGAAGAAACAAAAATAAGAAATGTACAATGTGTTTTTTTGTTGTTTTTTTTCCTTTCTTTCAAAGAAGTAAATGAAAACAGTGTTAGATATTGGCCTACAATATGTGAAACATTTTAAGTTGGTGCCCTATGCCTAGAGTTTCATTCATAAGAGTTCCATCTCTAGCCTCGTGAACCCATTGGTCTTGTCTAAAAATAAATCAGCTAATCAGCCTATCAACATCCAGTCGATTACAACAGGCAGCAAAATGTCTTATTTGTTGAATGTGGTCCAATTGCTAATTGCTTGTACCACAATGTGTCAATCAAAGGTAGAATTTCTAATACCTTTGATTGACACCTTGAGGTGGTGGTGGGATGTGCGTCTCTTGTTGTTACTAGCACCACCAAACAGCCATAGCAACTTGCAGAAGACCCCCTTCAGGTCTATACCTTCCAGTGTGGCCACCCAGCCAACCGTTACCTGGCAACAGAGCTGGGGATTACATCACCTCAGTGAGATATCCCCCCACCTGTAAGCACAGCACAGGAGAACCCCTCTAAATAAAACACTGCAGGCTTTGGTGGCCCACTCAGGCATGCCTCAGACAACTGAGTGGTTCCCTTGTGTACCCCGTTACCAAGGGATACCATATCTGTCTCTTAGACTTGAGGAATTACCTAGTAATAGGCCGCTGCATACATATTAAAGTATGCCAATGAACCAGGTGTATTATGAGAAAAGTAAAGATAAAAACACCGTACTAGTTAGTTTAAGATGCGAATACGGCCGGTCACATACTGTAAAGATATGGTCCTTCCCTCACCTAAACCACCAGTTGGTCAGGTTTAACTGCATGCAGCGGCGAGTCTGAACAGAGCATACTACCTCGTCTGTGTCTGCAGGTGGCTTTAAGGATGACCGCATCGTCTTTTGGACCTGGATGTTCTCCACCTACTTCATGGAGCGCTGGACCCCGCGGCAGGATGACATGCTCTTCTACGTCCGCAGGAAGCTCTCCTACGTCGGCACAGACGATACAGAGGGCAAGAAGGTGGCGCTCTCTCCCTCTGCATACATAATTCAGCACACCTCTCCAAATGAGCGTGCTCATTAGCATTTAAATAATCCAAAACCCACATTCATGTAAGGCGCCCTTTTCGGCCTTGCCACAAAAACCAACAATGATTTGCTTAAACCTTCCAGGAATACAAATCCCCTCTTTCACTAATATTAACATAACACACACACACCTGCGCCCTGTATTGTAACCATATCAACTATGCCTGTGCTATCATAACCTGGCCTTTACGGTCAATTGTAAAGGCCAGGTTAAGATAAAAAACTCGCCATTCTTCGCACAGGTTTTAGACACGTAGAAAGACCCTGGGGAGAGGACGGGGGTTTGACTCTCCTGCTGCCCGTGCATTTTTAAATACCCCATTGCGTCAGGCATCAATCCGCTAATGTGCTATAGCCCAGCCCTTGTTGAGATGAGCACACCCTTGTTTCCCGGTCAAGAGCAAGGTCAGACGCATCATGCCAGTCCAGGCACTCACAACAGCTTAGCAAAGGGCCTGAGAGGTCCGTAGATGATGATGATGATGATGATTATTATTATTATTATTATTATTATTATTACGCAGATGACCTTAATCGCACACAAGAGGAAAAACACAAATGGGAAAAGTAAGTCGTTTGGGAGGCAAATGACCCTGCAAAATGATTTCTAGAGCAGTTTAGTTCACTGTAGTTAATAAGGTCCATGTTTTTAACAATAACGCTTCTGTCAAAAATAATAATGGAAACTGTCAGCATCACTTTAGATCAAATAATTTATAGTTTCTAGATTTACTATGGACAGGTATTGATGGGGGGGGGGGGGGTTATTGTGTGTCAAAGTGACGTGAAATCAACAGTTGCACCTCTATACATTCTAAGCCGATCTATACACTGCAAAAACGATATCTAACTTAGTGTGATAACCTTGTTTGTAGAATTAAAATCTAGTTCGACTTTCTAATATAAATGGCTTATCTAGTGTCTTAATTTAAGTAAATGTGCACTTAATTTAAGAAATCTTATCAAGTGAATTTCACTTACTGCACTGGCAGCCAGTTTTGCTTGATTTAGTAAGCCCATAACTAATATATTTGATAGGGCATTTTTTGCAGTGTAGGGGTAGTAATGTTGCTGACATAGGTGATCATGTGTCTCAGGTGGAGGTGGAGGTCTATCGGCGGGACTCCAAGAAGCTGCCGGGCCTGGGAGATCCTGACATCGACTGGGAGGAGAGTGTCTACCTGAACCTCATCTTACAGAAGGTGCTGCAGTCAGTCGACAAGCTGGTTCATCATGTGTGATCTGTGTGCGCACCGCGGTGCACTCTCCTGTATCTCGTCATTACGTATCACATAAGGTCGGCTTCTTCTTCGCCCAGCAGTACCATTGCCCACAGTGGCCTGAAGACTATTGTGTGCTGTTGTCATTGCAGCTGGAGTACGTGGTGACTTGTGCCGTCTGCACGCGCTCAGATGCCGGAGACATCCACATCCACAAGAAGAAGTGTCAGGTAGCAAGAGCCCTCTGTAATGAACCGCACGTAAAAACAGCAAGCCTTATCCCATATCCACTGTGTTTTTCTTCAAAAGAAGCTCGATTAAAAGTAAAAATGCAATATGTTGCAACAATAGGTTTTTGTGATGGAGAAATGCATTGTGGTGGAGTATTGAGTATAGGATACATTAAGTATTCAGATACAACAAAAAGCAAACGTATTGGCCTTATTTCACAGAGGCTGTCATTAAGTTGATGTTTTGTGTTTTCGGCAGGAAGTGTTTGCCTCTCCCAGCAAACATGCTATGGATAGCAAAGGAGAAGAGTCCAAGATGAGCTACCCCAACATCTTCTTCATGATCGACAACTTTGAGGAGGTGATTGCTAAATGCTGCCCCCCCCCGTAATCTGTGTTTGCATTCTCCTCTGTGAGACGGAGGGGGGCGGTGGTGATTGACATCGGCAATAAATCAAATGTGACTTCAAGTCGTTTTGCCACTCTTAAAAGCAACTTAGCACTTAGCGACTGTCTTGGTCAGCTAGAGAGGAGAGAGTATTTCTCTTCAGGGAGGAAATAAATCTATGTGTTCAGCTGTTTCACAAGCGAGGGAACACACAGAACCAAATTCACAATGTGTGGAGGAGAAAAATAAAGCCAGACAACTTACCAGTGGCTCCTTTTGACAGAGTTGTCATATTTAAAACATTAAAGGTATGCGCAGGTATACCAGTGTCCCAGTACTGTTAAATATAGTGAAGCAACCACTGGTGTACACGGTATACCTAATTGAAATGGACAAAAACAGTTAATGTGGAAAGGGTCCAACTAACCAACAACCCTGTGTGTGTGTGTGTGTGTGTGTCTTGATGTCTGCTTAAACGGATGTGCTCAGGTCTTCAGTGACATGACCGTGGGCGAGGGGGAGATGGTGTGTGTGGAGCTAGTGGCCAGCGACAAGAGCAACACCTTCCAGGGTGTCATCTTCCAAGGCTCCATCCGCTACGAAGCCCTCAAAAAGGTCTACGACAACCGAGTGAGTGACGGCAGCATTAGCCTATCCAGGGCAGGAGGGATGTGACGAATGCTTTTCATGTTTTGTAATTATGACCGCTAGCCTGGTGAGACCATCCTGAGATTGCGCGTTCCATCTCTTGCTCCGTTCTGCACGTTCCAGAAACCTTCCAGTCAAAACCTCTAACTGGGATAGACCGCTTTCCCCATAGGTGTCAATCAAATTGTTGCTAGCTGACTCCTTCAACACCTTAGACTTTGAAGGAAAGGTTTTGACAGTTATTTTCAGACATGGCCGCTAGCAGGCGATGGGACCACCTTCACCCAATCAGAACTAGAGCATTATTATTGTTCAGCACTGACTGAACCTACCTTGATGTTGATTGGTGGGACGTTCACCGACCGGGTCCCTAAACATATCTACCTTTAAGCATCCATGAGCAAGATGCCCAATCCCCACCTACATACCACTGCGTGTTGCCTTGGGCAACAACAGTTGCACACCATTTGAATGGAAATTTCCCAGACTGAAGAAGACTTTCAAACTTTTCATCTCACAACCTCCAAAAATACAATGCCAGAGACTCGCGACCCGAAGTTATGTAAACCGTACTACTATCAATTCTGTCTAACATGATATTTTTAATAATTTTTTAAATGACAATAATAATACATTGTATTTGGGACACCTTTCTAAACACTCAAGGACATCTTACATTGCAAATACATAGATATAAAACAGTTGGCTGAAATATACATACTATAGTAATAAACATTTGATCTCCGAATAAACACAATAAAATAAAACAGTCAGGTGAGAGTGGAACAACGGGTCAAACTTCATAGGCAACCTTGGAGAGGTGGGTTCGAGACTCCCCTAGTCTCGCGAGTTGCGACCCCCACTTTATGAACCACTGCAATAGAGGATAATTCAGTAATGTCGCCTATCTCCTGGTCTAGCACCGTTGTCATGCCAACGGCTGATGAATGCTAACGCGGCTGCATCTCCGGGTAACATACAGTACCTACTTTAACTGTGAGCACTTGGATGTGAAGCCACATCTACAACAGAACATCTATAATGTGTGTGTGTACGTGTGCGTATATGTGTGTGCGTGTGCGTCCCCCAGGTGAGCGTTGCAGCAAAGATGGCCCAGAGGATGTCCTTTGGCTTCTACAAGTACAACAACATGGAGTTTGTGAGGATGAAGGGTCCTCAGGGGAAAGGCCATGCGGAGATGGCCGTCAGCAGGGTTCCTACCGGGGACACATCTCCCTGTGGCACGGAGGAGGACCAGGACTCACCCATGCATGAGAGGGTGAGGAGAACACACACACAAATAAATGCTGTCTGTGTGGGCAAGGACACACTGGGCTTTCCGGACACATTTATCAGGAAAAACATATATTTTAATGAAGAAATAGCACCTTATTTAAATGTAAATAAAATAGTTTAGATAAAAAAATATAAATTTGTGGGAACGGGAAATAAAATGACTCAATTGTTACTAGTGACTCAGAATATTATAATGGACTGGTTTGACAAGCAGGTTTGAGACACAACTTGTCATTGGTCCAAGGATTCTGCAAAGTAATTTGAAGCGCCTGTTTTTACAGAGCTTTTAAAGTATCTAATGTTCCGGGCCTCGATGAGGCAGCAAAAACAAAGTGTAAGTGATATTATCTCCCATGCATGTCCCAGTTTGACCAAACCTTTACGTTTATTTAGGTCATTACAAGCACAAATGGAGAATAGCTTTCTATTGATGTTGTTAAACAGGTTTGTATAAAACCTTTTTATTTGCCATTTCACTGCTATACACCTTTATTTGTGAATGACACAATAATAATACACAGCAAGCAATCCTTTTTAACTGTAACTAAAATCTAATGCTTAACAGTGCGGTCATGGAGGAAATTAGGTCATCATCTATTATAGATATCGCCTGACTGGAATTATACATCATTTAGAAGGCCTGTCTGCCAGATGTGAGCCCCTGCTCAGTATTTAGCTAGGGTAAGGTTGGTTTGAAACCCCAGAAGTGGTATGAGCACCTACATAGAAACATTTCTCAAATGCTTTGAGTGACAGTTTTGAGTTAAGTGTCTACATTAGTTTTATAGGCCTGCTTTAATGGCTCTTACAGTTCGACAACAAATGCTACAGTAGACACAGCAAGGCACAACTATAACTAGATACAATTCTCTCACAACCACTGTACAGCTGATTACCATGGCAGTATTGAGAACCATGTGTTGAGCACAAAACCGTGTCATAGTTACAGCGAAAACAAAACGATAAACATGAACAGAATAACATAATGAATATAATTACGTTAACAGTTGAGTTTCCCTTTAGGTGACCTCGTTTAGCACGCCACCCACCCCGGAAAGGAACCGTCCGTCCTTCTTCTCCCCATCCCTGCGGCGCAAGGCGCCCCGCAACCGCAACGCTGAGATGAAGAAGTCTCACTCGGCTAACGACAGCGAAGAGTTCTTCCGGGAGGAAGACGACGAAGGTACCTCCGCTTTAAGCTCTTCGGCTTGTTTGTAAAATAAAATGGCGTCCTTGTTAAACCTTAACCTTTAGCATTCAGTGTGTCCGATTAGATACAGCTCTAGAAATAAAAAAGAGACCACTGCACATTTAAAACTAAAATGATAAAGTTTAGTATAAATATACTGTAGCTTAAATGTTTCAAATATAACAAAATGTACAAAATTTATATTTATAAAATGTGTATTTATATAATTTAAAAATGCTATAAACACATACAATATATTGAATGTAAATTCAAAAAAAAGAAATGTATAAATAGTAAAACCACATTAAATATATAAATAAATGGTAGTGAAATGGAGGGTAATTCCTGAGTGTTGGGGTCTCCCAGATCTCCACAACACTACCAACCTGCGTTCCCGCTCACTCTCGGGGACGGGCCGCTCGCTGGTCGGCTCCTGGCTCAAACTCAACCGAACGGAGGAGTACTTCCTGCTCTTCTCGCACCTCACCTATGTCACGTTGCCGCTGCATCGCATCACAACAGGTCAGGGGTCAACCAACTCCTGTGATAGTGAGGGAAATACTAAACACACCGTTAGTTCAGTTAAAATCTAAGCTCCCATAATCAGTGGTTCTTTTAAAGCCTCTATTTAACCAAAATAAACTATATTCTTTAAATGTTTTTATGAATGCAGGGTGATTGGCTCACGATGATGCAACATTTACTTTCTATTTTCTGCTCGAATTCAAATGCTCCTGGCTAAACGTGTGTTTGTTTGCTCAGATATTCTGGAGGTGAGGCAGAAACCCATTTTAATGACATAGCAGGTTCTGCCCCAGAACCTCACTACAAAGTGCCTATCTGCATCAGGCCCCTGAGACAACACCGCCACCTTGTGTCGCAAAAGAGGAAAAGCATCAACTCTTGCTTGACCTGAGAGGAGAGGACTGAACTAAGCCCTTCTGGAACACAAATAAAACCAGCCTTTCGAGAAGTGCCTACTCCTCCTCGTTTTCAGCCCGAGAGCGTCGGTGAGGGTCTGCAGGTCAAAGGTGGATTGAACATAGGCCATTTGATATTGGGCACAGCAGCAAATCCTGGATTGCAAATGACATTTGCAAGAATGGGCATTGGCTGAACACTGATCAGGAAAGAAAAGGATAAAGAATGTCTGTAAATATCTTGCTGCTTAACTATTCACTGAAAAGCCTTGAGAGGTTCTGTTTGGTGATATAACATTCACACTATTAACTGCGTGATTTGAGGTGAAAGGGATTGTATGACCAACTTGTTGAAGTAAAAACAAATATGTTGGTTAAAGCTTTTTGTGCAAAGAAAAGCTAGTTATTACTAGAGTACAGCATTTTATTGTATCCATAGGCATAGTGCACACGGTTTAGCAAAGACTGTCAAGGTCAAACCCAGCAATTTTCAGTTTTATAATTTATAGTTGTTGAGCACATTTTAAAATAGAGAGTGTGTAATTAATATTTTTTAATCTTGCTTGTATGATGCAACAGCAGTGAGTTAATCAAATACAACCATTTTATACTGGAAACTAAAGATGCAAATAATGTTCCGGGTTACAGAACCGCCAGGATGTGAGCGTAGCCTGGGCATATTTTGGTGTATTAGAAATATATTACTTAGTTTACCTATATTAACCGCATCATATCACAGCTAATACTGTAGCTTTCACTAACAAGTGAAAAAGAACTAAGTCCTTAATGTACTTGATACTGAAGCATCGCTTGCCAACTAGACGTTGTGTTTATAAGTGATGGATGTCTTTTGAGATCAAATTAACCAATGGGGTGCCATAACATTAGACCCTAGCCCATCTTGCACTCTAGAACAATTACTTTATTGCCCTGCAATAGTGATCAGATATTGGAGCATACAACTGCTAAAAAGCTACAGCCATAAGACTTATCTGTAGAGGTAGATCATGAAAATTCTTCCTTGTGGATGTGTTCAGTGTTTATGCTTTCCTCTGTGTAGTCCCTTAAGCCTTAAAACTGTGTGTGTGTGTCTGTGCACATGTGTAATTTAATGTAGACATTTGCTTTTTAAGCACTTCTATACTTTATCGTAACATTTAGATTGAACTTGCATCTTTATTCTACATCTGCAAGAACACTGGCTGTTGAGTGAAAGGTACATATTGCCAGCTTCCAAAGATCACAGTTAATCCTTAAAATATAGTATGTGCACTAACATTGTGTCATAAGAGTGGAATTTAAACAGACGGGCTTTGATCTAAAGTCTGAACAACACAAAATTGTGGTCGTGCAGACAGTTGTCTTAGTGTTCAGAACTGCACTGCGGTAAAGCCATTTTAGATCATTCATTCAGCAATGTGACTTGTTTTGTGTATGTCCACATTTAAAGTATAGTCTTGACTAATGCTTTTGAATAGGATGTCAGAAACTGAAAAAAAGTTCCTTCAGTGTTATTACAGCATTATTTTTTATGCCAGAATGCAACCTGTTTAATCAGAAAATACTGCTTTAACAGCCATTTGATATGAACAAAAAATGTTTTCACTGTTAAAGAAAAAAGTCTTTAATGTCTTTAATCATTGCTTTTATACCGCAAGTAATGTATATGTATGGTCCATACTGTTGCAGTTTTTAAAATGCCATGTACATTTTCCTATACTTATTGAAATACACATTACCAGAAAACATGTTTTTATTAAATTAACCATCAAGGTACCATGTACAGTACGTACAGTAATCCCTCAAGGGAACAAGTTCTATATTATGCCATGCATACACAGCAGCCCTCTGCCACAGAACAGCCTGTGCACCCACATATTCTCTCCAGCAACTCTCAATGCAGCAGTCAGTCAAGTCATCGTTACTTCTCAGCTGATTCAATTCAAGAGAAACTACAGGTAGGATGCCCCTAATGCAGCTGTACAAACGTTAATGTTCACCAGGATTGCTTGAGGACTCAGTCATCTTCACCTACAGGTTTAGTGAGTTTGTATGTATACAGATAGCAAGGTCAAAGTCAACTGAGGTGGTCAGTAGTATGCCAAACATGCCTTCTGATGGCCGCCAGGCCAGCCATTGTACATGGCTTTTTATTAATAGACACTCAAAAAGGAAAACAATGGTATGCTAATTTTACATTCACAAAAGTATAAAGGCATAAAAACATTTAAATGTTTCGACAACTTCTACTTTTAAGAGCACATTAGATTTGCTACTTTTATCTGAGCCTTAGTCTGAAGTAGCAGGCAACTAAATACAGTATGCCTCACTCTAGTTAGTTGCAGTTTGATGGGTCCTACCCTCAAGCCATCGTAGGGCCCAGCCACGACAAGGACAAGATTGTTCCTTGATACATTTTCAGTTAATAGCAGTCAATTCACATTTAACCACCACAGGGTAGTTTCATCACAAGACAAAAACACTGGAGAAGCAAGCAGGAATCTATGAAGGCAATGGTGTTCATGTGGTTGATTTTATTCCCCGATAAACAACTCGCACACAAACATCAGATGCCGATGACGACATGCCTCATCTACGAGGCCATTATCTAAAGCCACACGAAGGACACTTGGTAGAAGAAAGAACACAAAAACCACATTCACAGAAACTGCCACGAGGAAATTTGCCTCCCCCTCTCAGAATTCCCTTTCGTGCCAAGGATGCATCTAGTTAGTGATTCTGACACTATTCCACTAATTGCACCAGTCATACTGTAGGTTCACTTAATCAGAGTGCAAATTCACCTCAATAAATATCTTGAGCAAATGCCTCCACATTCAACAGACATACCATAGGTGGATATCAGGTTTGGGTATAGGAAACTAACCTGCTTTGCACTCAGACAAAAAAGAGGATTTGTAAAACCAAATTGAAAGCAACTTTAATTGGAGATCACGTTCCCTCAATAGTCCCAGCGACACGGAAAGATGCAATTTCAGACGCTCACCTCTAAAGTTTCTCTGTCACGTAATCTCCTCAAAAAACAGTCAGTCATCATATTATAAAAACAGTCAGAACATGCTCCATCTCATACTTCTAATTACTCCACGCCTGACACAGCCAAATTAAAAACTACAATTAGACACCTACATCAATAATATCCCCGATCTCGTATTTTTAAATTAGACAGCAGCAGTATTTGAACCAGATGGAATGTTGCAGAATCCAGAACAGCAGTCTGGTTTTGAACATATTAGCCGGGGGTAAACTAAAGGACCTGCATCCCTTTCATCTGTGAATTTGGAACACTTACAATTAGTTAATAAATTGTTAAATGTATTTGTGACTGCGCGAAACAGAGAACGCGCATGAAAACCCCGTTCCTCTCGAAAGTGTGTGGGACTTAAGTGTGTTTGCGTGCGTGGGGTTAAAACCACCTGGAGTTCAATATGGGTTCATGTCCCGGTCTTGAGGGGTGGGGGAAGCTTAGACTTGCTTTGCGCAAGTGTTGCGTTTGCTAAAAACCCGACTGAAGGAAGGGGTGTCAAGGGAAGATGGGGCGGGATTCAGGCTTTTTTCTCCTCCAATATGTTGTGAAGTTCATCTGCGTCGTCTGGTGTTTTCACTCGGATTAGCAGAGGGATGGGACTGGTGGGGCTTTTGTCGTCAATCGGCGGGTTGGGGACACACACCACCATCACGTTGTTCTTCCCCATTCTGGAGCAAGGCATGGATGACTGCAGGAGGATGTTTAGCAAGATGTTTCCTGACAAGAACAAGAAGGAATACATATATAACATGTAAAAAGTAAACCGTTAAAGGAATACATTTTCACATATACAAAAAGGCAATGACATTAAAAGACCACTAGGGGGACTATTCATTTTGTAATAATCTGAAACACCCTTGAAAGAAACAGTTAACCGTAACATTTTACACTTAAATAAAAGGATGTCAATTACAATAATTATAAACAAGATATTAAAACAGCAGGTAAACCCAGGTTAACCATAACCAACTCCTGCATCAAATTCATTTTTTATAATTTTATAATCAGTACTAAAGATATTCATACAATATGTACAATGCATCTGATTTTGATCTAAACACGTTCAGACAGTGAGCATACCTAGATTGGTGTCCGCACGCACTATCATCTGTGTCTTTCCCTCAGCCGTTGGTTTCAGATGCAGTGTTCCCACTCCCTTCTCCTTGAACTCAGACTCCTTCTTGTAGAACAGCTTACACCTAGGAGGAACGGGAAAAGCGTGTCCTTTTCATTTAAATCTCACCATGTTTTGTGGACACAATTAACTATTATTAGAACATTTGCTGAGAATTCAGACTAGCTGTCATAGTTCACACAGCTTTATATACTGTACATATTTACTGTTTGGGGACATTTAGAGATTAGGTCATCTGAATATCACTTATTGACAGATAATTAAAGGGCTGAATCAATAGTTTTACATCAAATATAGGCATCAATCAGAAGGAAAAACAAGCATATCAGCCACATCTCAACATATTAAATGGTTGAAAATTAAGGCATTTTATAGATGACTTAAGTAGAATCATTTGAGAGATAGATATAGCATTTGCTTTATTTTGACACAGATAAATGTTAGCCCCAACAATTCTATGTTCAATGTTTGTGTTACGGGTATATTATAAAAGTTAATAATACCAGAGTTCACACGTTTAGTCAAATGTAAAATTCCCTGACCTTTACTGACTGAACATCTGCATTTCCATGACCTATCGATCCACCCCAATGCTGCTATTTGGAAAGTGTTTACTTTGAACTTCCGTTAAAGCCATTGCTAGGGCTGTCGCGGTGAAGAAAATGTACATGCGGTGATTTAGGTTGGACCAATACCGCGATCTGCAGGTATTATCGCCATTCACGTAGGCAATCAAGTGTAACTTTTTTATTTTTTTAGGTGCATTAAATGCATCATCTTTCAAAGTCAATGATTGTGTTAAATAATCGTGATTTAAATATTATCATGATTATAATATTTCTCATAATCGTTCGTGCAGCCTTGTCAGATCAATAGTTTAAAGATTAATTGAGACATCTAAAAATGTAATACCACATCCAGTTATATTTTGATATATTGCAACTAACATGTAAAACCACATTTTGTGATATTCCAAGATAAAATTCCCTAACATTCCATGTCTGGAATGACTCACTAGAATTCCATGACAGGTGGAAACTATGGTTGATCGATGTCTACAAAATTGGCATTGGACAATGTCTACAGCAGTGTTTCCCAACCCTGGTCTACAGTATTACACCGTGAGGAGGGGTGATGCACGCGATATACATTTTTCCTTTGCCTAGTTTATTAAACTTCAAACCAAAATAAATTGCTCTAATTAACAAGGATTGACTTGAAGTAGTTAATAAATTACTATAGGCAGGCCAGGCAGTACTAATGTTATGCCCAATCTCCCCTACTCACGTATTTCCATAGTTTTACTCCGTAATTACCCCTTACGCAAAGGCCTGGTCTAGTCAAGAGTCACTTTATTGTTCGACAAGTGGAACATTTTGATTGGGCATCATCCCTGCTACAGCCGTACAAGGAGACACACTTTACATGTACATATATCATACACAACTAGTCATATTGGTCTGTAATAACGGCGTCCACGTCCGTTGAAAATGGATCCACTTTGTCTGCCAGTAGCTACTTCAAGTTTATAGCCAACCTACTGTATTGAATGAGGACTCTTCTGAAGTGGTGTGCAGGATTTATATGCTCATATAATTTGCGCAAAAGATGGAAAGACGGCAGTTGTCGTCAGCTAGCGAACAACCAACCATAACATTGTAGGTACCGTATGCTACAGCAAAGTGAGTGAGGACGAGCATGAAACTATAAAGTTGTTTCGTTTTGCTGTTGTTAGCATTACGTTTACATAATGCATTGTTTGATTGCACAGCCAAGGCACAAGTGTATTTTGCATCTGCGTGTGTGTTTTATGAGAGAGAGAGAGAGAGAGAAGTATGGTGATCCTTATCACACCAATTCGGCGAGCCTCGGAAAAAGCGTATTAAGCAGTGTTTCACTAGATATTTATAACTGAACGCTGCTTTGACACGTTTTCACCACTTGTTTTTTTAATCACGATGCCTGCAAAACAATGTGATGCGATGGACGATGGCATCGTCTATCGGCCCAACCCTAGTGGGAACCCAGTAATGAAATGGGGGGGGGTGGGAAACAACTCTCAAACACCACTAAGGCCCTAACCTAATGTAAGCGCACCTAGATTGTCATTTAACCAGTGAGCCTCCAGACTGGCAGTGCCCCGACACAGACAGAGCTACAGAAAGGACCTACTTTTTGGAATAGAAGGCGTCCTTCTCCTTGATCTCCCGGACCTCAGGCTTGGGAGGCTCCTCCGACTCCTCGCCAGTCTCGTCTACAGTGACAAAGGGGACACAGAAATGAAACGTGCAACCACCATTTAACAATACACCAGCTTATAGCAGCGTCACTGAGCACCACAATGACACATTGAGAGGGAAAAAGGGATCAACGCTCACAGCCTTAGTTGACCAAGTGCTGTTAACCGCTCACTATTTAAACTCACAACATAAATTAACCACATGAATTAAACATAAAACACAACAACAACAACAACACAACAATATCATCCCACGGCATTCGTTGTATTATAACCATTCTAATAATCATCAACATCACAGTATTTTCCCAGGGCGGTGCTGATAACACTATAAATGTGGCTGAGAAAGAATAGTGGTACATGTACTGGCGGCTTGGTACCTGTAGGCTGGACAACAGCCTCTGCCTTGAAGGAGAAGGGTACTGCTGAGACTGCGGGGCTTCCAAACGGGGAGCCCTGCCCCGTGGAGGGCTTGGGGGAGAAGGAGAAGCTGGGGGGGGCCCCTCCAAGGGAGCCCAAGAAGCCTCCGTCCACCTTCTGGCCAAAGTTAAACGTCACGCCGGCGGGCATTTTGTCGCGGGCAGCAGCGGGGGTATCCTTGTCCGCGCTGAAGGACGGGAACGGCTTGGGGGCCGTCGCCGTGGCGACCGCACTGCCGTCGGTGAAGGAGTGGGCTGCCGCGCCGCTTGTCGTCGACGCCTGCTGCTGCTGCGGCTCCCCCGCGGCGGCTGCGGCCCCGTACTTCCGCTCGATGCTGGCGAGGTGCTGCTCATAGTCCCTGAAGATGGGGTTCAGGTCACACAGGGGGTTGCCGTTCACGTGCTTGGTGATCCAGTCGCGCACGGAGCAGTTGAGCGCCGTGAGCTGCCGGCTGTACTCCTTGCTGCTACAGCCGGGGCTCGGGGACGGGCTTGGGGCGGAGCCGTTGGTCTGCTTGGCGGTGACGACGGCTGACGCTTGCTGTGTAGAGGCGGGGCTGTTGAATGTTAAACCTGAGGGGGAGGCAGCCGGGAAGGAGGTTAATCTGACAGCACACACACACACACACACACACACACAGACAGAGAGAGAGATAGAGATAGAGAGAGAGGGGTATAAATGGCCCTGCATTTCACAGAGGGTGGGGGATGGGCACAGAGCTTGCTGTGGTGGCGCAGGCACCCCTCCCCCACAGTGGGGAACCTCTCTGCCCGTAAGCAAGAGGCCGTGACAAGAGAGCAGACAAAAATGCAGCAGCACCCTGTCGAGTCCAGTGTGGAAATGCCCAGCCCAGCCCTCCAACAACAGGACAGTAGTAACTCCATTACACATCAACAATGGGCTGCTACCGATCACCACCATACTGTCCAGAGTGCATGGCTCTGTATCTACAATACAAGCTGTGTATCAATACACAGTATCGCAATTTCATTATATAAATTGCACATACAATATTTAATATTTATGACATGTTCATGTCAGGTAGTCAGCTTGACAATCAGCAAAACAATTTTTGCAGCAATACAATTTGTTGTGAGATGAACAAACCGGTTGTCAAAGTTTTCTTTTGGAGACATAATTTGAAGTTGGAAAAAATAACACATTGCAAAATAGCGCTATATATTGTTAAAATCGCAATAATATCGTATTGTGGCATTAGTGTTGTGATAATTTGGGATCGTGGGGCTTCTGGTGATTCCGTGCCCTAAAAAAAAAGCAGTGCAAAACACCGCATCTGATCTAAAAGGAAGGCCACATTCTAACGCTAGAAGAAGAAGCAGCAGAAGGCTTCTCACCAGGAGATGTGGAGGACGCAGTAGCAGGAGAAGAGAACCCACCAGGAGAGGGGGTGAGACCGCTTCCATTAGTGATGGTCTTAAAACCAGCACCATTTCCAAAACCTGAAAAGGCTGTGGTCATACTGCTGCCTGATTGGGACGTGGTCAGGGAGAAGCCTTTGAATCCTTTGAAGGCTCCACTGTTTTCATTCTAAAACAAAAATTACAGCAACCGATTTACACTCAGTTATAGGTACAGCAGGATTTCAGCATGTACAAGTTCAAATGTTGCATGCACAAGTTAATTGAATAAATACAGATTCTAATTTTAGACTTATTTGGTAGGGGGGGGGGACCAATGCTGCTATTTTGAAAGTGTTTATTTTGGACTTCAGTTAAAGACATTGCTTAAATGTAAAACTCCAAGGAGGTGATTCTTTAACAGATTCCAATTCCCAACAATCAGGCTGCAAAAGGGAGCGATAGGAAGAGAAGCAGGGTGCGTAAGGTGTCCCAACCGGAGTGGAATATAATCCACTCCAATCAGAAGAATGCTCAGAGAGGTCCTCCTTATGTGTGGCAGGGTGCGGGTTACTCACACAGGGCTGGTTAGCATAAATGTCCAAACCAGGGGATTAAGGTAGTGCTGTACCAAACGATTATTTCTTTGGAGATTAATCTCTTTTTTTTGATTATTATAACAAATACATTGTCCATAACTAGAGATCTATTAAATGTCAGAAGCTTTGTCTCCCACATTGGTAACACATTTTTGTGTTGTGCGGCCTGCACCACTTTGTGTTCCACAAAGCGAGGGCAGTGTAGAAACACTAGATTATAATGTACAGTATGCAGAGAATGGGAAGCTATCAGACTGTGAGAAGATATTTCGTTAACTTTACAAAAAGTGTATTGTCATACAATCACTGAATACACCTTTAACTGGTTTTAATGTTTTAACATTAAATATTTAAGTCTTTAATAATAAATCTGTAAGAGCTTGTTAATATTAGTTAAGTGCATTATACATTTAGCAAACAACAAATTAAAGTGAAATTCAAATCAATTTCAGGAATACCAAAACAATATGCAACCTCAAGCTTAGCAGTCACACAACATAATTTTACAGTACGTGTGCAATTTGAGTAACACTAATTCTAACAGGAATAACTAAAACTAGTGTGCATCTTAATTAAATCTAACACACCCACCAAATAATATGCATTAGCTCCCCCATCTACCTCCCTTCCTTACAATAAAATGTGTTTCTAACAGGAAGAACTAACTTGCAATGTGAATCAAATGTCAATAGAGGAACACTAGCACACAGCTTAGCACATAGGCCTACTACACAGACTCCTGTTAGGCTGTTTTAGAACAGTTCATTTATACTGTAGAATCTATGACAGCATAACACGAGTAATATGGCCTACAAGTTAACGTTTGACAACACTGTCAGATTAATGAGATTGTAGAGCAAGAGGGCAGTGGGGCTAAAAGCCAAGCAAAATGTTTGACAAATAGGCTATATTGCTTAGAAATGGTATAGAAATGCGTGAGACAGAATAGGAAGTGTCCGTCAGTGTTCGAGCATGCAGTGCTTTTAACAAAGCAGGGTGACAGTGCGCTCAAACATGGCAGATCAGCGGAGCTGCGTGGTGTACAAGGGGCACGAAGCAAAAACCGCTCCGCTAATTTGAGGATCCGTGTTTAGTAGTGTGGAGCACTTTCAATGCGTTCCGCAATGTTTTTGTTCGTTAACACTTTGGTACCAATACGCGTGCTGCATCTAGACGAACGGGGGGTGATGCCAAAAGAGAGCAAGTTTAATTTATAGCCATTTTAATCTAAAGCAATTAAATATTTACCATAAGGTTGTTGACAGTTATTTATAAATCTATCTATTTTGCCTGTGGTCAACCTGTTTGGTTCTCAAAAATAAACATAACCCATTTGAAATAGTTTTCATGCAATTACCTCTGCTCCAACATTTCGACGCTTGGCTTTCTTGATTGCACGGTTCTTTAACACATCTTCACTCGCAACTGAGAACGTGCCTGCCTAAAAGACATCACAGTGTCAGTTTACAGGTATAATTGAATTTCCAGGTGCTTTACTTTCACTGAAGAAATAAGTTTGAATTCCAGTTGCTTTACTTTCACTGAAGAAATAAGTTGTAATAGCCTTGGTCTATTCCATATATAATCAGTCCAGCACCCTTGTCCAATTAAAAGTAGCTAAAACAAGTTTAAACAAGTAGAGTACATTGTGTGAATACTCACCAATATATTTCAGTCTTTGACTAAGCCTTTTTTTTTTTTTACCATTTACAGCACATGGACACAACACAAAGCCAACATGATAAAAATAATATCTCATTATCATTTTGTATGCTAATGTGTGTCAGTTTTACAGTGACAAAGAGTTTAAACAAACAAAAGCAGCACCACTACTGATGAACCCCAAAAAAATGTTTATAGACGTTTCCATTTGCTTTGTTCATTTATACATATACATACACGTGTGTGTGTGTGTGTGTGTGTGTGTGTGTGTGTGTGTGTGTGTATGTATGTATGTATGTATGTATGTATGTATGTA
>JAODLL010000016.1:1958028-1969417 GCA_026546735.1 Forbesichthys agassizii
TATATATGTGTGTGTGTGTGTATATATACTGTATATAGTATCTCTCTTCCTGTACGTTACATTTGTTTTATGCACGGCATTCTCCCTCGCGTGACCTATTTATGTTTTTTTTATGTTTTTTATGTTTTGTTCTTTTTGTATGATTTTGTTTTCTCTCTCCTACTCCCACCTCCTTCGCCTCCTTTTGTCTTCTCCCTAGAACTGCACTCCTCTGCCCGCGTGCCCTCTGCTCTCCATTCCCTTCATAGGAATGGTTGTAATAGTGGCCTTGATATGGTGCTGGTTGGAGGAGCTGGCATCCTAGGAGGGACCAGGTATGGCCACGCCCACTTCTATCTTTCCCAAAACACTGTAAGCCTAAGCCTCCACGAGTGGCTGAGATCTGGGCTTGCATCCCGGACACGTGTACTTGGTTTAAGTTCTCTCAGATTAAGGACTTAAAGGCAGGGTCACTTGTTCTCGAGAACGCTAACTTGCTAACTTCGAGCTCAAATCAAAAACAAACTCCCTCGCAAGCTCCGCCCCACACATTGAAACGCATTGGGAAGCCAAGGACGTTGTTGTGAGCAGTGTTTGCCACTTTGCTTGTGTTCCTATTTACAGAACCAGGGCTGTGTTAGAACCCGATTATTTCTTCAACACGCGCAGAACAATATGCGAGGAGATATTTGGTGAATTTGGCAAAAAGTGTATTAGCTTACACTTACAATTGCAGACTATATCCTTAAAAGGGTCGAGGTTGTCCGCTATGAAGGTCTCAAAAACAAATGGCATGTGGCTTATAATCAAGTCTATTTTTTACACGGGCACACTGTTTCACTGATACACAGCCTCCCATTCAAACGTATGGTGGTTAAAGCAGCAGTGTTGGTGGTATATTTCCTGCCAAAAATGGAACGGTTCTCATTTTTCTCACACCATCACGCACACATTCCCCTATATTACGGCATGCATTTCCATTGGCATGAAAACATACTGTCTTCGCAACATTGGCACCTATTTGGTTAGAACTAGCATGTTAGTAATAGTGGGTGGCTCGACTATTGAATGAAATGGCAATTTATAAAGAGTTTCGTAGTTTTTGATAATTTCAGAGATACATTTGCTAGCATCTAATCATAGCAAAACCCGAGACACAGACAGAGTATATACAGGATGTACTACAAGATAAATAATACAGAGTTAATAATTGCCATGTTAATCCTATATCTATCATAATTAATCAATTCAGATTAATCTAATTTGATTCCAATACTAAGGATTTATAATTTCTCTAACAACTAACATTCCCTTCGCCCATCTTGGATAAGTAGTTTTGACCCAGCTATACTCTAACCCAGCTGATTCTAATTATTGTTTTCAGATAGATAGCGGAAACCGATTAGTGGTTTATTTAGTAGGTATTCTAATTTCTGGAACAGCTTTTCATTGGCACTTCCATTCCATGTAGCCTTGGCAAACAAGAGCAACGTGTGACCACTATTATCTCCACGGGGACTAGGCAAAGATTGTGCCATTGTGCCACGATGAATGACCTCTGAGTGGTTACCACACCAGCGCTGTTAGGGTCACATGTTGCAAGCAGAGGGGCCTCAAAGAAGACTGCCGTTGAGATTTTGTTTGTGCCAGATAGAACACGCGGGGCTCAAGCCTCATTTCCTAAAGGTGCAGGGTGAGCACAGCTGAGAGCTGTCTAGATAAACACACCGCTATGTCAGGGACGATCGGGGTTAACGGTGCTTGCTGGCACGAGGATGACCGAAACTGTCAGTGGATTTAAAGGTCAATGTGGGATCCACTCACTGAAGGACTTCCCAGTCCACCCACAACTACTGTGTTCAATGTGCTGTGATGCATCCAGGAAATGTCAGGATTATTGCAATAAACATCCTTACGGTGCCAAAAACAAAAACACGTACTTCTCACATGTATTGGTTGAGTATTTAAAATTACACCTGGGTTTTTTTTTTTTTTCATTGTTTTTTTGTCTTTTCATAAAGTTTGAATAATGAAGGACACTTGTGGTATGATGTAACTTTGGGTATGTTCTCTACTTATTTTACATTTTGTCATGTTTAATTAACCTTGCTGACATGAATGATTAGTTATTTGGTTTTGGATGGCCAAGGATGTCAACGTGATAAAAAACAAGATGGTTGTTTATGGTCTGTCACTAATACACTAAAACGCTCCGTTACTTCACTCAGGGGAGAGGAGATGGCAAAGGCTGGAATTTGGTGGCGGCAATTGCCATGGTGACCGTTGTAATGCTGCTTGTCCCGAGCCTGACGAGAGCAGCCACCTGAGGACTATGACCTGAGAAAGAGAGTTTCCCAGGCAGGGTGGGGTGGTGCGGTGAAGGGAGATGGACATTCTGTCCGCCTATCTCTGAAGGTGTGCTGTAAACTATGCACAATCTTACAGTCCACGGAAGTATTACATTTCAGTATTTTTTACCTGCAACCTTATACCCCCCCCCCCCCAATATAAATCAAGTGTATTTTGCACCTATTAAGTCATGCTAATGAGTAGTTCAGCCTGGCTCCTAATCCAATATAACACCATTAGCCATATTCTTGTGTTTTAACTCGTCAAATCTACAATATGAACATTATGTAAAAGGCTATATAGCATTGTTTGAGTGATAAAACATGTAATCTACTCTTTTTATGAACAGCAGGTTGTCATTGTGGTTTTTAAAGATGGTTCGGTCCTATTGGTAAAGATATCTTAACAACTATTTTTTCACACCTGGAAAGCTGTCTTATCCATAATAATAAGAACATTTTGAATTATTGAAAGAACTCCTTGACTTTAATCTATTTTAACTATTTGTAAGTAGTTACATTTTTTTAAATTAGTTGTAAAAGTAATTAGTATATCTATCTATCTATCTATCTATCTATCTATCTATCTATCTATCTATCTATCTATTGTGTTGGTGCATTGTTATTGTCTGTGAACCTCCCTTTCTTTATCCACTACCTGCATTTTTATGTTTACTATACATTTGTGATAGATATTTGCGGTATGGATGCTAAAAATTATGTATTTGAAATGTGCATATATTTTCGAGCTAGTGTTTGTTTTAATGACTAATTTCACTGTGTGTTATTTAGGCTTAGAGTGGGCCAGAGTTGCTTTAAGCTTCAGATGGATATTTTTGTATGATATAATTTTAGCGTTAAGTGACTTTTGTTAATGCTTTATGTTATAATAGCCTTTTTGTTTTTGTGCCGAATGCAGCCAAAATAGTGACCAAATAATAAAAATATGTCTTACTGTTTGAAATGTTATGTTGTTCTTGTTTGATGAAGTGATTTGTTTGGCCTGACATGAGCTACTATTAATTACTTTCCTATATTGTGCAGATACTGTAGCTAACAACACTGCTATCGGTCAGCCTTGGTTCCTAATGAAGCAGGGAGCCTTCACCAAATACATAATTGTGAAATGAATAACAAACATTCCAGTTTATTATCAATACGACGCTAAATATAATCATTTCAAGTCTAGCCTTCACCATTAGCAATGTAAATTGTGTAAAATGTTTGTTGCTTTTGGTCTGTGAATCCTATATTTCTTTTTTTTTTTTTTGTTCTTTTAATGAGGGTACATTACTTAGTCTGTTTATTTCTAATAATTGCCATCCATTTATTTTGAACATTTGTATGTGGCATGATAGCAGTTATTTAGTTTGAAAACATTACAGTCAAGTACTATTATTTGATTTACAGTAATAAAGAAGCATGCTATTGCTTTGGAAACACGAGCATTTTGCATGATATAATATGTAATGTTGTTAGTTGTATTTAATCATTCTGAAGGACAAAGGACACTATATTTTGTTATGTGTTAGTAAAATCTGTCTTCACTGATCTGAAACTTTGTGACCTCGATTTGTTCCACATTTTGACAGTTGCTTTGTGCAGTAGAGTGTCCTTTGTTTACACAAAAAACTAAACGTGTAAAGCATTGTTATCTTATTTTTTGGGATTATTACATTTTTATTTTTATGAAAATAATCTTTAAAATAATCCTTAAATATAAGTATCCTGTATTCACTTTGATATAGGTACATGGCTTAATTGAGATACCGGCTTGTTTAAGTTTTGGACTAATTCACCTTGGAGAATATTGCATGAGGTACTAATGTACATATGTATGTACTTCAGTACTGTATTTTGTATAAAGACGTAGAATTTGTACTCTACTGTACATAGAGTAGAATATATTTATTTATGATAGGCAGTTGCTTTCAAATAAATTATTTTTGCATTATTTGCTTATGGCTGATAGTTAGATTTTTTCTGAGAAATTTGTACTTTGTAGCATAAATCTAGACTATAATATGAAGTGGTGTTGTATGTCACTTAGATAAAGTATGCCAAAAGGTCAGTAGATATACAGTAGAATTAGCAAAATCAGCATTATTAGCACTGTTAAGTTGTATGTGCGTGCATGTTTACTGTATTACACTGTCATACTGTACTGTAAATTGTTTGAAAGTTTGTTTGTGCCTTTGGAAATCCCTGTACATTATGTGCATGAACAACTGTCAGATCTTCATCTAAACCTTATAATACTAGTTAAACTCATTCTATTTGAACTTTATTAAACACTCAAACAGGTGTTTCTCAGACTGAGTTTATTATAGGATTTAAGTTAAAGATCAGAAACAATTTCAAAAATAGCACGAATCCATTTTAATTTAAAAGAGTTCAGAAACATCAACTGTAAACATCTGAATTCCGTAGCACAAATCTCCTTTACATTATGTTCTCTGCTATGGTGGCAGCGTGCATGTGAGATGCAGTATCAGCATTTCTATTGCATCTGTATTGTCACTTTTAATGTAAAGAATGCAGTCAGCTCATTGGCTTCAATGTTTTAAACCTTCCTTACTTCAAAGAAACGGAAAGCTATTTACGTTTGCTGTGTTTGAAATGTGTGAAGTTTTTATTTTAGTATTGTGGGGTGTCTATAATAGGACTGTTTCCTCCACAGTCTATTCTGATGTGTCTAGCAGCACAATGCTTCTGTTGTGCTGAGAGTATGCCTACTGTTTTGTGGAGATTTTGTTCAACTGGTCTGTACATTTTGTAAATGAAATGAAGAAATTAAAGTCGTTTATCCCTGCTTTTGCATTCCTTGTTGCGTCTTTGAATATCAGATGTGAATTGATTATGTCCTTGTGCATGTTTTTGTGTGAATATGCGTTATTTCACCAGTAGTTAATATGCTTAAGGGTCCTTAATTCATAGTTGGTATGTGAGTCAATAACATGTTTTTGTGGCTGATGACATGAATTTACCTGAAACAAGTGTGTGTATATGTGTGTGTGTGTGTGTTTACTTACCCACAGTGTTGAATGGGATGGAGTCATTTAATTTTACATGTGTGCATATTTTCACAAAACAATTAAAAGTCAAGATGCAAGATGTCAATGTTGCAGTGTTTTATAGCACAGGTTGAATGGAATTTACAAATCACTTTGTTTTGTTTTTATTCAAATGTTTCATATACTGTCCCAAAAATGTCTAAATTGGGTTTGCATATATGGTATTGCTTAGTCTGTATGGGTAAGGAGTGGGAAATGAGCTGGTCAAAACAGGCGCTTGCAATGTTTCCATAGCATAGCAAACCTATTTAACAAACATATCAATTATCAAGTAAACCATTATAATGTCCCTGAGCAATCATGGAAATAAAAGATAATAAATAATAATAGTTCTGAGGTCAGCCTTGACCACAATGGGTTCAAAAGTCATATGGATTCTTGAATCATACAGATTAAACTCTGAACACATCAGATGCCAAAGTCCAGAGACTTGTTGTAGACCTTGATGTTACCTGACCCTATTTGACATGAGATGTTGTTTTTGTCAATGGATAGCAATAGTCATGAGTCAGACTCCATGTGAATCTAATTCTACCCTCCTCTGCGTTTAGCCTACAACCGTACTGCTGCGCTACGCACATCTACAAGGTATCTGTGACAAAACACTTAATGCTAGGGTAGGTTTCAAGTTATTAGCTAGCAGTGTATACGTGTTTCCCATTAATAAAGATATAATTTTATTAATGGAAATCATTACATTCGTACACGTAATTATTTATATTATGAACAGACTATTTTCTCACAATAATAGCCAAGACATCCTTGGTGTGAGATTAGGTCAATGTCAGTGGGTTTCTTCTCGAAGACCAGACCATTCATTAACAGTTTTCCTGGGCCCACGTTACTTTACGACGAGCACAGTCTACGTGTCCCCTCGACCTTAATTTGGAGCAACCTAAAATAAGTGCTGCTGTCACAACGGCTCCGGCCCCCCGTGTCAGGGTAGTCCACGCCCCCCTGTTCAGGCAGAACCCAATGGGGTCGCGACTCGCTATCTCCGCAGGATTAGAGAATACCCATCCCGTAGTTATATATGGTCATGACAGGGACATTCCTGGGAAGCCAGGCAAGTGACGCGAGCTCCTGGGGCGCCGAGCTTTTTAAACCGACAGTCTGTCCGGCGCTTCATTTAGTCATTCAAGTGAAGCAGCCCTCAACAGGCCTTGCGCTGCCGATCTACAAGGCCCGACAGCCGCCCTGGCTCACCCACAAAAAAGCGCTTATCTTCTCCCAAGAGCAGTTGTCAACCAGTGCCAAGGCTCCCGCAGGGTGAACCGCAACTTGGTCGCTACTTTCCAAACAAACGAGCCGATGACTAGCCCACAGGCGTTGGAGAGGATAAAGTGACTATTTCGTTCACCACCAGTAACTATCAGCAGTGTATCTTTTGATAAAAACTTTTCTCATAGTTTCATAGCTTCATTTGTATTTTGACTGCCGGCTGACTCCGCGCGCCTGGCACCGTTCCAGGATAGTTTGTTACTTTTTTTTCGTGCGTGCTCCCCCGCGAACAGTATAGTCATACTGGTCACGCAGATTTGGGTATAAAAAAAGGGGCACGGAAACCGTCCAACATGATGAGCAACAACACGTACTACGAGCAACAGCACCCGCCGCAGTACTACCCGGGCACGAACAACGGCGAGGAAGAAGAGGAGATGCCGGCCACCGAGAAAGACCTCGCCGAGGACGCTCCGTGGAAGAAGATCCAGCAGAACACCTTCACCAGGTGGTGCAACGAGCACCTTAAGTGTTTCAACAAGCGGATCAACGACCTGCAGAAAGACCTGAGCGACGGCCTGAAGCTGATCGGGCTTCTTGAAGTTTTGAGTCAAAAGAAAATGTACAGAAAGTATCACGCGAGACCCAACTTCAGACAGATGAAACTGGAAAACGTCTCCGTCGCTTTAGAGTTTCTGGAGAGGGAACACATCAAGCTTGTGTCGATAGGTAAGTTGCGCAATTGCACACTTAATTACGCAGTAAGTTTCTGGAAACTACACGCAACGATATAAGTTATTCGGCCAAAGCTAGAGGAGCATAATGTATTGTTAGAGTCATGCCTGTGTGAGTCGGTGCGACAGGCTAAAAGGCTCGGTTAAATAAATGTAAAAGAATATACCAAGTAACAGTTGAGTAAAGAAATATTGCGCCCGGCAGGAAGATAAATCACAAAACTATCATTATGTCATTATGAAAACGCCACAATAATGTATGCAAGTGGCTGTGTGAAAAAGTTGAGTTAAAGAAAAGTGAAAGTATATATTTAGAAGTGTCCCAGTTTATTAAGATAAGTGGAAATGATCAAATTGGAATTGCAGTCTTTGCCATTTTTTACCAGATATTAACAATGTGGTTGCCTACAGTACCTGCTGTTTTGTGCATGACATCAGTCAGTTCCCACAACAGGTTTGATTTGTCATCTTCAGCAAAGACTGAATAGTCTATTGTCTGATCTCGTCATCATTCCATATTGGCTTTGGCTTCCACAACACACACCGATTCAACTGTCAGGGCTGATTTCAACACTATAGGTGGGAATGAATAATAGCAAGCTGATCAAAGCCCATATGAACAGTTCTAGTATTGTTGCCTCATATACGGTATGTAGCACACCATGTATATTGTCTTATTACTTTTAGAAAAGCTCTTTTTCTTACTAATTGCATTTATCTAGACAGCTACATTTCATTCCAATATGTTCTTCTATAAACATTCATATACATTTTACAGCATAGCACAGATGTAAATACAACTGCTGCCTGATCCATAGAGGTTCTAGTAGTCAAATGTCACACATAGTTGTCTTTAGAGAAACAATACATATGCATTGTCATTATGCATTCATAAAGACATGCTTACACTTACAGAATGAAGACAATAACATACACACAAGAGTGCACGCACACACACACTCAGTTTAATTTGGTTTGGCGTGATGTGAGATATGATGACGTGATATGTATTATTTCTATCCTTACACTGAATCCCCCACAATCTTTCTGTCAACTGATGTTGATCTTTAAACATCTTCACTATTAATTAAAAAAATGATTAAGAGTAAGTAAGTAAGTAAGTAAGTAAGTCAGTCAGTCAGTAAGGCAGTCAGTATGTAAGTCTGTAAGTCAGTCAGTCAGTAAGTCAGTCAGTCAGTAAGTAAGGAAGTAAGTCAGTGAGTCAGTATGTAAGTAAGTAAGTAAGTAAGTAAGTAAGTAAGTCTGTAAGTCAGTAAGTAAATAAGTAAGTAAGTCAGTCAGTCAGTCAGTCAGTCAGTCAGTAAGTAAGTAAGTAAGGCAGTCAGTATGTAAGTAAGTCAGTAAGTAAGTACGTCAGTCAGTCAGTAAGTAAGTAAGTAAGTAAGTAAGTAAGTAAATAAGTAAGTAAGTAAGTCACTACATAAGTCAGTCAGTAAGTAAGTCAGCCAGCAAGTCAGCCAGTCAGTCAGTAAGTCAGTAGGTCAGTAAATAAGTAAGTCAGTCAGTCAGTAAGTAAGTCATGGGTGTGTGTTTGTGTGTGTGTTAGTGCACAGAGTGGTGACAGACAGTGTGGATGCGATCGATCTTTCTAGAATGGTTTGAGAAGAGAGTGTTGAGTATTCAGAACACACACACACACACACATGCACACACACACGCACACATGCACATGCACACACAGACACATAGAGAGTCAGTGTTTCTTCCAGTGTGTGTGTGTGTGTGATGGGGGGTTAAGGGGTTGGCAGGGTTGGGTTTCTCTGCTCTTGTTAGCCTTCCTAACCCTGCACATCATCAATGACAACAGGGGCAGGCCAGGTTCTCGTACCTCAAACCCAACACCTGGAGCCTTTACACAGAGGTGTACACCGTCTACTGTAGTTCATAACTATGATCCATGTTGTATTAGTATAGGCTCGCGAGACCATCTACATCTCGCAAGCTTCAGGTTAATTTCGCCGTGAGAATCAGTCTGGAAAGCATTTTTACTACTATTCGGACATTTTTAATGTCCAAGTAGCAACGGAACTTTCCAATCAGCGTTGTGTTCATAGCTATACAGGTATGGTTTTCCAATCAATATTGAGTTTATAGCTATACAGGTATGGTTTTCCAATCAATATTGAGTTTATAGCTATACAGGTATGGTTTTCCAATCAATATTGAGTTTATAGCTATATGGGTGTGGTTTTCCAATCAATATTGAGTTTATAGTTATATGGGTGTGGTTTTCCAATCAATATTGAGTTTGTAGCTATATGGGTGTGGTTTTCCAATCAATATTGAGTTTGTAGCTATATGGGTGTGGTTTTCCAATCAATATTGAGTTTATAGCTATATGGGTGTGGTTAAGATGTGCTGACCATGGCGCCGACAGTGAAAACGACCAGATGGTTCATCCAATCAACTGCCAAGTATTTTTTTGAAAATACAATACAGCCATTCACCAACAGTTTCAATGTACGGCTCCCCAGATGGACTTGTGACAACAATTCCTCTGGCGTGTCAGGTTAGTATTAGTGTCAGGTTAGTATAGAGAGAAGCTATCAATACATTGCAATTGTTGGTTGGTGCACAGGTATACCTAATGAAATATAAACATCATTAATTATATGAGCTACACCTGTGTTGTCTCTCTAATGAAAATAGTCCACTTTTGACTTTTGACCCAGGGTCAAATTTTGTGTCAAATATATGTAACGGGAGGGTTAGTCATTCTCGAGAACGATTGCTAACTTCAAGCTCAAATCATAACAAAATCCCTCCGCGGCGCCACTCCACCGATCGAATCACATTGTGAAGCAAAGCACAGTACTGTGCCTTTGTTTATGCTAGTGGTGTTCGCCACTTTGTTTATGTTCCTATTTATAGATCCAGGTCGTGTAGAAGTACCCGATTATCTTTTCAACAAGCAGACAAACTGTAAGGTAGTGAAATGAGAGGAGATATTTGGTGAACTTGACAAAAAGTGTATTAGCTTACAATTAGCTTGCAATAGCTAATTGCTAATTGTGTACCTTTATAACAAACTCAAAAATAATTTAGTTTGTTTGCACTTTAGTGGGAACTTGGGAAGGAGGGGTGACTTTGTACTTCCAGAACCATTGGTGTAGTGTGTGTTGGTGTATGTGTCTGGAGGGTGTAGGTGGAGGGGGAAGAGAGGGAGCTTTGTCCCCGACACCCATGAGGTGAGAGTCGTGCTTGGGGTGAAGACGGGGTAGGAGTGACTGACAGCAGGACAGCTGCGGTCTGGGCTCCCTCCACCAACAGGTGCTTAAAATAGACCCCCGACGCAGAGTTCTTATGTTGGGCTTGGGAGGAGGGGGGTTGAGATAAGAAGGAGCAGGTTATGTGTTGAAGAGCTAGGAAGGATACAGAGGATAGGGAGTTGAACAGAGCGATAGAATAGGAGAAGCCGTTAACACGGCGTCAGGAAAAACACTTTTACTGCAGAGTGTTGCAGAATAGCAGAAAAGCTATAGTGATATTTGTGTGTCCTGCACATCCTAAAAAATGCAATCCTAAATCCTCGAGCAAGCACGTTGACAAGTAATACTCAGGAGATGAGTCAGCATACGATATTCATTTAAATCATAATTATTTCCAAAATTTTCTCTCCTCTCCTCCTTCTCTTCTCAGGGAAGCTGAGTCACAGCTTCAGTAGTTTGTAACCTGGGCTAAAGTTATTTTCTAGGCATAACACATGCGTATGTGTGTGTGTGTGTGTGTGTGTGTGTGTGTGTGTGTGTTTTACCACCCGTTATCCTGGATCAGTTCCCATAGTGCAATGCTGTGGTTTCTGGCCCTTGGCAATAGCTGTGCTCTGTGGTCGGGGACAATAAGGACAGAGAATATGTGAGTTGGGGGGCCACAAACAATAAACATTCACAGGGAGGCACAAGCTGTTTTTAGTAAGAACAGGCCGATACTCTGGATCCTTCCAGTGGAGCAATTCTCTCGAAAATAGCAAGTAGCTCTCACCGACCGAGGTCCTCTCCCCCTGTCTCTTGCC
>JAODLL010000017.1:0-18561 GCA_026546735.1 Forbesichthys agassizii
AGGTTCTCCTGCAAAGCCTGCTGTCTTCTTTCTGTAACTTTCCACTGATCTTACAGTGTGTTCACTGTTTAGCAATAAGATCTAATATATATATCTAAAATATAAAGCACCATTTTCTACAATATACAATGCTGATTTTACCAAGCATCGTTGTATATTGATCAGTTGGTACTCAGACACATTCGAATTAAATTATTTCTAGGCTTTTAAGAATGTATCTCACTGCGAAATTAAACTGAAGCTCAAGAGATCAGGGTCATGCAATGGTACATTCGATCGGGGGGGGCAGATCAAAGGAGACTATTTATCCGTTTATTACATGTTTTATTGTTAGTAAGAATCTCCATATAGTATCGCTAGCTAAAACGAATGTGCATACGTCTTTTCAGAATGTATGTGTTGATTGTTCAAAAGCAATGACATTACATATCGTTGTCATTGTTCATAAATACAGAAATAAAACCTGCTGCTACCAATTGCCAGTCCACAGTGGTCTGTACCAAAGAGAACAGGAGACATCAAACCAGAAGGGTTACACATACAGTAAATATGCTATTACAACCCACTGACAAGGTTATAATATACACCTATAAGCCTATTTGCTAATTTGATTGTTTGAGCTGTATAAAAGTACTGTTGATGCATATACACATAAACTCAATAACATTTTTGTTTGGCACATCTGACTGATGTATCATATTTATTTTAAATTATGTGCATTGCTTGACATTCATTTTTGGATTTCCTTTGGATTTTATTTACAGTGTATGCGTATGGCGTACTAGGCTGTAGGCTAAACGTATACACTGCATCTTCATACAGCATAATAACAAGGTGTAAATTTGAGCTTATGACACAATCGGGACAGGATGGTCTAGTGGTCTGGGCGAATCCCGGCGTTGAACTACCTGTAAGTATCCTTGAGAAAGTTGCCTAACCCTTAAAAATGCTCCCGGTGGTTGGTTGCACCTTGCATGGCAGCAATCACAATTGGTGTATGCATGTGTGTGGGACTGGGTGAATGTCAGGCAAAATATTGTAAATGCGCCTATTTACCATTTTACAATCGTATTCACAACAACCTTTCGCCTAAATTATAGCCTAGCTGCAGGGAGACTGTGTGTGTTGTGATGAGAGCAGACGGGAAGAAGGAGCTAGTACGGTGTTCGGTAACGTTTTTAGGCCTACCCACCTACTGGGCAGCGAACGCGTGGTATTCCTGGGCGGTCCTCCAGGTCGGACGGACAGAGCCAGCGGGAGGCCGAAGCAGGCCGGATTGAAGATGAGTGCTGACCTAGCGGCGTCATTGATGGTTTTGGTAACGCTCGTTATGCTGAGCGACGCAGCCCGGAGACTGCTGAACAGGGCTCTCACGGACACCGTACTGGCGGTGTACGCGGTCGAGCTTGTGTCCACCTTCCAACTCTGCGCCAGCACGCACGAGCTCAAGTTGCTGTCGGAGGCGGGAGGCATCGAGCGGCGGCTCGCGCTCACCTTCACCTACCTGGCGTCCGTGGTGCACGCACTTACATTCGCTGGGGCCATAGGTAACCCGTGCGGAGCGCTAGAGCGCGCCTTCTGCGGTAGGCTCGCGGGCTGGTGCGCAGTGCGGCGGATCGCGTGCCAGTTGGCGGCAGCCCGTGTAGCGCGTGCGGCAATAAAGGTGGTCTGGGGTCTCGGGCTCTCCGACCTTCACCGGCGTCACGAGCTTAACGGTTTCCCGTGCCTTAGCCCCGTCCACGCGCCACTGGCCAAGGCCACGGCGGTGGAGCTGGCGTCGGCATTTGCTGTGCAAGTGGCGATCACACACACGCGAGCAGTGGAGGAGAAATATCGGGTGCACGCGGTAGCTGCGGTAATCACCACACTGGTTTATGCAGGTATAGATCTCTGATTGATTAGCCTAGTAGCCTATGTTGTAAGGCACTAACCATATGTTGTGTGTGTGTGTGTGTGTGTGTGCGCGTGTGTGTGTGTGTGTGAATGCTAATCAGCATTATGGTAACTTGTAGACCTAGGCCTATGCTATTACATGTTATGTGCTGGTCAGTATAGGCTATACTATGCAGAACATGCAATGCTGCATGTGAGTCACACGTGTGCATCTTCTAGGTGGCAGTGTGACAGGAGCCGTATTTAACCCAGCTGTGGCGTTCTCCGTCCAGTTTTCCTGCAGTGGGAACTCATTCCTGGAATACAGCCTGGTTTACTGGTTGGGCCCTGTACTTGGTATGGCTGTGCGTTCACATTTTATGTATGTCTTATTAAAGTTGTATTTAAAAATGTCTAAATACATATTTGAATTCCAGGTACGTCCAGTGCAGTCCTGCTGTTTGATAAAATAGTTCCGATGCTGTTAAGGAAATGGGTTTCGCCACCATATCACCCCCAACATCAAGACTGATCTTCTCGATATTGCATTAATTAATCTGACTAGACTAGTTATAGTTGTCAATAGATGCTTATTTTACTAATCTGAAAGCTGTTTGTTCCCTTATTGTCTGGAATGAGGTTAAGCAAAACTCCTTTCAGAGTGAAGATGTTTAAAAACTCTGTATTCAGTGTTCACGTGCAAGGTACAGCTTCAGTGTTTCCGTAGGCCCGTAAAGCCCTTGTTTTCAAAAGCTTGTGAATTTTCTGCTCTCCTGGTTTGACCACTATTGCAATGCTCAATGATAACAGATTATTGGACTCTCATTTGACCAAGACATTTGTGGATATTCCTTTTGGATTTTTGTGCTTGCTGGTCTTGAACTTTTTAATTCCATTTTTGATTTTATGTGCTTTATAACATTTTTTTTCAACTGCATTTGACTTCAACAACAGAGTGGGATAGAGTGGTTTAACAATCTGGCCTGGTTTGTTAATTGGTAATATATCCATAACTAAAATAATGTTATTTCTGGGAACTATCATTCCATTGTTACTAAACTGCCAACAGCCGGTCATAATTAGACATGGGGTCTCATTTATAAAAAAGTAATTCGATAACTTGAACTTAATACAAAAATAAAAACTCTTATGCAGGTTCTAAAAATCTATGCACCGGTAATCAATATATTTAAATGAATTTAAAATTGACAGCTCCTGATTGTGCAATGCCCCAGTAGCGAGGAATCCCAGAGTGGACAGTACTTGGACACACACCCACCCTTCTATAACCATGTTTTTTAATGTCTTTCAAAAATTAGATTACAACCATGCACTAATTTAACTTTAATTTTTAAAATTTAAAAGAAAATGGTATCTTGTTTTTAAATCTACACTGTTCATAAAGCTAATGCAAAGGAAATGCATATGAATCCCAAATGACACTACATACCCAGCAGCAATCATGGGTGAATATTGAGTAGCTAGGCACTTATTTTTGTCAATATTCTTGAGATCTGGAGTCATTCATAACATTTAGAAGTACTGTTTCACATTCCTTTTAAATAAACTCCCTTCAAGCGTCTTTAAACTGTTTAGTTAGTGACTAAGTTGGATTACTATAGCTGCCGCCTGATTCAAACTGCAGTAAACAAGGTGATGGATCATTGTTAAACAACAGTTAAATAGAAAGCATACAATATGGAATTAAATAACCAAACTTTTATTTATATAGTACATTTTGCACATAATGCAATACAGTGTAACTCACACGAGAGAGAAACTAGAGTGGAATGACAAAGTTCCAACCAGCCCAGTTGAAAAACCTGCATTTCTTAATTCACAAAAGGTCATACATGAAACCCATTTAATGATTAAGTTTCATTAGGTTCATTCTAAATGGGCTGTGGGGACTGGAAGGTATTACTGCCTCTGTAGTGTATACAGGTTAATTAACTAAGTGGCATTGCTTTAGAGTTAATAATCTAATCCATGTTTTCCTAAAATAAAAAAATATCTATGTACATTTACACACAGGGAGTTACTCAGATTGCATAAAAGCAATTCATTTGAAATATATTTTAGAAAAAGGTATGCCTTTTTATGTAATATGAATGTGGAAACATTACTGTACAAACAGAATTTGTGCAAGTATGGGGTTTCACACTTAAATACATATCTGATGAAAACAATGCATTTCTTTTTTCTTTTAAGAAAAAAAAAATAGTTTTCACACTAATTTTGACAGGTGTTCATCTGCCTTCCTGGCAATAAATGTAATGCAAAATCTCTCAGTATAATAACTCCTCAAAAAATAACTTTCATTTAAACAAGAAAAAGCACCAATACTAAAAGAGTTATTTGGGTGGAAACATTTCTTTTGTGTGTCATATCTTTTATTACAAATCAATATATTTAACAAATGGCCTGCTGGAAGTTCTGACTGGATGTTTTAAAGGCTAACACAGATGTCATTAGTTATTTAATTCCATAAAATTGGATTAACAAATTCAATATTTGTTGTTTATACAGTAGTAAAAAGTGAGATCATGGACCCATATATATATACACAATAATGACTTAACTCCCTTGAGGCCGTAGAAAGAGTCAAGTGCATGGCAAACCAGACTGAGCAAAAGTAGAGTTTCCAACTCATTGAGAATCTGAATAAAGAAAAGATGGGTTTAAAGTTCAATTCGGGCATTTATTATAAGAGGAACAATTTGTGTGTGAAAATAATGAAATGCAGAAAAAGAGCATAAAACAACACCATAAAATGCTTCATATTACAGGAAGCTATTTAAAAAAAAATAAAATCAGCAAATGCTCTTTCATTTCTAACCCTAGAACCATTTTACAAACAAAAATATATCCCCTTCGTTGGCTGATTTTCAAAATTTCCATATCTCAGTTATAATTAAAACGATTTTTTTTTGTTTTGTTTACAGTGCTTTACCATTATACATCTTCAATATATCTTAAACAGGAAAAACAAATGAAGCCATAAATGTGTGTCCTATTGCAATGATACTATGCCATATGGGAATGGTCCAGTTATTAATGTATGGGGGAAAAAATACAAACTAATAATAGGGAGATAGTCACAGAAAAGACTTAGCAAAGATGCCAATATACTCTTTCATCTCCCTACCTACTAACTATTTCCCCAAAGCCTGTTAAAGTATTTTGTTATCATTGATCCTGGTGGTAGTGTTAAAATGGTAATGATGAATGCAGCTGTGGGGCACAAACAAAGGATGGTATTTGCTGTTATGTATCATGTTGGTAGCGCGAAAGCAGGCGCTGCCTTCCATCAGGGAGGGAGGGTGTGTGTGTGTGTGTGTGTGTGAGTGAGAAGGGGGATTGCAGATATCCAGTCTATTGTTTAGTGTTAAGCTCATTCGCCAACTCTGTGAGTTTGCGTGAGGCCGTGACCTTTGGGATAACTTCCTTTCCCTGGGAGAACAGACGTTGGCGCTCCTTGAAGGGTAGGCTCTCTGGAGCTCCGCCGGGGACAGAGTTCTCCTGCTCCTGGCTGCTTCAGAACAAGCAAAGGAGAGGCATTGAGGGCACACTTACAAATGGGAGGGTTGTGAACTTGCTTTTTGGACGTCTCGTCTCATAGTAGCTTGAAAAATAAATGTGCCATTTTAAGTCTCACCTTTTCATCCACGTTTCCTTGTAGACCTCTCCCGATCCTACTTCTGCTGTGTTTCCAGTGTATGAGTAAAACCCTGTCCAAGTTTCAGAGAGAACAAAACTTTAGAAAGCAGCACTTTGACAGGCTAGCTAAGGCCATCTGGGCTATAAGCTGCTGGGTACAAGTAGCTGAGTATACAGTAAATACTACAGCTCGTAGCAATAGGCTTCAAACTTAATTTGGATTCTTCTAGGCCTTTAAAGTACTGCACGTGTTGATAATAAACAGAATTAATCAATCAGTATTGACAATATGAAATCATAGGGACTGTCGTCCACAGCGCTAACAGTATCCAGCAGCTTGTACATTCTCCAACCTATAGTTTCCACCAAACAGACCAAGCAGAAGAAAGAAGAAAGTGCTAGAAGCATTAGGCAGAGAAAGTTAGATTGTTTTCTACTAAAAAGGCCAAACAAAAAGCATGTCCAAAGCAGCAACGAGGTCTTTGTAAGGGTTCTCTGGGGCCCAAAGCTAAGGTCACCTGTAGTTACTGTAAAGGCCTAATTGCCCAAACATACTTCATCTTGAAATTGTTTGAGTGTTTTCAGAAATAAAAAGCAGAAGTTGCTTATCAACAGTAGAGCTAGATTTGTACTACAAGGTAAATGTACTGTGAATCTATTGTTAACACTAATTCAGTATTTTTACATTAACAACATATTCAAAGTCAAGCGTAGACTTGTTAAGCAGGCAAATATCATCTGAGTGACCTCAACCTTTGCCCTCTAAAAACAATGCGAATAGACGTTTCACATGTCCCGGTGTCTTTACCATGGCTGGGCCAAACCAAACCAGACATCAATAGTCCTGGCTATAGACTAGACAGGCAGGACACAGCAAGTCTCAATATAGCCTGCAGCATTTGGTCTTTTCCACTGCTTGTGTTCCAAGAAGCACAACCAGAGTCCAACTGCATGGAGCTGATGTTTGTCTCGAGTTTTGGATGGAATGGTGAGGGGTAGAGCTCAGAACAGACGCAGACACAGTGATGAGGTGCTGTGAACCAAGGCGGAATCATTCTACTGGCAGGAGCCCTTTGGGTTTAAGTAGTAGACTGTGGTGTGGCTTGGGACCGGACCAAGGTAGGTCCTGCTTGGGCCGAAACCACACAAGCACAATTTGGCTGAGAACAAAGTAACCATTGAGCACCGACCTTCCGTTAGGGCCAGTAACATTTTTCTAAGGCCAAAGGAGATGTAAACCTATACTACTGGCTTTGTTATTCTAAATTCTTTACATTTCCAATAGTCGGCCAAAGGTCTTTTAATTTCTAAAGGCTGTGAATATGACCGTTTCCAGAATAGTCCACGTAGCCCGGCCCTGCCAGTCAATAGAACCATCCGCCTACAGTGTAGTTTATATGTCAGGGAATACAGAGAGCCAGGTGCTTATTGGTCACCTGGACCTCACAGTGCCCAGTGTGAGTAGTAGGAAGTTACGCTAGGCTGTGAAGCATCACAGCTATAGCCAACAAACAGTCGCTAAGGCAGTCGAATACGTGAAGACATAAAGGGAAGAGAGAAGTAGAATCCGGCACGCCACTAGATAGTAACAGACACTACAAGAACAGGGTAGATTTAGCTGACAGGCTGACAGACGCAAGAGGACAACAAACATATTAGCGATTCCTCCTAATAGAACAGGGAAGGACAGAAATGCAGGCGCAGCCTGGGCGTTTAGGCTGTGCAAAGGCAGTAAAATGCAATGGATATCAGTGTTGAGTGCTGGGGTGAGTTTAGCAGTTTAGCGTTGGTGGTGTGCAGCTATGTTTTCAACCATGACGGAGTGGGCCATGGATGTTTTGTTTACAGGTAAGGATAGGGTGGGGAAGGGGGAGGGGCAAAGTTAGTGGGTTGTCCCCCCTAGTTTGAGGGGAAACATGTTAAGTGTTCCTATGAGGCCTGTCTTTTTATTGTAATGCATGTGAGGTGGGTATGAACAAGCATGGGATCAGGTCATGTAATGCCTTGTATCCTTTTGTTTCTGGCTGCTTCAAATGTGCTGATGTCTGAGCCGCAATGGTGAATTTAACCATGATCGTGGTAAACTGGGCCTAACAATAATGATGGCATTTGTAGCAGTTATACTGTAGTTTATCTGGCAGAAAATGAACACAAAATATATATAAAATACAAGATGTCAATACATATAGATATTTTATTATTATTGTTATTATGTTGATATTTTTATATTATAATTATTTTGAATTAACTTTTTATTCTGTTAAGGCAAATGCCACTTCACTGTGCCAAATCACTTTTAACCAGTAGAGGGCACTCTTGCCTGTCAGATGCATCAGAAGTTCAAATACAATATACTAGGTGAGAAACTTTCAAAGATTAAACCGTTTCATCACAGCCAGAGACAAAGACCACCACCCTCTACACAGATCTGGCCTCCTCGATATGTATGTTTGTTATGTGTTGATGTGAATGAATGAACTGATTTCTGATTGGCTGGGTTCAGTAACAGATAGGTGCGTTAAGCCAACGAAGAGCTTCCTTCCCTAAAGCAAACATTGCTAAGCAGGCCCATGGGCAGGCGAAAGGCCGGCTGGCCATGACTGCCAACCAAACACAAACAAAGAGGCGGCGAGCGACAACACCAACAGTACTGTGATTGGCTCTGATGGGTCTCAATCGGGAGTGAAAAGTAGCGCCATTGGAAGGGCGGGGTGATTATCCATTGCTTTTGTTTACTGTCCGCTAGTGACGATCGCATTGATTGGAAGAAGATGCGGAGGAAATGACTAGGGACAGGACAGGAAGTGATGTTGACAACAAAAACCAAACACGAATAATTAAATGTCATCGGATTTCCTTTGAGAGGGGAAAAATCTACAGAGAAATAAATACTACACAAGAACAAATGGACGAAAAGAAAAAGAAAAATCTAAGGACCGTGATCTATAGGAGGGGAAAAAAGAACTATACGGACAAAGAGGACAAAGTGGGTGTGCAGACGATTGTTCTGCTGGGGAGGGGGATCAAAGGAGGTAAACACAAAGTAGCACTAAACCAAGTAAATGAGAGGGAGGTGTGGAGGGGCGCGGCCGGGGAGCCTGACTCCTCCTCTCTGGTTCTACCTTTGGAGGGGGCCAAGCTGGGTTTGGCAGGAAGGGGAGGGGCGTGGCCTGTACTGTTGGAGTTGTTGACTGGCGGCTGGAACGAGCTAGACAAGAAGATGCCGTCGGACAGAGGGCGGGGCTTGCGTGCAGTGGGCGGCGGCTGCGACTTGCTGTGCCCGGCCAGCAGGTCGCCGTACGACTTGCGCGTGGCCGCCTGCTTCACCTGACCTGAGAGGCCGCCGCCGCCTCCGCTCCCCGCCCGGGAGACATCGCCCCCCCCGTCCTCATCGTCCTCCTCGCCCGCGTACGGCACGAACGTGGCGGTGTAGAGCGTGTCGGGGGAGGTGACCTGCGTTTTGAGGTAGGAGGTGTTTCTCTGTGGAGGGGTCGGGGGCGTGTTAGTGGCGGGGCTTGGGGAGGGGGGGTGGTAGTCCTGGGGCAGGGGGGGCCGGTACAGACCGGCCGCCGGCTCGTCCGGCGTCAGCAGCTTTCTCTCCGCCTCCTCGTGCTGCCGCCGCCGCCGCTCGACCTCCAGGCGCGCGTAGTACTCCTCCTCCTGCCTCCTCTACGGGGAGGGACAAGCCGTTAGCACGCCGCGTTCTCATTAGCTCTGCGGCGGAATGAGCCCAGGGACTATGTCTATCACTGGCCCTCACCAAGGTGAGGCAACATCGGGTCGGCTAAGGAACACTTGGGGCGAATGCTAGGTCCTGCTACAGCTAGGGAAACACTGTACAGCTAGCTAGCTAGCTAAGTCAGAAACCACAACAAAGAGATTTATCATCTTAACAAAGAGCCTATCTCCCTTTAGCTTGTTTTTATTTCAACCCGGCCTGGCCTGTTGTGAAGTGGTTTGTCTGGCCTGCGGCCAGATCTGGTCACATGGGCTGGCTTTGTGTCACTACACTGACGGGATTTTCCCTAGCACCGTTTGCTCCGGGGGGCGGGGTCTTCTAGTTCCTTGGCCCAGAGACACAGGGGAGGAGGTAGACAAACTGACTGGCTGATGGTTGGGTGGTCTAGAAACGACTGGGGAGGGGATCTTGACAATATGCTGTGCAGATTGCCTGCCTGTGTATGTGTGCGGACTGTAGAGGTGTATGTACAAGAGCTCTGTGTGTGCATACCTTCGTAAAAATTTAACAGAAAGCAGGGCGTTTGGGGGAGGTTTGAGGGCAGGCAAGATACCTAGATAAGGGAGCCATGATGGATGAAATGGTAACATTAAATAATAAAATGATAACCACCAACCTCTTCCCAACAAACTGAAACTTCTGGTAATAAACGACCAAACAAAGTAACTTCCCTGACTCACACAGACCATACCAACAGCAACAACTACAACACTAGAACGATGGGAGTCCCATGCATAGGGGGTGAGGGGGTTGAGGGCACATAACAATACATCACAGGGCTCACAGGATGAACACATGCAATTGGACATTTGATATTTTCTTAAATAGCATCACTAGTAACATTACACAAAAACATTTAATACATTTAGCGTGTCTTGCTTAAACTTGACATTGGGCTTAAATAACAGTTAAATGAGCAACACTATAAGCCTTCAAAAAGCAGGAAACTCACAGTAAAGTTACAAACCTGACTGGTTTATAATCACATAATGAAGACAATTCTACAGTTTCCAAATGATGTCAAATTAGATTGACATGGTTTTTGAAGGCAACCAGTTAAACAGTTGCCTATTGACTGACTGCAAATCAGTCCAGTGACAAAAGTGCTCAATATTCCAAGATTATACTAGTCAAACAACTTTTTTTTAAGGTCTGAGTAGAAAATAAGTTAGCTGATCTAACATGATCTACAAAGTGCAAATATCTGTTATGACTTGGTAACATCTTCAATTGTGATCCAATACGCATAGCACGCAGGGTCCTAACTGAGTTTGTTAAAGAAACAGTGGTCTGACAGGGCTCGTAAAACAAAAACAAAATGGCACCAGAAAAGTCACAATGGCAGAAAACAGTGGCAGCACACTGGGTATACTTGATATTAAACAACACAGAAGATGATTTGAGGGGGGGTGGGGGGGGGGCACCAGCTCAGACCACTGGCGATTTAACAATCCCAGGTAGGGTTCAAAATACTGCTTCATGGCCGACACATGATTATGCCACAGAATAATGTTCTCAGGTGTCCCACGAGAACCTTCATAAAGCGTACCTTCTCCTCTGCTTCTCGCCGAGCTCTTTCCTCCTCTCTCCACCTCCTCTCCTCCTCCTGCCTGGCTCGCTCCTCCGCCTCCCTCTTACGGATCTCCTCCAGTTGCTGCTTACGCCGTCGCTCCTCGTCCTGCAACTGGAAGGCCCCCAGACACAGAGGGGGGAAAGGGGAGGGGGAGAGGGAGAGAGAGAGAGAGAGATGCCAGGAACACAAGAAGTGAGTCAGGACCATCTCATTCACCATATCCTAACTCTCTCCGAGAGATGAGGACCGCTCTGTTGAACTGACTGGAAACATTGACATGTGGGCCTGAGGTGAGGCATGTTGGATTCCCCTTACAGGACTGCTCCAGAGGGGCGGAGCAGTGTGCACTGCAAACGAACACACAGCACGGGTTGGCACGCTGCTGAACATGCAGATGGTCAAAGACAACATGCAAAGAAACGGATGCTCTGCAGTACATTTACTGCGATTGACTTACTTATTACTCAGCAGACTAATACAAAAATAGAAGGGCAACAGTTTGCAAATCATTGTAAGCTGTAGGTGGTTGCATGAAGAGACAGATAAAACAGATCACAAAAGAAACGAGGACAAATCAGGTGGAAAACACCTGGATGAAACAAAAAACAGACAGTCTCTGTGGCCCACACAATGGTTACAGTGAGGGTATGGATTGGAGGGCTGGTTTCACACGCACACAGATGAATGGAAGGGTGGTGAGTGGGCCGACAGATGATGGGTGGCCACAGTGTTCATCATAAAGGGTTCATGCATGGACTGATAACACTACAACCCCTTGCAAAACATGTAGCCATGCATCTGTCACACTCTCTGCTCACCCAAAACATCAGTGCTGACCTGCGTCAAATAGAGGCCTATAGCCCAAATAGAGGCCTATGGTGTGGGTTTCATGTTTGCACAATAATATATACAGCATTGTAGAAACATTTACGTTTCTCTGGTGTTTGAGAAACGGCTTCAGGGACCACAATGCAGCAGTGCTCATTTTGAACAGGCAGAGAGATGGACAGCTTCCCCAGCCAACCGGCATCAAGCACCCTTCATGAGCGACTGCTCCTGAGCAAATCAGGACTTTAACCACCCCCCACCACCACCTGCCCACCCCTACCGACCAGAACCCGACGAAAACAACCACAGTAGTCCAGATGGGGTGGGGAGTGGTGCGGAAGAATAAGAATGGGCGAATAGGAATCAAGTGTGGCGTGTTATGTGTGTCAGCAACCCACACACAGGAAACAGGAAGTGGACAGGAAGTGATGTTGGGAGGGAGGATCTGGTGTTAACGGGAAAGAACGTACCAAGTCTAGAACAGAGATAGCTGGGACAGCTGTCTGCTGCTGAAGTGAAGGAGAGAAGAGGAGAGAGAGAGAGGGAGAGAGAGAGAGAGCGAGAGAGAGAGAGAGAGTCAGGTGGTGCGTGGGGTGTTGGGGAGAAGGTAAGACAACCACAACACATGAGGAAAAAGGAGGGAAGAGAGACTAGAAGAAGGAAGGGTCCCAAACGCATCAAGAAGAAAGGAAGTGTCAATAAAAAATAAAAACACATTGAAATGAATCAATTGTGAAAACAATTCGGAGCATCGGAGGAAGAGTAAAAACAAGTTAAGGGTCCAGAGGAGAAAGGAGGAATGAGAGGGAGAAAGAGAGAAGAGGATATAAAGTGAAAACATTGGTGGGGGTTTGATGGGTGCCATGAAGTCGTGCCAAAAGTAACACGCCTGCTTCTGATTAAGGGTGGCTTACTTGCCACATGAAGGCCACATCCAGCCCCTCTCAAAGACAGAGAGGGCTCCACTGTGGCGTGAACCACCACAGCATCACGCTTACACACCGACGCATATCAAACGCCCTGGCAAACGTTCTGTCCAAGCCACATCAAAAGGAGGGGTTTATTAGGCCTTGTATTAACGGTAGTTCTAGACGTCTGCAGTACATTCAAAGGGTAGACATGCCTGTAAGTCGTGATTCATGTAGCATGCTGTTGGCTTTGAAAAGTAAAGGCACCTGACAGTTGTAGCCACGGTTGAATTGCAGATACGGCCCTTAGCAACAGCCCGACATTGGCCCTCCCACACCGCACCCCCCCCCCCACTTCCCCCTCCAGCCAATCTGATTTAAGCAGCGGGGCATGGCAAAGCGATGGCGGAAGCATGTTGCAGGTGCACAATGCAGGACATTCATTGTGTGAGTGCTGCAATGATGGAGAGGTCCGCCCCTCCCCCTCACAAATCACAGGGGTGGGTTTATTGGCAGTGCTGGCCCCGACATCTGTGCTAGTCAGGCCTGGACAGTCAATTTGACCAGAACTGAGTCCACTACCAAGTTGATTTTCTATAGTGAAAACTAAATAGAACCTCTGAATGTGTTTACAAAACGAGCATCTACAATTAGGTCAAGTCCAACAGATGTTGTTCATACAAAGAGAGTCCACTACCCTAACCATAAGTACAGTATCATAAAGTGTCTTTTACATAACAGCCATGAGCAGTCCATTGACATTAGAACAGGAGTGTGTCCTCATAACAAAAAGGCTGTACCACGTGTGTTCAGACACTGTACCACGTGTGTTCAGACGCTGTACCACGTGTGTTCAGATGCTGTACCACGTGTGTTAAGATGCTGTACCACGTGTGTTAAGATGTGTGTTCAGACGCTGCACCACGTGTGTTCAGACGCTGCACCACGTGTGTTCAGATGCTGTACCACGTGTGTTCAGATGCTGTACCACGTGTGTTCAGATGTGTGTTCAGACGCTGCACCACGTGTGTTCAGATGCTGTACCACGTGTGTTCAGACGCTGCACCACGTGTGTTCAGATGCTGTACCACGTGTGTTAAGATGTGTGTTCAGATGCTGTACCTCGTGTGTTCAGATCTTCAGTTCTTGATGCAAATGAATAATATTGGTAATAGCCTCAGGCTTTTAAATCCCACTGTTATTGGTGCCCAAACAACCAATCACCATCACTGTGAATGAGGACTACAAGCTGTTGTCCTTCCTGAAGGCCCCATTGTATCCTGAACCTCACCATCTACCTCCCACCTCTCCACCACCTCTGACTGCCTGACCTCCAGGCGTGTGTGTGTGTGTGTGTGTGTGTCTCTCACCCGGGCTCTCTTCTCAGCCTCCAGCCTCTTCATGATCATGGCCGTGTCCACGTCTTCATCTTCGTCGTCCTCGTCCTCCTCGTCGTCGCTCTGCTTCGACTCCTGCAGCCTCTTCTGGAACTGCCACTCCAGCATCAGCTTGCGCAGGCGGTCGCTCTCCTCCGCTGTGCGCTCCGGTTTGGCCTGGCGGGGGGAGGAGGGGGGGAGATAGGGGGTCACCCACGTGAGCAGAGTTCAGGCAAGAGATTCTGGAGGGTGATATTTGAACTCAACACCTCAATGCCTTCATGAGGAGGACAATGGGTCTGCTCCTGTCTACCTGAAGCTCCTGGATCTCCTTGTCGAGGAGGTCCACGATGTGGAGCTGCTGCTGCTTCTCGGCCTTCTCGCGGGCATCTCTCTTCCAGGGGTCCGGGGACAAGCTGTCACTGGACGATAGCTCCTCCTTGCTGATGGTAATGTACTGCAGGTCCCGCCTCTCGATGGTCCGGGGCTGTTGCTGGGGCAACAGCTCACGAATCACTGTGTCCATACCTGGAGAACAGCCAGGATAAGTTGATCAATAACTGAACAAAGCTAACACTTCTCACCCTAATTACGACGCTATCCACCACTTTCTACAACACATTTATAAAATACAATACATCCTTGCTGAATTCAAACTCAAAACAAATACAACCCTCCTTTTAATGTCATAGGGTGCTCCCTCAGAAGCTCCGCCCCACAGATAGCAAACACATTGCCAAGGTAAGGATATTGTTGTTGTGGTGCTGTCTGCACCACTTTGTTTATGTTCCTATTTACAGAGCCCGGGCTGTGTAGAAGAACCAGATGATTCTATCATAAGATAGCGGACTGCTGAGAGAGCTTTAGCTTTCAATCGCTGACTAAAACTTTAAACAGATAAATACATACTGGATTTGGACCACTACAACAGAACGTGGTCCTACTACTACTACTACTAGGCAGTAATAAACAGAGCGTTAGCTCCAGGCCTTACCAACAGGGTTGGGGCCGCTGGCTGGTGCTGGAGGAGGCAGAGAGGTGCGCGGCAGGGTGGCCAGTTTCTCTGGCCGAGAGGGAGGGGGAGGGGGCTGGGGTTGGAACTGGGCCTGGGGGGGCAGGTAGGGCTGTGGCTGGGCGGCGGGGGGCTGGTGGTGGGGTGGAGGCACAGCCCCACCGTTGTTGTTGTTGTGTGGAGGGACGGGCATGACGGGGTTTGCCCGGATCTGGCCCAGCTTCCTCTCCTGTTCCCTCCTCTTCCTCTCCCTGGGGACCACAATCATCAGTATCACCACGGTAACACCCCGCAAAGGCTCAGCCAGCATAAACAGTTAAGTTAACCATAAATTAAGACAAGTTGAGCTTTAACAGCGCATTCCTTTGGTATGTTGGTAAACGTGTGATAAACTGGCACAAAACATGTATCATTGTACTTTATGCTGTTGAGTTGAGCTTGTGGCATCTTCGCACATATAGTAAGAACTGAATACTGTACGTAAAAATGGCGGCCATTCATTTTAAGTAGATACCAGCCTCTGCTACCCAAAAAGCTTATTTCCCATTGATGGCCATTGAAAAACATGAGCCCATAAAACAGTTGTAAACGCTGTTTTGAAATCGCACTAATACATAAATGATTTGTTATATTCTGAATATTCTTTAATGTGAGTGAGTTAGATTTATTATAAAAAAAATACGTAGAGCATGACGTCACTCACATTCTATGCACAAAATGCATAATAAAATTAATTGTTTATGTATGACTGTTAATAATTAACAATATGAATTAATTAACAATTAATTATTAAACGATAAACACAAGGCTTGTGTTTCAATGCTGTCAATGGGGAAATACGTATACTTTTTGGGCAGCAGAGGCTGCAGTACCGGTGATGGCCACCACACCCGGAAGAGAAGCAAGCATGCTCGACCCTGGGGCTTGCATCTTAGAGGAGGAATAAAAGGGTATCTCAAATAGGTAATTTCACTAGCTAACAAGAAGAAAGCTGACCCCATCGTATGTCTCCGCGGTTCAAACATACTTCTGATGAACGTGTACCAGCGGGTGTAGTCCCTACCTCTCTTCCTCCAGACGGGCCTTCTCCTTCTCGTACCAGCGCTGCTGCTCCTCGCGCTTCTTGCGGTCTGCCACCTGCTGGGCAGAGGCTGCCAGCGCGGCGGGGGGCGGCGGCAGGGGCAGGTCCGCCTGGGCCTCGTACGGCTCCGGGAACGTCGCCGGGGCTGGGGGCGGGGGCGGCGGCGGAGGGGGCAGGTCGGAGCGGGACGGCTGGTGCTGGTGGGGCGTCTTCCAGCGGCCCGGGCCGCTCTTGTGGTTGCTGCCATGGGCCGCCCTGCTGGTGGAGGACGAGGAGGAGGCGGAGAAGTTGAGGTGCTCCTGGCTGGAGGTGGACGACTCCACTGAGGAGGACACCTGCTGGTGGTTCCCCCAGTGGTCTCCTCCTGGCAGGCCTGGGGGACACCGCACACACACGTTATATCACAGCAGCCTGCTTTAGATCCATGCTTGGACTTCTTATTCAACTCTACATTTAGTCACCCCTCCAACAATAACTGGTTTGGGTTGGATTCAATAATCCAGGATTTTGCCACAACCCTACCAGGCCTGGGAAATGTAAATTACCAATCCCAAGCCACGCCCCCCCAGTTACTGTAACTAGGTTGGACAAAACAGCATAACAGGAAAACAGACCGTTGACAGTTTCTTTCGAATTCCAGGGGCGGGGCGTGGGATAGGTCAACTGGTTCCCTGTTCATTAGCGTTAATTGCCCGCGGTAACAGTAACTCTACAGCCCCCCCACAGCCCTACCGTCCTGTCCAGGGCTCAGACCTCTCTGGTAGTCCAGGTCTCGGTGCTGGTAGTCAGCCTCTCTGTGGTAGTCGTGGTGCTGGTAGTCCTGCTCTCTGTGGTATTGCTGCTGCTGCTGCTGCTGCTGGAGGAGCACCAGGTCCTCTGGCCTCAGGCCTGCTGGGGGATACAGCTCCTCCTGGGAGTGGGATACTCGCTGAGCGGGGGGAGGGGGTAAACAAGCGTGCGCTAAACCTTTACCCAAGCTAGCCAGCATTCTGGAGGACGCTTGCTAACTTCAAACTCTAAAATAAATACACACCTCCCTTCAGTGTCATAGTGTGCTCCCTCAGAAGCTCCGCCCCACACATTGGACACACACTGCCAATGCTAGGATAGTGTTGTGTGGTGCGGTCTGCACCACTTTGTTTATGTTCTTATTTACAGAGCCTTGGCTGTATAGATGTACCAGATTATTCCTTCATGGTAAACTAGCAGACCAATCACTGACCCTACCTTTAAAGCAGGCCTATTCAATTGGGGGCCTGCGGACCAACTTCCCCGTGTGGTCCATGAGGCGATTGCACCCTTGACCACTATACATTAGCTCAATATACTGTATAACTACTATACGTATCAAGTCAATATATTACAGTAAATTAGTTATTAACTGTTCTACAGCCAAGACCGCCTGTTTGTAAATGTAATGTACTAGTCCAGACCTAAATCAACCTGATGAAATTAATCTGTGTATGTGCACATAGCTCCCGTAGCTCCTGTTAGTGAGGATAATGGTTGGGTATGGTACTAGTCATATTTGAACCCATACCGGTAGGAATACCTGGAATTTGGTGCCAATAGTCTACCCAACATTTTTGTCTTTATTTTGTCTAACAAATGTGAAAGGATGTGGTCAATTACAGTTTTTCTTGTTAAAATCTGGCCCACTTGAATGTGTAATGGAATAGCCCTGCTTTAAAGCATTCTCAGTATTTGAGCGGGTGGTCTACCTGCATGCTACTGTTGTGCAGGCTGTCTGCCATGCCTCCGGGCAGCCTGTCGCGCTCATCTGCGGCCTCCCAGTGCTGCGTGGGTCCCTGGGCAGGGCCCGGGCCGACACGGTCCTGGCTCTTGGAGGCGGGGATGGTGAAGTACTCTCTGGGGTAGGTCTGGGTAGGGATGGGGTAGGCCTCCTGGGGAGGAGGGGACTGTTCCTCCTGGACGGTCAGGGAGAGACACCATGCAATGTTGCATGCAAGACGGTTCACTGTGGCCCCCCGTAATACACAAGATTGAAGATGAAATACTGTCTTGAGACTAGAGATGAAACGGTACGAAAATTTCATATCAAGATTATAGTCACCAAAATTATCACGTTTGTGGTATTCTCATGGTATTGTAAAAACGTGCTGAATTTTAAGAGGATTAAAAAAAAAAAAGGTACTGACATAAATAGCCTAATTTACACAGGTGCTCAGTGACACAGCTCTACAAATGTTTTATGTTACAAATTGCACTGGGCAGTTTAATTATGTATAATCATGAATGCATTTACATTTATTTTCATTTATACATTTACATGCCTACTTTTATGACAAGTGACAACATATTTAAGTTATATACAGTAGCCTAGACTGGGCTATATCAGGTAGTTTTGCAGAGCTTTTACTGTGATGTGGTGCTGATAGACTGAAGAGGCTGACTTTGACAACACTTTTAGAACACTTTTAGATCTCTCTGCGGCTTTTGACACTGTAGACCACAATGTTCTTATTTTTCGCCTGGAGCACAATGTGGGTAT
>JAODLL010000017.1:18718-31376 GCA_026546735.1 Forbesichthys agassizii
AAAGTGTAATTTCTTCATTGTTGTCACATGAAAAGATATGCTCACATATTTGCAAATATGTGAGGGGTGTACTCACTATTGAGAGATACTGTATATATATTGTATATAATACATATTTAGAAAGAAGGTATAATTTCCATTCTACTTAAGTGTGTGGGCATTGTTGGAGCAACCAAAAAAATGTATATTTGTCCAAAACATGTGTGCACAATGTCACATCTTTCTCTGGGACACAAAGCAGTTATAGACTATCATTTACCATTAGCATGGCTTCCTAAGACTGCACTCGATTCACATTTTAATTCACCTTGACCAGCAGGGATGCGTATTGGCAAAAATCTGGCAATACGATACATATCACGATACAGGGGACACGATAGGGGCCAATATATTGCGATAATGTGCGATACTGTGAGCAAGGCGATATATTGCAATTTCTAATTTGTGGAAAACTGTCAAAGCAATCAAAGTTTGGCGCCGCTGCAAAAAAATAACAGAAACACTTATGTCAAAATTTGCTCAAGGACTTCAGACGGAAATAAGCTTTAAGATAAATCTGGTAACAAGCATCTTTCCTTTCTTTTGAGGTTAATGTATTTTGTACATGGTCTCTTTTACAAATAAATTGAGTAAAGAAAAGGTACAGTAAAAGTATTTAAATTGATACCGTGATTTAGAGAAAGTGCAACAATATCTTCTTACACCCCTGGACCCCATTTGTTGGGATAAGGTTGCTGATCAGGCTACTTATCAGGACTGAGTGTGTACAGTTCAAGCTTAGTAATAAATCAGCCCAGTGGATTCTGCAGCATATTACCTTCTATATGTATTTATATATTCAGAGCCGGTCCCTATCAGTAGCTGCCCAGTGTGTGAGTGTGTGTTGGAAGAGCATGTACCTCGCTGCACCAGGGGGTCCAGGAACTCCTGGAAGCCGTTGGGCACATTGCGCACCACGTCGCAGGAGTAGCCATCCTCGGGCAGCAGGAAGGGCAGCTGCAGGTCTGGGTCCTCCTCCAGCTGCACCTCACGCCCGTCGCTACGGGCCAGCTCGTCTGCAGTGTTCTCTGCCACGCCTACTACGTGGTCTATTAGCTCCTGGCGCACGCACACACACACACGACAAGTCAGTTAAACTGTTGGGACCAGCGCTAGTCGGCACCATAAATACTAGTCGGTTCAACGTATTATTTTATTCTTCATTTTTTTTAAAGTAGTGGCTCAGTCAATATCTCCTGCCTCAGCCTGCACATGAAACACGCGAAACAATCTGTTGACACTGCGAGTGGAGTTTGTAGCGCTTGATTTTCCATGCGTTCATGGTTCCTGGTAGCGAAGGAAACTCTAAAAGCAGCATACTTCGATGTTGCCACTACGATAGCTCCGATCGCAGAAGTCTACTCTGAGTTTAAGTTTAGGGTTAACACGTTAAAGCCTGATTGTGGTCAATTTGCACTTTTTTTTGTGTTTTTGCATTTTTAGACTAGTCAACTAGTCTACTTTAACCGACAGGGAAATGAGTCGCTGGGAACATCCTTACTGGCAACTGCCAGAAAAACATTTAAATTGTATTAAATTAACTGAAAATGCATGCAAAAAAAAAAAAAAAAAAAGTATGTTTAATAATAATTTATTATATATAGTATTTTTAAAATACGTTTAAATGTAACATGTTTGTTTAACTTCACACTTTGAAGGTTCTCCTATGAACAGCGTTGCTAGGGCCATGCCCCAGAACGTTCTACGAACAGCGTTGCTAGGGCCATGCCCCAGAACGTTCTATGAACAGCATTGTGTGTCTGCTAGCGCGGCGGGTGATGCTGTGGGCCTTACAGGCGGTATGTAGGGCTCGTCAGGGGCACAGTGGTAGTTGCTCATCAGGGCGTTGAGCTGCAGGGAGTTGAGCTTGAAGCAGGTGTTGTGGATGTTCTGCACGTCCTGCATGGAGTACTTATCCATGGTCAGCAGGGTGGTGGCCTTAAGAGAAAACACACACACATCCAACCCGATGTTAAAATGGCTTGTATGGCTCATCTCTTCCTATACGGTCATACAGTACATTTATGCAGACGTGGTCAGTTCATTGTAACCAAGCCGAGCATTCATGACATGCACTAAATACAATGATGTGAAAGTAAAATTCCTTTTTTAATTCGTCTTAAATACAGCTAATAGTAAAAGAGTCAATATAACAGTAGGTTGCTGAGAAACAGCTGCTGAGAAACATCTTGGGTGTGTGGACCCGCTACTGCCCCCTACCTGCACAATGCGGCTGAGGTGGCAGTCAGCGGCCAACTCCAGGCCCTGCTTCTCGGCCCAGGCCTCGATGTGGCTGAGCTGCTGCCGCAGGATGGCCCCCCAGTAGTGGGAGCAGAGGCCCGAGTCGGCCTCCGTCACCAGCTTGTTGAACAGCCACATGTTGATGAAGTGGAACAGCTGAGAGAACAGCTGGATGGTGAGCGCCGCATTGACGCGGCAACGCCGGAGCAATGACATGGCACCCGTTAATGTGTGCAGCACATCCTCTGGAGAGAGAGGACAAGAGAGAGAATGAAAATAATTAAGAAACGGGTATGCGTTGGGGAATGTACTGATCAGAATGAGGCATATATTAAACCACATTGTGTTCTCAAGTAATGTTATTCCATTATGGTTATGAGTTCATGATGCATGATGCATGTACGTACCTATCTTGGGTCTCTGAGGGTCATGTTCCTCTGGGTCTTCCAGGAAGGCAGGCATGTAGTTGTTGAGGTCTGCTTGGAGACAGTGGACCAGGTATCTGGAGGGACGCACAAGTGCACAGCATCTTCATCTGTTTACACCTCAACGGTAACATATACCACACATATACTTTGCGTCTAACATGATAATCTCTAGGCTGGATAAACCATCACAAAAATGAATACAAATCTTAGTAAACACTTCAAACCGCACTGCTAATTTTAATGATGATTTAGAGTAACCAGAGTGTTCTGCGCGTTTAAGAGTACCCACTGAGGTCACATTTGGATCGCTAATGTCCCACAATCATTTTCAACTTAGATCGTTAGCCCAACTGCTGTCATTTCCTATAGAATAAAATGTGTTTGCAATTAGCTTGGGTGACATGCTGGAAGACAGCAGAGGCTAACATCTCACTGTGGCGTCTATGCAGTTAAATTTAGAATCAATAAAAAAAAAAAGGTACTGCTGCTTGTTTTTAAGGCATTGGATGGACTGGCTCCTTCATGCAGTATACCTCCAATCTCCTTACGCGTTATAACACTACAAGGCCTCTCAGATCATCTAATCAGCTCCTTCTATCCATTCCACAGTCTAAGATGAAAACTAAGGGTGATCGACGATCGTGCATTCCCGAGATTGTGGAACACCTAAAAACGTATCTATTAATTAGCCAGTTTAGGGGCCCTATGCTAAATTGTCCTGTTTGTCCCGTGCTTTATTTATTGCTGTGTATTTCACTGTATTGATTTGTTGGTAATCTCATTATAAATGCATTATAAATACGTGTACTTGACTTGACTAGAGGAGTTACTGCAGTCAAACTAACATTAGCAGCAATTGGCATCCACGGTGTACTGTTCTCCCTAAAGCGGCCAGCCACTCACTTGAAGGCCATCTGTACGAGGTGTGCCAAGATGTCCTGGGCGTCCAGTGTGATGCGACAGAGGTCTCTGTCCTGCTTTATGAAGTTGAGCAGCTCCGAGGCATTGGCCATCCAGAAAGCCAGGGCACCCGCGATGTTCTTTTGCTTCTGCAACGCACCAATCACAGACAAAACACACAGACAAACAAACAAGGGGGAGGGGTTAGCGATGAAGCAGCAGCCAAATCCACACTCCGGGGCGGGGTTAGCAAAGAAGGGGGTTTTGTTGGACCGGCAGCCAGAGGGAGCAGTAGTTACTCTCAGGAATAGACCTTGTGCCTTCCCTCGAGCGCATACACACACAGGAAAATAAGGAGAGGCCAATGTCAAATCTAATTAAAAGACAAGATTAACTTTGATCACTCCACACACAGAGCAGGGAAGAAAGAGCCATCTCCAAAGCTCTGTGTATGTCAGGTGACATTACTGGCCAGTCCTTTTGTTCCGTCCTAGCCATGATTAGTCCTCCAGGTCCCCAGACATAGGTTCAAAACAACAGGCCTCTCTTAATAGACCTGCAATATATCAGTCCTACACATTAAACTACACTCGAATGCACTTTAGTGGCCGTATACCCTAGCAGCAGCATCAGCGGTGGCTCTTCTGGTTTGAAAACAATATTTAGAATAAAGCTCACTAACCCCACCTATTATACAGGAAATATAGCTGTTTTATGTGAAACACAAACATACAAACATAACATGAAATTAATCTCCTGTATCTTGTAACTGGCTCAGAACTGTGTCTAGCGGCACAACTGTAAAACAATCCTTTCCATAATATAATGTTTAATTGTTTGAAGTAGCCGCCTATGAACCTTACTGACAAGCTAAAATGCAGCTGGTTGGATGATGAAAGCCAATTACAAATGAAGGTTACTTTAATCCCAGTGCAAATTGTTGATGATCGAGTATTCAACTACTGAAACACTGGAAATAATCATCCCTAGAAAAGGCCTCAGAACTCTAGTGTCTGGTGAGCTGGTTGGTTAATATTCCCACCACTCAGAGCGCAAGAGAGGGGAGGTTATCCCTGCATTAGAAAGAACAGAACAAATTAAATCAACATGTTGTCAACATGTCATATCTCCCTCTTTCAGACCGCCAGAGAGGAAATGTAAATGCATCCAAGACACTTAAAAATAAAACGAGCAGACGAAGCCATTCAATCAAATTAGGCCAAAGTAAAAATAAAAACAAACCGAGCAAAAGAACCAGAAAGGGGGAGGGGCTGTCTCCCATCCACAATGTCGAGTAGGACACACCACAAGGATGCCATAATTAAATAGACCAAGCCACAATCCAAACATGTCATTTTGGGGTGTTTAGTACCGAGCAGGTCCAGGAAGCTGAATGGCATTAGTTTGGATGATTATTATTATTACTATTATTATTGTTTTATATGTTGATGGAGATGAGGCGGTGTTGTTGCTGCTTAGTTTCCGGCTGTGGGAGGAGGGATTACTTGGCGGTTTCATGTTTTGTTTTTGGAGTTCTGTTAGAACAGAGGACAAGCAGTAGCAGCAGCGGCAACAATGGAAGCTGAACAGAAGAATAAGACTGCCATAGGTAGAACTGAGAGAAAAGACAATGGTAGAAAGGCATTGTGGGACACTGAGGTAGATGGGGCGTAAACAAAGCCAGAGATTGTAGCCAATGAGAGAGAGAGAAACAATGAGGTAGGTGAGCCGGTAGCCATGGCAGCGTGGTGTGTTATCCTACCTGGTCCTCTTCAGGAATCTCCTAGATGGAGAGAGAGGAGGACGTAGGGGGGAGGAGAAGGAGAGAAGGAGAGGGGGAGGAGGGGGAGGGGTACGCAACAGGACAAGAGAGATCACGTCAACAGCTACGGTATGGACACAGCTACGTAACACACCCACCCACACACACACACACACACTAATAGACGCGGTATGCCGGTTCCTGCACGGATAAGACAGACTGGGCTAGATGAGGAAGGGGTGGTGGGATTCATTTATAGGGAGGTCATGGTCCTTTCATGCCACCGATACTTTTATATTTACGCAAGGCGGTTCACTTGTATTTGACATGTTTTACATAGTGTGTTAAATCAAAAATGAATTAACAGAGGAAAGCACGGTCTTTAGGGATGAGTGTTAATCGCTGGGACATTCTGATATACATGGACACACTGAAGCTGGAAATGACACATGTGCTCGTCTTATGAGAGAGGACTCCAAACATAAAGCCTTACGCTGGGATGAGGCCATGTCTTGACACTGTGGAATTAATCTCCCCACAACCAGAATGTGAGATGTACTTGCATATGTCAAGCAGGGTCAAAACAGAGTTATCTGCCAGCTAGACTAACACAAGTTAACAAAAAACTAAAAAGGGCATTTAGGTTTTTATTGGACCATGGTGGGACGTATAAACCTAACTTGGTTTCAAAACAACTGTAATGGAGAAAGACAAAAAGAGACTTTGGGAAGAGGGAGAAGCAGACGCAAGGGTCAAATTAAATGCATGCAGAAGGCACCTGGTTGGGTTTTCTTCTCAATACATACGCCAAAATGCAATGACAACTTTCGGCTTTAAATTACAATATTACAGCCTGTTGAGCGCCTTCCTCTAATGCTTTGATGCTTTGTTTAGCAACCCAGTGGTGGTTTAATAGAAAGCGTGTGACGATTAGAACTCCTACATAACCTAATTTGGTTGGCTCTATTAATTGGCCCAACACAAAGAATAATTATGTTATTTCTCAGAAGAAACTCACTTTAAAACTAACCACTGAACCAGTTCATCATAGCGTCAACATATTCACAACAGACTTGTCAGTGATATACTATGGAGGAGGTCAGTCCTCAGCGAGGACTATTTTGTAATGTTTTCATTGATTTGTTTATATCTTAGGCGACATTCTAAAATAACATTAAACATGTCGAACATACCCTGCTGACAAGTCTCTGGGCATTAACTAACATGGTATACATCTAGTTTGGAGAGAAGGCACATCGACATAGCATTAGCTTGCTACTATAATCTCGTTAATGTAGCAAACGTTCATTTTGTGTTTGAACACAATGCATGCTGCCCTGGCCTCCAATGTAAATTAGATAGAAGAACAAATAAATTACCAATGAATTTGTGCCCATCTGGTCAATAATTCTAACATAAACACACAAACGACAAGTCTTCAGCGATTGCTGAGTCAGAATGTGGCGTTAATACAAGTGCACAAACACACCAAAACACTAAAGGCGTGACTCACCTGGATGACACCTTCCATCATGCTCACCATCTTGGTAACGATGGCGACAACCTTGTGCGTCCTTTCTGAGGGCGAGGCGTCCGGCTTGTAGCCGGGGGAGAGGACGAAGCGGCAGGCCATGTAGAGCACGTACGTAGGAGACAGCTTGAAGTGGACCGTGGAGCTGTTGGTGTAGTTGATGATGGCCAACAGGAAGGCATCCTCAGCTGGATGGACCCAAGACACAAAACATGTATACAGCTACAACGGTTCAACATATTATTAGTGTAGCCTTGAATCACAGCAGCAACTATTAAAACCACTTGACAAACAAAAGCAAATGCTATTCCTAATGCGAGTCATCCAATAATTACCCTTAACTGTACTTCTAGACACCATATTGATGTATAGCATGTTTGAAAGACCATAAAATAGGTTTTATTAAAAGGCCACGCAGTGCATAGCTCTCCCCACCGCACTGCATTATGGAAAGGAGCCACACCACATATAAGTTAAGAAAACACAAATACACACTGAACTCCAATGTGTGAACCGCACACATGCCCATAGTCTAAATAGACTGTCTCTAATGTCCACAAACAGTCCTGTGTGAAGAGAAAGAGCAAACTAGTAGAATTGCTTGAAGCAATAGAGAGATGGATGAAAATAGGCCCACACCTACGATGAGTGGAACGAAAGATAGAAAAAAAAAAGCTACAACATTTTTTTCTTCATTTAAATGAATATTGCTCGAGTCCAGCCAAGATGACCTGAGTGTGTATAAAATGGAGAATACTTTCCATCCATTGATTTGTACTTCCAACACCCCCCTCTAAACACCCACAACAATCTCAGTTAAAGGTGCGATCAACTACTATTTAAAATAGACAGTGCAGTTCTTGGCAACCCAGATGTTTAAACAAACACTGATACTGTACATTAGGACAGAAATACAGTCATGTTATCTCATATGGCAAACAAATGCACATACAATAGAATACCATGCCCTAAATAGGAATCTAAATGGAAAGTGATTTGGGCTGTACTAGATTACACCAGATACACTGTATATAAGAGAACAGACGATTTATGAATACTGGATGTAGTCATATTAAGGAACTTAAAAATAGAAAAAAAGACTAACAGGAAGTGGATGAACGCTGGAGCTATTCATCATTTCACTTAACTAATACAGCAGAGGAGACCGTGGACAGTTTAGAAGGACACCACTGTTACAACAAACAGAACTGGACTCAGACCACCCAGAGCAGAGCAACCCCACCCAGGAATACAGTATGGAAGAAACAGGGCGTTAATACTCACAGGTGTCTCTGAACTCGATGCTTGCTGGCAGGGTGAGCTCTTGTCCCGAGCCCTCCTGGGACCTACAGGAACACAGAAACATGCCTTGTGATGAAGGAGAATGTGTAGGTTGGGTGTGTGAGGCTAGCATGGGACCCAAACACCTCCATGCACCAGGCTGGTCTCAAAGAGCTCATGTATGGGAATGAGGGCGTATCTGCACTGTGTGGATTATTGATGAGGGGGGTTGTGGACAGACAATAGCGCACGCTTTAGTTTCCACTAGGCTTCCAAGGCCAGATCGGGAATTGGGTGACACATTTTGCGACATTGCAACAGTGTGTGTGTGTGTGTGTGTGTGTGTTGCTAATACACAAAACTATGCCCAAGGGAAATATTAACAATTAAAATACCGGTGTGTGACGTGTTGAATGCTGATTTAGCTGTGTTGCTATACCAACATGGCACACTACTCACACTATCGTAGAATGATTCAATTTCATTACCTCCTTAAGGTGAGCACAACTGTGGAGTGTTTGTGTTTCTGACCTTACATCCTGCTGCTCTCCTCTAATCATGGGTTTGACCATTCCTCGCTCACTGCCATTGGATCGATCCATCTCCAGCTTCCCTGAGCTCTACATATGTGCACACACACAAACACATTACAAATGGAAATGCGAGGATAGAACCAAATAGAATTGTCTAAAACTTCTAGACACAATGACAAACTACAAGCTATATATACACATTTGAGCTACAATCAGTACTGTGTAATAAGAGTAGAAAGCTAAGGACTCACTCATTTGACAGCACTAGGTGTGTGTGTGTGTGTGTGTGTGTGTGTGTGTGTGTGCGCGCGCGCGCGTGCTACCTTGCTAGTGGGCAAGGCAGCCCCACTGTGAATGTCCCCGTGTAGATCAAAAGTGGTTTCTGGTACACTGCTACAACAGACAGATGAGAAAGAGATGCATTAGTTGAGATGAGAGCCCAGCAAAGGTTTTTAATTAGTGAGAACACCAAGAGCTCAGACATAAGCCTGTCTTTCTATGCTTCCCACACTCACCTACTTATCAATCTCGGTGCTGATCGTTACAAACCGTTATTTGGGAACATAGTTGTAAATGTTTAATGAAGTACACACTCATTTTAGGTGGTACAATCTAATCACACGTTGTTTGTCCCAAAGATGTTTTGTTTTTCACACGACATGCACTCAGTTTCCACTGTGGCCTGGAGTCTGGTGGGTTAATGTCAGTTGTTGATTGCCGATGCTGCAGTTCCATTTAACCGCTGTGAGATACATTAACCAACACCACTGGAGTACGCTGAACCATGACGACAGCTCGAGGGCCATATGACCCAGAACACACGTGTTAAAGATTGTGTTTTGTATGTACACTGAGTGACTAATTCACATTAAAAGAATGAAAGCCTATGATTGAGCGCAGGCCTGTTGTGCCATCTGTGGTTGGGTGGTGCGCCCTTAAGCAACACACCCTACCAAAGCATAAGGAAGAGAATGCACTGTAGGAGTCTGATGCTTTGCTTCCCTGTTCTACTGTTTGGCTAGCAGTGACCGTCTTACCAAATGTTACAAATCTCTCTCTGTCTGCATCCGTGTCCAGCACAATCTTTTTGTCAGTCGTGCAGTCCTATACAGCCGCGTGTGCGCGTGAGGGATATAATCCTAAAAACTGGGTGGGCCAAGTCTGGATTACATGGTTGTTTTTCCACCACAGAAGTGAAATAAACGTAAAAAAGGTAAAATAACGCAAAGGCTGTAAGTACAATTGTCTTTAATGTGTTGGCTTCACGCACCATATTATTTCACTGCTTACAAAAGCCACTAGATTCTATTAATGTCTCGATATGGCTGTTTTGAATTAGGATCCGCCCTATTTTGCAAGTTCTCTCAGTTATGGGAGATATACTATACTAGTCAACACTAGACCAATAATATATCATTTTGACCTTAGACTGAGAGGAAGAAACACACAAACACATACAGTACATAGACAATGAGTCCCATTACAAATACATGTACAGTATATACTGTAGCATTAGCACACACAGTAGTTGTTGCATGCTGGTGCCACTATAAAAGGCAATTAGCATACTAGCGTTAAAGCAGTTTCATTGCAGCGTGTAGGGAAACTTACTTGGCAACCAGATGCAGCACAAACGCTCCCCTCTCTCTCTTTCCTTAGGTTTTAATTCATAGGGTTCCTACTGGAATAAGGTCCTGTTCTGTTGAGCGTCTAAATGACAAACTCTCCTCCACAGCTCAGCCACTCTGCTCTTAACACACCATGTGGTGAGGCAGTGACACACTGGGGTGTGTGTGTGTGTGTGTGCGCGCATGTGCGTACGCAGTGCGTGAAGCCACACCCAGAGCCAGTCTGATCAGATTAGAGGGTCCTCTCTCTGCCTCAACCCTCAAAAGCTCCTCCCTTCATCCAGCGCTACACACGCTCCTACAGTGGGGAACACACTTAAGAAGCCTCTCAAAGCCAAGTCCCTGTCTGGGTGCATCTCCATGGAAACACCCCAGCCAGGGCCACTCACCCCGACTTGTGTCTGCCTCTCATCATGGCAGCGGTGGAGGGGTCTCTCTTGCCCCCCTGGTCGTAGGCGGGGTCCACAAACTTAAAGACATGGGCGGAGCCAAACTGGAGGGTGGAGCCGGAACGCAGCACCGTCGTCTCGGCGATGCGCTGGCCGTCCACGAAGGTGTCGGCGTCGGGACCGTGGGGCGTCACAGTGACCAGGCCCTCGCTGTGCATCAGGTTACAGTGGTGGGGCAGGATGCCCGGACCAAACAGCTGCACACACACACACACACACACTCCTGCTACTGACTTTGTACTGTGTTGGTTCCATCTGCAGCATGCTTTATTGATCAGGCCCTTTGCTGTGGAACTCTTGAGGCTAAAATAGTGTGATATTTCAGTAACACGTATTGTGAGAGGTAACTTACACTAGGTGTTACTCATGGACCCCTCCTTAATACATTACTATTACAGCCTATGCTTTTTGGTGACCCACCGCTGGTTGCTTGCCAGCTGGATAGCATATTATAAAACACTATAAAAACTACACATTGCTTTTATAAGTAGCATAATGGAGGACTCAAATATTATTGTGTTACTCAAACAGTGAATGGAAAGAAACGGTTTATTTGAGCAAATTGTTAGATTATTAAATAAACTGTACAGGAAAGATACTGAAATGAATTCACATTTATCTCAAAAGGGTATGTGAGTATTTCTAGAATGCATTAGCTAACGTGTTATTATTTTATGCAATTTTCTTGGAGCTAGATGTGGATACATGGATGCCAAAATGCAGAGTGATAACAGGTGTGGAGAATAGGAGCAACAGAAGATGGGGTTTTCAGCTAGCTCTGTGCTGCCAGTACACAAGTGTTTTACCTGAATAGCTCCATCATCCGTGCAGTCAGAGCCCACCTCTGTGATGCTGTGCTGGAGGCGGTAAAGCTTTGGTTTGTCCCTGGAGTCTGAGCCGTCTACACACATACACACACAGAACCATGGCAGCAGTCAAGTACGATCTAACAAACCTTTTACAGAACAAACCTGCCCAGGACACACATGCATTACCATCCATAATGTTGTGAATGTGTTGGTGGTAAAAGGAGGGTCTATGCTGTAATTAGATTAGTATAAAGGCGTTTAGTAGAAGCAGAGCAGCATGTGAGTTGACTTCTGACAAAGGCTTGTGGGAATTAGCGGTGGCCAGGTTGGGGTAAATTTGCATGACTTTATAATTATGATGATATTATGATCTCCACCTCTAGTTTGTCAGCCAGGTGGTACCAATAGTTGTCAATCGAATCATTAGCAGGTGATTAGACCACCGTTCACCTAATTAAAACAACAAGCATCTGATTTTTAAATGAAGGCATTAGCAGAGGACTGAAACCAATCAGAACACGGCCCACATAGGGATGGTTCACTGAACACACGGGTAACCCTGCTAATATAGTGGGTCACAAGTAGATAAATGAAAGCTGTTCCTTTAAGAAAGAAAGGAAGTGGAATATTACTAAACCTCCAATTAGGTTGGTTTATTCATTGAATGACATGCAGATCTTTTCCAATGGTATGCAGAGTGCACCTTGAATTGACCCCGCCTTGAGTGTGGTTGCGAGCATGTGGGTGCGTGTGAAAGATGCTGTCTCAGAGAAATAGAGAGAGAAAACCTATCGTACTCATTTACTATTGAGCCAAATTAATATTAGAGTGTAATTTTTCTTGGTACTCTATCTTTCGTCGAAGATTAAAGATTTTAGCGCTTGTATTACAACTTTTGCTGAGTTAAATTCTTTTGGAGAGTTATATTTTGAGTTTGGATTGTTGTAATAGCTTACAAATGACGCATGTGACATGCATTAGGCGAATGTTCAACACGTGTGGTACTTTTTACATTGCTAATGTAGCACTAGAAATAATATCTAGCGATTGAAATATT
>JAODLL010000017.1:31476-52708 GCA_026546735.1 Forbesichthys agassizii
ATCAGGTGTGTTGGAGCAGGGAGACATCTAAAACATGCAGGGCTGCGTCTCTCCAGGACCAGGGTTCCCTACCCCTGCAGCAGTATAACACTTAAGAAGTTACAATAGTGTGTCTGCTGTAACTTAACTAGGTTACAGCTTACTGTATACTGTTCAAAAACTCAATTAAAATGACACCAACACAATGTTGTGAAGCAGTTTTACAATTCTAAGTAGAAGGGTAGTAAAAGTGAGAAATGTCTTGCATTTCTGTCCTTGGATAGTGATTTCAAAGGATGTGACTTCAAACAATTCAAAGAAGCAGAAAAGTAATATTGTATTTATCTTACTTTAAGTACACATTATACAGCTACCACTATAGCAACACTTCTGGTCTCTTATGGGTCAAATTTAAACCAGAGTTCTCTTGCTCGCTTGATAAGAACCATAACACTTTAACTGACACATGTGTATATATACAGTATATATACCCCTTTATTTAACCAGGTAAAAGACTCATTGAGATTTAAATTTTTTTTCCAAGAGTGACCTGGTCAAGAGGGCATCTTAAAACGTCCACATACAACATTTAAACACACAATGTCCACCATTCAATTACAGCACCACAATAAATGAAAAACATAAAACTAACAGTAATAATCAATTAGACGTGACGCATTTACAACCCTTGTCCCTTTTTACATCCCCTAAAAGAAATACAAAGTCTTTAAATGAACTAAATTCACGCAGCTCTAAATCATTCTGACAAAACCGGTATGGTGCTTAGAAAGCAGACCGAGTCAAGGCTCTCTCCTTGAACAGGTACAAGTTCTTCCAAACTTGACGCTATGTGTGCTTGAACTTTGTGCCTCTCGTGCCACTCCAAACCCGAGAGCACGAAACTACTAGTGCCAACCCCCATAAGGAAGTGGAGCGGTTAAACAAAGTCCTTGAGCAATTAGGGGGCTTGTTAGGGCTTCATTGATCTTCTAAATTAGCAAGTCTACTAATTGACCTGCAGTCACAGTGGACAATCTCTGATTGGGAATTTGAAAAGGATAGAGTGTTCCAAACATTAGAGTGGACAGGCAGCCTCGTATTTACTCCGTTTTGTTCCTAAGGTAATAATAGGTATACTCAATGACACGGTTGTACTGTAAGATCAAATATATTTTAGAGTGTAAACATTGCTATGAAATTATTTATTAACATACAATAAAAATACATACTATGTTGTTGGTCTGAATCAAACAAACAAACAAGAGTATTTCATCCAAAGCAACATGAGTGTACTGTACGAAGCAGGCATCTTTCTCAAAGATTCGTATAGGCCAGGCCCGTTGGGGATCAAACCCAAGACCTCTCTGGTGGGTGTCGACCACCCTATAACCATACTATCCTGCTACAATCCTGCTCTCGTGCCTTTCTGCTGACCAAATGATTATCACCCAACCTTGACGCGTGCATTCAGTGTTTTTCTGTAAATTGATCAAAACTATGTTTTTTTTAATGATGCAGAGATCTGCAGGACTTATGTATTTGAGATTGGACATTGCCAAGTTTGTATCGACCTTAACAGACTTTATATCTTGATATTAATGAGGCATAATCATGTAAACTTTACTATATGACTCAGAGAGCTGGAAACTAAGTGGGCAGAAGTGCCTTTGCAATTTATATGGTCTCATTTCCATCATGTTCTGCTTCCATAATTGACATAAACATTTAAAAAAGCATAAATATTTAACAATCACAAATTCGATCTTAACTTATGTCTCTGCTGTGAAATTGCGTGTAATTTTCAACTGCGATATAGAGTCCAATCTGATATGTTTTAATGTCCATTAATATACTCCTAAATGGGACAAATGCCTGTCTGTACTGTGTGTAATCACTGCTGGCTTTTAAATGAGCCTCTCTGATTGGCCGTAAGCAAGGAGATGAGGTATTGATGGTGACTCACCTCTGTTCCACTGCAGGTTACTATGTGGCAGTGTGGGGTCATCGCCGTGTTGCTGTGGACATCCACCACGAGCCCAGCGCTCTGCCAAAGCGGGGATGCAGACTGGGGTTCAGGCTTCGGCATATCTGTGGCAACGTGGGCCACCAACAGCACCCATCAGGCAGTCGGTGATGCGCCTGTAAGGGCAACAGACACGAAACCTGGTCTCACACCGGCGCTTAGGTCACCGGCGCCATTGCCACACCTCCAGCTACGCTACAAAGCTGAACCGGATCAGTGCTCGGCCCACTTCAGCACATATGCCGTGTCTGCGCGGGAACTCAAGGCCCAAAACCAAGAGCTAGCTTATCTGAAGGCTATCCAACATGGCAACCAGGCTGTGGTGGATAATTTAGTGCAGTATGTGGGGGCAGAGGTAGGGGATCATGGATACACAGACGTAATCCAGGAGAACATGGCTGGAATCAGAGTGGACCACTTGAGCAGCCAGGGAACAGTGCAGAAGATCACTGAGGATCTAGAGAAACACCTGGAAGGAGATGACTCATCAACCGCAGCAAAGGAGAAGTGAGTGACCAGAGAGCTTTAAAGAGACAAAGCGCTTTGTTTATATCCCTGGGCTTGAACACACTAGATGCAATTAGTATATGCTTCTGCTATTAGTAGTATACTAGTATTTGCCTTACAAAACACACTGAGGGAAATCATTCTGGTCAATAGAAAATATAGTTTTTTGTTTTTATGAATGATACTTCCTCCTCGTACCAATCATTAAAGAATAAGGTAGAGCTGTTGGCATGTATTATATGTAATAATAAAGTTGTAATATATAATGATTTAGACTGTAAGGCTTACATACAAGTGCATAAAATGATGTTGACCCCGTCATAAGAGACTATCAGTGTGTCACGCACAAACATTTGACCAAGCTCATGTAAGAGAAACCAAGTTGATAGTTTGGCTTGATGGAACCTTGGCTATAGTTGCAACACTGCAAACCATTTGAATAGAAATCTCTAACTTGATTGATTTTTCCCTTTAGCCTCCCCACTCGGGTTTATCCTCTGTGCTTCTGTCATTCCTTCCCTAGATTTCCCCATTTACTCTCTGACCATAATCCTACTTGACCCCCCACTGACAGCTGCAAGTATCCCCCCGTCGCATCCCTGCTCTCCATGCTGACGTGGATTTTTTGTGTTCTCGAGCAGGATCAGACAAGAGTCTCTGGCCTTTGAAGGCATGCTACGTGCCGCCAGGCTCATCGCCAGAAGGCTGGAGATCTCATCACAAGCCCTCCACACTTCACTCACCAAGCAGCTGAGAGACATTGGCAGCATCCACCGCTAAAGACGTGGAACGCACGGAATTCACATATGGCATCCTTGTCGGGCTCCACTTTGATGATGATCGACATCTGCTGCAAGACCCAAAATGATTAGTTAATCAAGGGAAATAAAGCCTTCTGCAATTGTTATTGTATGGAAATGCTGTTTTCCAATCTAACCCATTACACCACACAGTGTCAGTCCAAGTCTTATACTTGAAAATGTTTATGTCAGCCACAAGATATCGTGAGAAAATCTGGTACATTTTATTTTATTTTATTTTATTTTATTTTATTCCCCTTTTACAATGTAGTTAAAAAGCTCCACAGCCATGACTCAAAGTTATACAAGCACACAAATGCCAGTTCCTTTCCTGTTATGTCAAAAGCTACTCATAATGTGTACATAATGATCATTATTTTCCATCCCAGCACTAGAGCTCCATTTGGCAAAGTCAAAGATGACAACAGTAGACTGGTGCTGGGATAAACCCAACTGAGTATTTGTGGATTATGTTCTATTGCCCATCGGAGGGCAAACTGAACCATTGTTTCTCCATCTCTGGCAGCTTTGATGTGACTATCTGGGATGCAGTGTAACGACAAAGGCCAGGATAAGCAGAATCACTAGTCCGCTGGGAAGGGGGGAAAGGGGGGGGGGTTGGGAGAGAGAATATAATGTTGTTTGTTGTTTAAAATATTCACCTCAGATTTGAGCCTAAATCTCGATAATTCTAATTAAACTGAACAAAATTACAAACACAAAACACTTTTGTTTTGGCCCTTACTCATCAAGAGCTGAACTCAAAGATCTAATACTTAATCCATGTACACAAAAGGCCTATTTCTCTCAAATATTGTTCAAAAATCTGTCTAAATTTGTGTTAGTGAGTATAGTACTTCTCCGCTGCTGAGATAATCCATCCACCTCACAGGTGTGGCACATCAAGATGCAGATCAGACTGCATAAGTATTGCACAGGTGTGCCTTAGGCTGGCCACAATCAAAGGCCACTTCGTAGGCCACAGCATGCTCGTCGTCCTCATCAAGGTCTCGACCTGACTGCAGTTCGGTTATGGTATGGTGGGGTTATGGTATGGGCAGGCGTGTGTTATGGACAACGAACACAGGTGCATTTTATTGGTGGCATTTTGAATGCACAGAGATCCCGTGACAAGATCCTGAGGCCCATTGTTGTGCCATTCATCCACGACCATCACCTCATGTTGCAGCATGGTAATGCACGATCCCATGTTGCAAGGATCTTGGAAAACATCCAAGTTCTTGCATGGCCAGCATGCATGACCACTACACCAACACAATGAAACTAAACTGCACATTTTACAGTGGCCTTTTCATTGTGGCCACCTTAAGGCACACCTGTGCAATACTCATGCAGTCTGATCTGCATGTTGATGTGCCACACCTGTGAGGTGGATGGATTATCTCAAGGGAGCAGTACTATACTCACTAACACAGATTTAGACACATTTGTGAACAATATTTGAGAGAAATAGGTATTTTTTGTACATGAAGAAAGTATTAGATCTTTGAGTTCAGTGTATAAAAAATAAAATGTAACACATGCACCCAATGCAAAACTGAAAACCAAACAAGAACTGAAGCAAATTAACAGTCTGCATAACGTTTAGCAAAATGCTCATACAGCAATAAAAAAACATTGAATCTTTCAAGCTTTCATTGCAAATGTTTTCACCAGGATGCAAAAGAAAAGAGAAAAATATTTAATTAAATTAAATGTATATTAAGCCTATATTATAAATAAAGGGTATTAGCCAAATAGAATGCATAGGCGACTGTTTTCAGTGTCACATTAATGTTTCATTGGGTTGCCATATTTTTAGTGGATTTGGCAATAGCCTAATTTCACTATTTTTTCACCTGGGTCGCCCCCTAGCTGTTTGTAGAAAAACATAAATGGGTGGGTAGTTGTCTTCCATCCGTGCTAATCAGTTATTTGCTATGGTCATAAAGTGCTGGCAGACTTTGTGGCAAAGGGTTAAATATCTCACTAATCATATCCAGCTGTATAGGCTCTATAGCAGGGGTAGGGAACCCTGGTCCTGGAGAGCCGCAGCCCTGCATGTTTTAGATGGCTCCCTGCTCCAACACACCTGATTCTAATAAAGGGGTCGTTATCAGGCTTCTAACACACACTTATAACTTTGTTCATTAGAATCAGGTGTGTTGGAGCAAGGAGACATCTAAAACATGCAGGGCTGCGGCTCTCCTGGACAAGGGTTCCCTACCCCTGCTCTATAGCCTACTTCAGGTCTACACACATCTAATCTAGTGTATCCTATATATATTAAATACAATCTTAATCCACATGTGTAATGTAGGCTACATGTAAATGATTGGGAACATGGATCCGATCAGTTCTTCGTGGGGGAACACGGACTTTCGATCAATTATCTATAGGTTTACAGAAATAACCACGAGAATAAACATTGAAGGCATATGCCTACATTCGCACGTTGTCAATGTTTTCATGTTTGTAAAATACATGTTTGCAAACCGACCTTATGTAGACGGCCTATCTAAAATAATTGCGACTTCACCGTTAGCGCCTGAATTAATAAACACCAACCGGTCTACTCTACTCTCACAGAGGGATTGAAAGAAGGGGTGGGGTGTGAGGGAGGAAACAAGTAATTCAGATGAAACGTCATCCTCTCCCCGCCCATACATTTAAACCCATATATCTCTAAACAGTAGCCTAGTTGTTAAGTTGTCGTGAATATGCCTCCCAACTGCGAAGATGATAGATTTTCCTCACAAGCCATGGTCTCCAGATGACGTTTTGTTAACTGTGGATAGACTACTACGCCGACCTCGGTGTCCTCCAGTGAAGTGGAAGCTCTCCGCCCGGGGTAGAATATGGACCAGGGATGCAACCACCTGTTCTCCGGAAAGAAAACTCTCATTATGTGGCTCTTCCTATGTGAGTCAATTGAGTTCCTTCATGTTTAATTGTTTCCATCTAGCATTTTAAAAACAAAAATATGAACGCAATATTAGGTTGTAGGCTTCAGCCGTTTACCCTCAAATAACCGAGAGAAATCTCGATCTACATACAACTCACTTTGAGTCTACACCCATCCACCTGTGTTCTATACCGCTGCAAAACCAGGGACAAAATAACGTAGGCCTACCTACTTCTTCACGGACTCCGATCTGATCCAATATAAACTATCCATAATTTATCAAACAAGTTTGCCAGACATATTGCAAAGTGTTGCGTACGACGGTTAACTTGAAAATATCGAACGGACTAATTTAGCAAGAGCGCCTCTGGACTGAGAAGTTGCTGACACTATCAACCCAAAAGTGTGTTTCGTCCAAGAAGACTGTTGAGCACACTTTGGCAAGCCGTTTGGCGTGTGTCCAGGATGCGGGAGATGTCATTTCTGTTGAGATGTCCGCTGGCAGCAGGCTTTGATCAACGGCGCCAGAGAGTGCTTTCTCGAGCACTACAGAGACGGGACAGATGAACTCGTCTCTCCTGAATCAAAATAACGCATCTGTTAATTGTATCCGTGCAGTATGGCGCACAAAGTTAACTTAACATGTTTTTTAAATATGCATTTACGCATTGTCGTATCCTAATTACATTGTAGTCTGCCAACCACTGAACTACAGCAGCCCTACGAAGATAGTAGGCATAGTACATTTTATTAATGTAAATTTCTAAAAATTAGGTTATTGGAATAGGTTATTTCTAATTTACTATTTTTGTATTGTTTCAGGGAATTGGCATGGATAAATCACTTGAAGTGTTTAAATAGATTTGACACTTTCTGTCAGTGTAGTAATGGATTGTAATGTCAACATTGATAGCACATCAGCTCTGTCCCGGATTTGTCAATAGGGCCTTGGCAAGGAATGAAAGTAAGTCTGCCATACATCTAAAACTGACCTGAGGTCTTGTTTCAGCTGAAGGCACACTCAATTGTGTTACACATCTTGTACTAACAGACCTCCGGAAGGAAGTGTATTAATAGTGGCATGAATCTCCAGTGGCATGATGTATTTGCTTGAAATTATGTTTGGGGTTTAGTGCAAGGCTCCATCGCCTCAATGTCTTTGTTTTCTGTTACAGAAGCTGACATTTTCTTGAATTGCTTGTCACTCAAGTATGCCTATAATCTGTACAAAGGCTACAGAAACAAGGCCATACCCTTGTGTGGAATGAAGATATGTTAGAAGTTACATTATGTCAGGGGAAGGAACAAATTAATTGAGAAGTGGAATTGTTACCACTACCTTCACCCCCACTCCAAACCCAAACAAACACGCAAGCCAAAATCATTCACCCACTGATGTCACTATTAATCAGCCCTCCGCTCCAGGTGAAAGATGTCTGTTAATTGTTTTGTGGCATCATTGCTGCTCAGAGTGACATGTGGTTATGGCACCTAAAGACAGTTTTCTTTATCTCACCTCCACTTAGCACTGGCAGGTAATGATGTGTGTAATTGAATCTGATTAAAGTGCTGAGAAGACAAAAGGAAATCCCCTAAGGAATGGATCCATGTCTACAGTCATTTTACTCATTCCTTGCAACAGCGAGTCTTGTCGAGAGAGCTTGACTCCAAAATACCTCTTGCTGTAAAAAGTGGTCAAATGTCATTATTGGGATGGTGAAATTTACTAAATGGCATAATTGTAAAGTCAGTGCCTTCCTAGAATCAGATTTATAGCATTATATTACCATATCTAGCCATATAGCCTAGTATTTAGATAGTCCTTGATGATACATACATAACGTAAATGCTGTCAATGACAAGCATGAGATGTTCTTTTTCATAGATGTGTTGGTGAGGAGTGGGTAATATTTTGTCAAATATGTTTTCAAGAATTAAGATTTATGAATGTCATTTACACTATTGAATCTTTAAAAAGGGCATACATGCTTTTAAATTGAATACTGAAGCATCCATTAAATCCTGCAGTTCTTTGTAACGGGAAGACTCACTCACACGCAGAGGACACACTCTTCAAGAAGCTTTTTGTTGGGTACAACAAGTGGTCAAGACCTGTGCCAAATATCTCAGATGTGGTCATTGTCAAGTTTGGACTCTCTATAGCACAGCTGATAGATGTGGTGAGTACCGATACAACAATCAATCTTTGTGATAGTAGCCGATTAACAGAAACAATGGTGAGATTTGAGTGATTAGGTCAAAAGTAGTAAGTGGACTGTATTTCCAGTCATTTTATTGTCAAGCATCTGAAGGAGCTTTTTGAGAATTGTTTGATAGACAAATGCGATACTTATATTTGTTAATACCGACGTAAAGAAATACTTTTATAACAAAAATGTTGTTTTTTTTGTCATCAGCCTTTTGTTGTGTAGTACAAAGTACTACACTGTAGTACACTTCTATTTTCAAACTTTGATTCAGTGTTAACAGACGTTTCAAGGTCACCTTGTTGCTCTTCTGCGGAGCCAACCGATTTTAGCTGTGTAAAATGCATTTCAAGGCTTCTCTGTAATATAATGGGTTGCCAGAGCGTCTATAATGTATGACAATCCACAGGATTAACACCCTAGTTTTCTCACTTGGCCTTACATTACAGTATTGGCAGAAGCTGAGTTATTGTTTCAGTCACTGGAGCATAAAATAGTATTAGCCTCTTTGTTTACAGTATACTTACAGTAGGATTCCCTCAAAAGAATCCAGCATACTGTATGCATTTTGGCATTTTTTAGTATGTCAACAAAAACACATTTCTGAAAAATAGAGCGACAACGTATGTTGCCGATAAGTGTAACTGCTCTGGCGATAAGTGTAACTGCTCTGACAAACCACTATCGCCCAAGCCAGATTTCACCGCACTTTATCTGACTCTAACCATCCCCCCATACTCTCTTTGTCAGGATGAAAAAAACCAAATGATGACAACAAACGTATGGCTTAAACAGGTAAGCAAAAATTCTTGGCAAACAACATCTACTTCAAGGTCACTCAAGGCTAATATCATTGACGTATATGAATTTGAATACAAAATACAACTATTCTACTTCAAGTCATCAGGTAATTTGACAGAAATAATTGTGTTATCCAATCAATCCCGCAATAACGTTTTATACATTACACTGTGTTGTGGCTCTTCAAAGGAGTGGAATGACTACAAGCTTCGTTGGAGCCCTTCTGACTTTGACAACGTCACCTCCATCAGAGTCCCATCAGAGCTCATATGGGTACCAGACATTGTCCTCTACAACAAGTAAGTGTAAAACAAACCCTGTTTTATGAAAACAGGGTTTTTATTGTTGTGTAAAATCCTTCGGAATAAATGTTTTTTTTTGTATGTTACATTTAGTATTTACACAAAAACTCAAAGTGAGAAATTCTAAATCTTCATTTGGCTGCCTTGGCCTTATGCCATTTTTAATCAGAAATCATCCAGTCTGTTGACTGTACATTTTGCTATGAGAATGGCGCCATCTAGTGGAATGTCAAACTCTTGATCCTCTCATACCTCTAATTACTTGGCTGACATTTAATAAATGCATTTAATCAACGGTAGGTCAAATCCAGCTATATTAATTCAATTTTCTTAATTTATATGGTGCCATTCTAAATTACTTTGCTTCTTATAACCCCCTGCTTGTTGAAATGTAATAGAATGTCAAGATATCCAGAGATATATTGCTGTATACTTAAAATACTCACACATAATGAACTCCCTTCTAAATTAATTTAAACAATATTAAACTGACAAGTTATATTATTCTGTTGCACTTCACCAAGCCTGTGTAATCTGTTTACAAAATGAAATGAGGTGTGGGAAAAACATAGTTATGGACATGCCTCATCATTATGCCTATAACAGCTATCGTTACCATTTAGGCGATAAATGAGGTTTTGCTCTTATTCATTTTGGAGAGAAGAATTAAAGTCAGCCGGGTAGAGAGGAAATAATATGAGGAGCTTGTCTTCGTGGCAATCTTTTTGTAAAGGCTTCCTTATTGCGTAGTTTATCAAATAGTGCCTTAACAAACAAGCAAGGGACGATTTATGCAAAACTGGAGGGGGCAAACCGGTGGCAGTATGAAGTAGTTTGGTAACCATGGAAATGTATCACCACTAGATGCATATGTAGATCAAAGATATTGTCACCTATTGTAAGAGAATTGTAAAACATTTTTGTCAAATTCACCAAATATCTCCTGGCATTTCGCCATTTTACGGTTCTCTGTGCGTGCTGAAGAAATAATCTGGTACTTGTACAAAGCCTCGGCTCCGTAAACGGGAACATGAGCAAAGTGGAAAAACACCGCTCACAACAACAACGCTGCATGGCTTCGCAATCTGTTTCAATGTGTGGGGCAGAGCTTCTGAGGGTTTGTTTTTGATTTGAGTTTAAAGTTAGCAAGCATTCTGGAGAAAGACCACACTGCCTTTAACTCTCTCGACCTTTGACCTTGACTCATCCAGCGCCGACGGGGAGTTTGCCGTGACCCACATGACCAAGGCCCACCTCTTCCACACGGGCAAAGTGCGCTGGGTGCCCCCCGCCATCTACAAGAGCTCCTGCAGCATCGACGTCACCTTCTTCCCGTTTGACCAGCAGAACTGCAAGATGAAGTTCGGCTCGTGGACCTACGACAAGGCCAAGATCGACCTGGAGCGCATCGAGAACGCCGTGGACCTCAACAACTACTGGGAGAGCGGCGAATGGGCCATCGTCAACGCCATGGGCACGTACAACACCAAGAAGTACGACTGCTGCCACGAGATCTACCCGGACATCACCTACTTCTTCATCATCCGGCGGCTGCCGCTGTTTTACACCATCAACCTCATCATCCCCTGCCTGCTCATCTCCTGCCTGACCGTGCTGGTCTTCTACCTGCCGTCGGACTGCGGCGAGAAGATCACGCTGTGCATCTCCGTGCTGCTGTCGCTGACCGTCTTCCTGCTGCTGATCACAGAGATCATCCCGTCCACGTCGCTGGTCATCCCGCTGATCGGCGAGTACCTGCTGTTCACCATGATCTTCGTCACGCTCAGCATCGTCATCACAGTGTTCGTGCTCAATGTGCACCACCGCTCGCCCGGCACGCACACCATGCCGCGCTGGGTGCACTCGGTCTTCCTGGACCTCATCCCCCGCTGGCTGTGCATGCGGCGGCCCGCGCCGGACGGGCGCCGCCGGCAACGGCGGCTGCTGCTCCTCCAGCGGGAGGCGGCGGCGGCGGCCGAGAGATGGCACCGCCCGCGGCGGACGGGCGGCTGCCTCAGCACGTCGGCCAACTGGCTGGGGGACGGCGAGACCGGCCCGGAAGGGGAGCTGGAACTGGGCGCTCTGACGTCATACTTCTCCTTCCGACCGCCCTCCCCCCGACCCCCCGTTTGCACTCCTCCCCCGCCCACTCCTCCGCTGACTCGCCGGGAGGAGGGGGCGACCGTTGCCGGGGGCAGCAGGGTGCGGCCCGACCAGACGGTAGCGGAGGCCGCGCTGCTCCTCTCGCCGAGCGTGATCCGCGCTCTGGAGGGCGTGCACTACATAGCGGACCACCTGCGGGCAGAGGACGCCGACTTCAGTGTGAGTTAGCCATGGAAACGCTCGCCATGACGACACTCCCGTTTTTCTTCCCTCCCCTTTCTACCCCCCACCCTTTTTCATCTCGCTCTTTTATTTCCACCGCATGAATGTTGCATGTCGCCTAATTTGCTTCATTCGTCTTGTAGCGTTGTCATGGCGAGGTGAAATATGCCGCCGGTCGCCCATTAATCTTTGTACTTGCGTTCTTTTTATATTTTTATAGAGGCCGTGTTTCACGTTCCGCCTGACTGCTGTTAAAACGTATGCTCATCAACTCCCTGTCCTTTTCATCGGCTATCTCTTCTCTCCACACAGGTGAAAGAAGATTGGAAGTATGTTGCCATGGTGATCGACCGCATCTTCCTTTGGATGTTCATCATCGTGTGCCTGCTTGGCACCATTGGCCTGTTCTTGCCCCCTTGGCTAGCCGGCATGATCTAGAACGCTGAAGGTCACGAGTTCGTGGGGTGTTCAACTAAATGTAAACACCAATATCTGAATGCAGCTAAACATCCGCTTGGCTACAATAGTGTTGTGGAACTGTGGAACCGTGTGATTGCCATTTACAACACTAAGTGTGGTGACGGAGCTAAAGGGTTGTTGAGTGCTTTGTACACACCAAATACTGTATACTGGGTGTGACTGCAGCATGTTCTACTGGGAACGGTTCCAGATATAATTTTCGAGAATACTTGTCTACTGCCATGATGTATTTTTTTAACGACTATTATTACATAATGGACTCTATACAAATATTGCAAGACGTGCTCTGACGTTTGAGTGACATGAAATAAATGTCTCAGGGGCAGTCTGATTGTGCCATGTCAACCTGAACGGGCAGTTTGTGTCTCATATCGTGTTATTCATGACCAGTGTTCCTGTCTTGAGGGGTGAAGACTTCACAACTCCACAGCCGTTCTCAATGTCAGTGATACAGTATGCAAAACCAGCCTCTGATACGTACAGTAACCTTATCTTAACCACACGGAGCCCGGAGCAGCTCGTATATCAGCCCAATGTTCTGACACATGCACTGACGCCACACGCTGTACTATGTTCGTTTGTAAATATATTTTTACAGAATTTATTGAGGTCACATAAGTTATTAATGCATTCACAATTGATGTGTGAAAGATTAACTTTACTTGAAGTGACCGTGCTCTACATGTTAGAGGCATATTTAAGCATGTTTTTCACATGTAACATTTAAGGTATCTCATTTGGGTGATGCGTTCCTTGTGTGCTACTTTGTACAGCCAGTGAGCCATTGTCTTATTAGTTTTTCTTCTCATTCCTTCTGCTTTGACGTGTAACTAACCTGCCTCACAATGACTGTTTGATTTAGAGAGGAATTGTACTTAAAATATGGATCAAATTAAAGCTATTTGAACTGTGGTTTTCAGGTTTTTAAACAATGTGCTAACATATTCTTGATTTATGTTGTGTGATATGACTAACAATGTTAATGTCTCTGAAAACAAAAATATTGGCTATGAAAAGACATTCTGTAGCATATACCATCTTTATTTATATAATTTATATTGTATACTGTAGGCCTAGAACAATATTAACATTAAAACCTGCATTCATCTGTTTTTGTTATGGGACTAAATGTGGGGCTGAGAGCCAGTCCAAAGGTTGACAAGTTAACCCAGAGTAGAGAACATAATGTGTTCAAGGGGTGGAAGGGTCACCATCTGATGATCTGGTGATCAAAAGAAGACTAAACGTGTTCATTATCGCTGCTGTGAAAGTATCCTAAAATGATGTTCATGTTCCATTTCTGTTCCCCTCCAGTTATATGCATTTCATGTACTTGACAAAACTGTGAGAAGAGCTACTACCAAGTCATTATTTAGTGCCCTTGGCCAACATGCTTACCTTTTTCTTCCTGAAATAAAATGCAACGTGTAAAACCTGTTAAAAATCTTGAATAGGGAAAATCCTTTTACAGCTGAAAACAAAAGGGGAACCTTGGACATAAATCGAAATGTCAAGTCATTCATTTTAGCATGAGAAACTGGCAGAAAATATCACATTTGTACCAGTTCTTATTGGGTCAATCAATTCTATCTGCGTGACACGTTTCTCCTTTAACCCAGAAAGTAGCAGCTTCTCTGTGACGGTTCCAGCTGGCAGTGTCATTCATCCTCGGCAGAGTCTTCGGACGGTGGCTTTGGCTTGGCCAGGTTGGCCCGGACCCTGGCCTGGTCCACAGCGTCCAGCATGTTCTTGCCATCCATGGCCAGGTTGTGTGCTGCAGTCAGCATCTGCTTCTTGCACTCCTCTTTCAGGGAGGTGATGGAGTTCTGCTGGGCCAACCTCATCTTGCTGATCAGCTCTGCCATGTCTTTGTTCAGCAGCTTCTGAGTGCCCTCAATCTGCAGCAGGGGTGAACACTGCATTTATACAACTGTATACAGTTAGTTAACACCCAGGGTTACAAACTACGAACCGTTAAAAAAAAAACATCTTAATAACCATAAACACAATTGAAAAATGTTTTATTGAAGAGTTTTATTGAAGAGTCTTTTATTTTAAAGTGATTCTCGAGAAGGCTTGCAAAAATTGAAACTCAATACAAAAACGCCTCTCCCTTCAATGTCAGGGTGCTCACACAGAGACTCTGCGCTACACATTGAATATGAGGAGTTATTTGGTGGATCCTTTGTTTAAAAAAAATTACCCCTTGACCCCTCATTGCTTGCATCTTGACTCAGAAGGTAATTATGTTCAAACAAGGACAAACTGAAGTATAGTATGGATTAATAAATGAGGAGAAACTCACAAAGATATAGAGGTTTTGTTTCTTACCTCTGTCCTGACAGATGCATGCAGGGTGGGCAGAATTTCATCCACATTGTGGATGAGATCTCGTAAGGTCAACCCGACAGACTGCAGTATAAAACAAGGGGGAGATGACAGTGAATGGCCGTATGGGTGTGGTTAATCCACATGAAATAATCCCCCATGACTGATTATCTGTTTTGAGAGTGTACCTTGACAATGGAAATGTACTGTTCGGATTGCAGTGTGGTCATGTCATTCTTGAGCTGGACAACCACTTTGACCAGGTCCATGACTGACTGGTACACCTTGTCATCTGAGCGGTCTAGCTCGGCAGTGGGGGCGGGCTATACAAACGAGTCAACAGGCAACGAATCGCGTGTTTAATTGGCATCATGGCAACCTTAATTGCTTCACATGGAAGGTGGAAAATGTGAAACTCTCGACACTGTCAATTCCTTAGCTCAATATTAAGTCCTCCCAGCAACATTTGCCATAAATTAACCCCTCAATTATAGCAGGAATATACAGTATGTATTTGTAGGTGCTGGACAGGCAACTAGCAGTGTCTGTATTCATCTTCGTCCTTCACGTCCATTGTTAATAATAACACAGTTGTAACAGGTCTATATCGGTGATCTTGAACTAGACAGAAGGTATACTAGGATTTATTCCAGTTTGTTACTGCAGAACATAAATGCAGAGAAGGTATATTTCAAGTGATAACCTACAATACATGAGAACTCGCAATATAATTGAGGTATGCATGCCACAGTCACAAATGAAAGAAAAAGTAAATTCTGCTTTTCTGATTCCAAATTGTTACCCCCCACCCCCCAACACACACACAAAACAAGTATTGTATTTATTGAAAGAAACATGTATTCCAACCTGTGCAGATATGCGTGGGGGCTTGTCTGGTGGCGCTGTTGAGCAGACATGGGACACAGACGGTCACAGTAGGTATTAAATATTAGTACAAATGATAGATTTTCAACAGGACTAACCGTGTTCTCGTTCTGGTTCCGGTTCAGGTTCAATGATCTACAATCAAGAGAGTCGTACGTAAGAAAACTGTCTAGGCCATTTGCTAGCATGGGGAATACATGCTAAACTTTGTTGAGGATGGGGGTCACTAACACATTCAGCAAGGTGCATACCACTACAGTACCTGCGAGGTATTAAATGCAATGTTATAATCTTTCCCCTAAAGTTTACATAGACCTACCACTGGGCTGACGGGGTCCTCTGTTACCATGGGATCCTGCAAAAGATCAGATGGGGTTCATTTGGTAAAAATTAAACTGACCTTACGTATCTTACAACACATCAATTCAGATTATTGTTCAATGCAATTACACAGACAGCCAAATGTCAAAAGCTGGTGAGGCCACCGTTCCCCACCAGGAGTTTATTTTCTTTCTCCAGCCACTTTTCATCCTCCACCATCTCTTGTTTCTGGATGCGGATGGTGTCTTGCATGCGTTGTCTCTCCATCTGCCACAGCCGCTGAACGTCCTCTTTACTGTTGGGCTCCACGCGCAGGAACTCCCCCTCCTGGCCATAGCGGAGAAGCACACATACTTAAGTTTGTCGACTAGCTGTGACAGAGGTGCACCTCTAGAGCTCTAGAATTGAATTCAAAACGGTAGACAGTGCCCTCTACAGGTTGAAAACATCAGATAAATTCTACTAACAGTAGAATATGTTCTGATTACACATGGTTTGTGTCCATTTGTTGATAAATCTATGCTCTATATTGATGACTCCTTATTGCTTAGGTGTATGGACAAATTTTTCCAGCCAATTAAATGCTCTTTAGATCTGGTAGTGGGGTGGGTTGTGTCTAACCTGACATGCCAGATATGTGTCTGTTAAGGCACATCCATCCATTGAAACCATTTTAAAAAGGGCAGGCACTTTCCAAAAAATACAAACTTGAACCAGCAGTATGTTGTTGTCCACTCTTGCAGTAGAAATTTCTACTTCTAAATTTTCTAATATTTTCTAAAAAAAACTGATGCTAGCTAACAGTGCGATGCTGATTGGCAACACACTCGGTTTTACCGGCCTGAAACAGTTTCCAAGCTCTCCTGACTGATTCTCGGGACAAAGTCAAACTGAAGCTCGGTTGCGTCTGCGCTCTGAAGTCTATTGGCTAATGTAGAAACAATTCAATTGAATCAGCATCTGCATCTGTCTGTAATACTTGCATTGCCAGCGCAGCTTCAGTGAAACACGCTGAGCTCAAGCAGTTTCTTGGGGCTGTGGATGTCAGCGCTGTACTTACGCCCATGCTCCGGCGTCGCGGTGACATCCTGGACACGCTCAGGGAGCTCATGGAGTCCACCGGCGACTGGTACTCACAGGGGCTGGCCAGGTCAGGTGAACTGGCACACAACGCCTCGTTCAGCTGCAAAGATGGTCACACGTGTATACATGCACATGCACACACACACACACACACAGACACACACACACACACAGAACATACAATGAAGTCCTTCCAGAGGAGGAGCCTGCCTGCTCTATAGTATGTTGTGCATAGGCACACTGCTCAGCAAAGTCCTTATCAGCAAATCTTGCTACGACTCTGGGCAGTTCTCAGGAAGACCCTATCTAAATGAATGGGGTGAGAGCCATAACTGCACTTCCATAAGTCACCGGGACATAAAAACATCGTGTCACCAGTCAAATCTGTTAAAAGAACGTTTAAATAGTTTCTTAAAGGTTCAAAAAGCCTTTTACCTCACAGGATAACCTTCTAGTACTCCAACTGACATATTTACCATTACAGATTCTCCCAGAGTTCCCTTCAGATGTATCTCATATTCTAACTCTTCTATATAATGTATTTACAGCCAACCCCGTGTGGTCATAAAGGGTCGGAGTTTTAAAGCAAAAAAATATATACAAATGATCTAATTATGGTTGCAATTGAAAAGGGTAATGGCGTATATAAATTGAGGCATTAATGTCCCTCTAAACTGCACTGGTAGCATACCTCAATGTGCAGACCAACACCAAGGGTGTTCCCGAAGCGCGCCGATTTCATGTTCATTCTCGACGGCTGTAATAGAGGAGAGCGCATGTGAAGTGAAACGCATGCGCACATAACCGTACCATGTGGAGAGCATAGCTGCTATGCGAGACATACGGCAGCTTCACACCTTAGGCGGAGGCTCGGCTATGGTGAACCTGGGGTCAAAGAACTTAGTGGCGCGCGCTCTGTCCCGCTCCCTCTCCACGTCCTGCTCCTGCTCCATCTTGTGGACGTCACTGGAGGGAAAGCATTCGTTACGTTGGCGGCCGTCGCCATGTTGTTTGCGTGTGAAATAACTAGTGTGTGTTGTGTGCCGGACGGTGCAGTACCTGATCTTCACCACAAGTTCGGTGAAGGTGGGTCTCTCCCGGGGGTCGTAGGACCAGCAGCGGGTCATGACAGAGTAAAGGGCAGGGGGGCATTCCTCCGGCTTAGGCAGCCTGATGCCTTGCTCAAGCTGGTTGATCACATCTCGGTTCTCCAGCCAGAAGAATGGCTGCTGTCCACGACTCAGGATCTCCCACATACACACAGCTGCGGTTGGAAAGGACACACTCAGGAAACTGAAGCCACACTCTTACAAGAGGTAGTGTCAGCGATTGTTGAGCTAATTCAGCGAGTATCTCCTCGTGGTGCGCTAACTGCCTGTTCTCTTTGTGTGTTGAAATAATTATATGGTGTAACTACATATCCCTGGCTCTGTAAATAGGATCACAAAACAAACAAAGTGGGGTGGGCCGCACCACACATCACTACCCCCCAGGCGTGGCAATGTGTGCACATTTGGGGAGGTGGAGATTCTGAGGGTGAAAGGAGAGGTGTTTTTGTTTTGATATGGGTTCAAATATCAACAATCTTTCTCTAACATTGAGGACTCCATTGAGGGTTTTAGGTAAGAGTGACATTTTCTGACAATTGTTTATAGCTTACCTCAGAACATCCTGACCTGGCAAGCTCTAACTTTTAATTCACTCTGCAAATAGTCTGTCAATGAATCTGGATAACCTTCATTCAAAACCATTCACTACAGAGGTGGTGCCAAAAACATATTTTATATGCCTTTTTCAACCAATCACACATTGGTAATGATTTTCTCTCCGTTGTCAGTTGAAATACTCATCTGAACTCTGAATAGCCCGGCTCATTTTCTAACAGGGCACGGACAGGAGGATTGTCCAGACAGTGAAACAGAATGAAGGTCATACTCAAAGGATGGCCTCAACAGGCTAGTGTTGTACCTGTTTTTGCATTACCTAATGGATTAGTAACTTACCAAACATCCACACATCACTAGCTGTTGTGAAACGCCGGAAGTTGATTGATTCAGGAGCCATCCATTTTATTGGCAGTCGAGTAACAGATGCTGTCATATAAAAAGGTATAAACATATAGTAAATAGGTACATTTTCCTTAAGAGTGTAGCCTAATGTAATACATACTTTATTTACTATGTAGCTTTGTATGTCAAAACAAAACCAAATGTTTCTGATGAAATATGTCCTGACATTTTGATTGAATCAAAATGTATTAATACATTGACTTGAACTGAGTTGGGTGGGTACACGACACAAGATAATTTGACTACAAATGACAAGAACGTTGAAAGCACTTGATGGTGCCAGAACCAGTAAATAACACAGTTTATATACAAACACAAATTCTAGGATTTGTGGAGCCAAAACATCACAGCTGGTTGGTCACACACCACCAAGAGCACCCATCCCTCCCACAGCCAATCTCCCCTCATCTTGGAGAGTGTCTCTGTTACACACACACTTGGTTACACACCATTGCACCATTCTAAACATAACGGCAGAGGAAGCACTCTGCAACATTTAATAATGTCTCTAAGAATAGCCTGATGCTTTTACCTTTGTAATACTCTTCATCTTCTATGTACCTAGAAAGGCCAAAGTCTCCTAGCTTCACACAGTCTGGACTGGCAACCAACACGTTGCGTACTGCAATGTCTCTGTTGCAGAAAGAGCAGACATTACATGGAAATTCAGGCGTTTGTTAGTAGTATATTGTCCGTGTACATTAGCTAATGTGAAAAAACATGAGACAATGTTAATACTTACAGTGTATATAGCAAACAATTAACAGGCAGGTTGTGGCTCAGCTTTAAAACATCACGTTTCCTGGTTCTATGAATGCTAATATAGTGAACACACTACAACAAACGCAATAAAACACACTACAGCCTCTCACCTGTGGACCATGTTGAGTCCCTCCAGGTAGACCAGAGCTTTGCAGATCTGCAGGCTGAACAGGACAAGTGTGGTGTTGGTCAGGTTCTGTTGCTTCTCTGCCAGATAGTTCCCCAGCTGCAAGAACAAACCAGAAACCAAACTCAAGCTTCTACACAAACCACTAGCCTATCCTATATAATAACATACTGTTTATCCCAGTACAGTATGTTACTATATGTACACAAACCCTATAAATATGGATTTCACATTTAGAAAATGTAGGCCCATGTGGGAAAGGGTATATTCAGACTGCAGGGTATTCCCAAAGGATATTTATGATATTAAATCACAGACTTAATACCAACCTCTCCGTACTTATAGAGCTCCATCACGATCCAATAAGGTTCCTCCTCTATTATTCCAATAAGCCTGACAATGTTTATGTGGTTCAGCTTCTTCATAATAACTAGTGAATACATACAAGAATAAACAAATAATTGTTAATACATAGCAAGTTTTGAAATGTAATAATATAAATATACTGTATATACAGTATTATTATCCATCCATCCATCCATCGTCATCCGCTTATCCGGAGTTGGGTCGCAGGGGCAGCAACTTCATCAGGGGACCCCAAACCTCACTTTCCCGAGCCACATTGGAAACTCTGACTGGGAGATCCCGAGGAGTTCCCAGGCCAGTGTGGAGATATAATCTCTCCACCTAGTCCTTGGTCTTCACCGAGGCTTCCTCCCAGCTGGATGTGCCTGGAACACCTCCCAAGGGAGGCGCCCAGGGGCATTCTTACTAGATGCCCGTACCACCTCAACTGGCTCCTTTCGACGCGAAGGAGTAGCGGCTATACTCCGAGTTCCTAATGGATAGCTGAGCTTCTCACCTTATCTTTAAGGGAGACGCCAGCCACCCTCCTGAGGAAACCCATTTCGGCTGCTTGTCCGCGTGATCTTGTTCTTTCGGTCATAACCCCTTTTTGAAGAGAGGAACCACCACCCCACTCCTTTGGCACTGTCTCTGACTTCCACGCAATGTTGAAGAGGCGTGTCATCCAAGACATCCCCTCCACATCCAAAGATTTTAGCATTTCTGGACGGATCTCATCAATCCCCAGGGCTTTGCCACTGTGGAGCTGTTTGACTACCTCAGTGACCTCCCTGAGGGAAATTAATAATGATCCCCCATCAGCCTCCAGCTCTGTCTTTACCACAGAGAGCGTGTCAGTCGGATTCAGGTATTCCTCAAAGTGTTCCTTCCACCGCCCAATTACCGCCTCAGTTGAGGTCAACAGTGTCCCATCCTTACTGTACACAGCTTGGATGGTTCCCCGCTTCCCCCTCCTGAGGTGG
>JAODLL010000017.1:67778-86202 GCA_026546735.1 Forbesichthys agassizii
GTACACAAGTTAAAATAGTATGTATGTAGTGTACACCAGTTAAAATAGTATGTATGTAGTATGTATGTAGTGTACACAAGTTAAAATAGTATGTATGTAGTATGTATGTAGTGTACACAAGTTAAAATAGTATGTATGTAGTGTACACCAGTTAAAATAATATGTATGTAGTATGTATGTAGTGTACACAAGTTAAAATAGTATGTATGTAGTGTACACCAGTTAAAATAGTATGTATGTAGTATGTATGTAGTGTACACCAGTTAAAATAGTATGTATGTAGTCTACACCAGTTAAAATTAGACAAAAATTATGTTTTGATACAACTAAATATTTTTGATTATTTCATAATAATATACAGTATTGTATTGGTAGCACAACCAAATATTAGAAAATGATATATATCATAATCTTTTGTTATGATTAAATATGGCATTTCAATAACCATTTACAGTGTCATGTATGTTGATGCTGCAAAGTATTTCTAATGTAACTTGAGGGCTCTCATGTCACCAGCGGCTGAAATGGATATCTATGATATACATTGATATACATTGTGTTGTGCCAATAGTTGTACTGGAATCAGCCTTCAAAATAAGACAAACAATCAAAGACCATTATCTATAGGAGGGGGTGGGTGGCTTTTATTTCAAGTTTGACTAATGGACATTTGAATAAAATAAGTGTGTATCAAGTTATGATATATACACACTGTACATCGTACACTGTAGTTTTGTTTACGGATCACATACAGTATGTTCACTTTAACAACATCAATCTGACACACATGCACAATGCAGGGTTGGGTAGATTACTTTTTCAATTTAATCCGTTACATTTACCAGACTAAAATTATAATCAGTAACATAATTTTTGGATTACCTAAATTTAGTAACACTATTTGATTACTTTTCATTACTTACAGATTATTTCACGCCTAAACGTTGCTATTTGTAATGCCATCCAAAGCAATTTACCGTGTGGGCGTGCCACATCTTTGTGTGTGTGACCGTGTATCAGGGGATCAGATTAATGTAGGACTTCGTTTTTACTTATTGATTGAAGTTAATGAAAGCTTAATACGAGAACAGACGATTGGTTTTTTTTCTCAATGCATTTTTCTTCTGCCAACTTGTCTTTTAAATTTAAAAGTAGTCCTAGAAGTAATGATCTAATAAAATAAAAAAATACATGTAATCTGATTCCACCATTTTAGCTGGCAACTGTAATGGATTACAGTTGCAGTTTTGTTGTAATCAGTTACTTCCCAGCCACGTGTGCACGTGACTGTGGGAAGGTGTTGTATGATGTGTTGTATGGGGATAAGTGGAGAGGCGCGACAGGGAGGGCAAGGCACGCACGCACACACACACTCACACCAAACAATGTTGTTGTATTGCTGGTTTCAACTACAAAGGGAATTCCGGGCACAAATGCCACAGTGTCCCTTTAATAAGTCGAGCCACGCTCGATACAGTGTTGCTCAGATCCAGCACAGACACATCGCTTAGCTCGACTTGGACACAGACATTGACACAGTCCGTATGGGACCACTGTGCTGTAGCCAAGCACGAATAAGATTTAAATGCAAGTATGTACGGTGGTTTGGAGTGGGAGCTGTACTGTATAGGTACACAAAAAATAAGAAATAATAATCTTAGGTAACTGGAAGTCTTCTCGTCGTCTTTAGCCACAGGGCAGGTGGCTCGCGGCCGTGCCGACGAAACACTGGGCCGGGTCCGCGAAACTCAAAAGTACGCCCTTGGTGTCTCCCTTGAAACGTTCCCTGTTTGTCATCGAATGCTAAGCAGGAAAGTCACACGAGCACAAGCGGGGTTAATTTAAACAGACACTTGTGTTTTGGTTCAGAGTGACGTCATGTTTATTAATGACGGTGGCCGCTAGCAGGGTACCACCGATCGTCTTGAGGCGACAGGCTCACCGCGGCATCGCAGGAGCTATAACTTCATTACATGTCCTGACCCCGCCTCTTGATATAGATATATGCTTTAGGCATGCTGTCAAGGACTCTGAATTCATCACCGTGGAGACGGGACGCTTTCTGCGGTCCGACGTTCACTCATGTCCCAATTGGTGGCTATCGAGCTGGAGGACACAAGCCTCCGGGAGGACTTAGCATCAGAAGGACTTTGCCTTATTGACTGATCAAATGAAATTAATACAAATTTGCAGAGCGCGCGCGCAGTGCGTTTGTTTATGGAGCTCGACTGGGCCCGGCTCGACGTGTTCAATTTAATGGGCCTCGCTGCTGCTTCACAAGGTCCCACGTTGAGGACTTAATTCCTCTTCAGCGCGACAATTTGCATTGTGTCAATTGACCAGAGAGCTTACTCGGTCCCACTTGAAATTCAGCCAGTGCCCTAATATCATTAGGCAAATGCAAAGTTGTGTCATTTACACATTTGTTAGAAAAGAGCGAGGGAGAGGGAAAGAGAGAGAGAGACAGAGGGAGAGAGAGAGAGAGAGGGCGTGTGGAAGAGGGGGGCAATTTGCACACTACAAGCCTAGCTTGTGATTATCAGTGGAGGTTATTACTGTGGGGAAGAAGACGTTTGAAGGTTACTTTTCTGGACAGTAATTGAAATGCAAAATAACATTAGGATCGATGGCCATCTCTGTTTATTTATGAAATCAATAGCGCAACTGTCCCTCACAAGTTCCTCACTGATTCCCAATGACGGTTTAAGTCTTTGCTGGTTCAAACCCCCCCCCCCCCCCCCTCCCATCCCCACCTCCCCAATATAACCTCCTGCTTCAGGGCTTCTTAAAGGCAGTCAGGGGTGTGTTTGACTTTGCAGGGAGAGCAATTTCCTGGAGGTGGTTGATGTGTATGTAGATGGCGGTTTATACTCCAGGTAAGGACACATCATCCATGTGGGAAATCTAGGAAATCTCTCCTTGTGGTGATGACATTGAAGAGGCTACAAGTTACATCTCTCTCTCTCTCTCTATCTTTCTCTCTACTCCCCCCTCCATCCTACACACACACACACACACACACACACACACACACACACACAAATAGAGCGAGAGACAGATTCGTTGTGAAGCCTACTCTAAAATAGTATTGTTAGCAAAGAAGATCTGGTATGCCATAATGCCAAATACGCTGTCAGTATACAAAATGAGCTGCTTTCATATAATATTTTTGGTTAGATTTAAAAAAAAAGTTTTTACAGTGCAGTTTGCCTTAGCTTACAGTCCATGTGATTAATGTAGTTCTAATTCAAATCAAATATTCAGTGTTCTAGACTATGTATTACTATACATTGTTGGTGGCAAATTAATTATCTACTTCAGAGGTTTTCAACATTTTTTTGGGCCAAGAACCCCTTCACTTATAGTGACATGGCACAGGAACTCCCTATCACCTATTGTATAAAATATTTAGTCGCTGGGCCAACAATAATGTATGGTGGCCTATAGAGCCATGTATAAAAGTAGGCCACTCCTAAGATATTAAAATAATAATTGACATATGTATTTATTTATAGCACAAGTTGTACTGTATTTATGTTCATGTATATTTTGTATTATTTTTATTTATTAAAATGTTTTATCCAAAAATGAATCAAAAAAGTTTGGGCTCAAATAATTTGGAGGACCCCCTTCAATACCTCTGAGGACTTCCTTTTGAAAACCTCTGCTCTACTTATTTATTCATATTCAGAATGCATACATTCTTAATTACCTTTATTTGTGGCAGCATTTTGTTGTTGTGATGTTGCTGGTACTTAAGCATGTTACCACAACCCTGATTTTCCTCTCGCATATTCGGCATCCATTTCAGCCTCTAACTAACATTTTAATCTAAGTGTCATTCAGGCAGGACCACTCAGTTTAAAGCTGATGGAATTTGCCCTAAACAAGGACAGCCTATCGCAGAAAGATGAATGAACTCATTTCATGTCCGTCTCAGCAATCGTGTTGGAATGTGTGTTGTTGAGCGGGGTGATTTACGCCACGTTTTGTTGCTAAAAGCTGAACTACTAACAATGTTTCCCTGACAGTGGATAAATACACAGTAAGACACATTGGCCCATATACTTAACCCTCCGCATGTAATCTAGAATGATGAAGGCTTCGGACATCCTAAAGTATGTTGGGATTTGAATATAAATATTATAGATGTTGTATAGGATTGAACAGTATGTTGATGTTTTAAACTTGTGTGTGTGTGTGTGTGTGTGTGTGTGTGTGTGTGTGGATGGATAAGTGAGGTGGGGGGGGGTGTTGGTTGAGGAGGCGTAAACTGATAGCACGTATTCATTGAAAATAGGTTAACATTTTATTTTAAGTTATTAAGCTTTTCTTAATCATTGTCATCCACATTATCCAGGCATGACATTTCACACCCATCACACCAATCTGAAATGGGTGAAAGAACTGTGTTCATTGAATGGATGTGGCATTTTGTCCACATATACTCATCAACATAGATCTGCTCTTGAATGTAGTGTTGTGGGCATACAGACCTTAACTTTATGTCCAACTTCGAGACCACTGTGGACCCCCAAGAACAGGGAAAAGGATGGAATTAATATGATGTATGTTGGCAGGGCTTATAGCATCTTTATGTGCAGCGGTGCAAACAGTACAGTAGGTCATTAGAAATTAGTTGTATTTTGTCAGTGGGGTGTGGGGACTAAGTTAACGCTACACCTCTTTGTAACGTGCAAAACCAAATTGTGAAACTATGAAGCTATTTCTGTCTGCGAGAATTTGTGGTTCGCGCATTTATTTCAATTCGACAGATTTGAAAACACCCATTAGAAATTTCCATTAAACCTAACAAAAACATCTCCCCAGCGTTACTGTGCGCTAAGTGTGGAATGAACTACTTTTTACATATGCCACAATGTGCTATTCCACAGGGAATCCCCCTATCTAGCTGCCATGGAACCCAGAATGATTAACTGTTGCCACGCCGCTCTCTCCAGCCCCCTCCGACGGGGAGGACAATATACCTTCCAGGCAGCTACACTTTAGGTGCAAGTTGACTATTAGCTAGATTTAACTTGAGGGCTTTGAATCTTTCATTGACCGCAACAGCCTCCGAGTGGAGCCCAACATAATGTAGCATCGCTCCATCTCAAACAATGTTAACAGTCTCGACTGATTAAAAATGCATAAGGAACGTCTGGAACCCATAAGAGAACGGTTTATTTTTTCATGCCTCATCTGAAACAGGAAGGAAGCGCAGGATCAATAGATCTGATCTAAGCCCCTTGGGTGGAGACTCTCCCCTCCTCCCTTTACCCTCCCCTCTCTAGCGTTAGAGAAATGTTTGCGTTGTTGCGACCATGATGCCCTCGGGGTTGAAGAGAATAATATTTGCTTGCTGAGGTAACAGGTAATATATCTGCACATTGTTACTAATTTGGCAAATGGCCTGCTCTCATTTCACGCAGTCTTTGCCTGGCTTGCAGACTTCTTGTTCACACCCAGACTTTACAGTTCCCAGGCATATAAGAGGAACTTTAGCACCAAGTGGTTGGACAGTGACATGGCACTTCTATAGTAGCTCCAGTATCAGGTCAATGTTTTCCTTATTAATTAATAATGTGACTGATACAGTATGTCTTTTACACCGCATTTTTCTGCATCGTTATTTAGACAACCCATTCAGAGAACGCATGCCTGCTCTTGAGGGTCGTGTGTCTGACGTCGTTCTCTACCTTTTCCCATCAGCTACAGGACATGCACAGCTGTTTCAAACGTGAACAGCATAAATGTTCCGGATTAATGGAGTGTGCCTTTTAAGGATACAATGCTAAATAAACCTTGCCATTAAAAAAAAATCACATGTGACATGGCGTTGAACCAAATAAAATGAATGAATATAAAAGACATTCAGTCGTGACCGAAGTATTGCTTAAAACACAAGGGTTGGGTAATTAAATCCCAAATGCTCCCACCATCATCTTCACCATCACCACTGCCCCACCTTCTCATCGTAATCCAGCACCGTCCACCGGCGAGCCAACCAGGACTATCGATTGGCTCATTTATTACCCCGCGATCTCGCATATGCTGAGTGCAACACCTGGCCCTGTCCATTAACGGCCATCTGAGGTTTCATTCATTCATTTGCTTCTGGCAATGTCCCAGCCAACGGCGGGCGTTGTTTGCGAGATGTGCAGGCAGTGCCTCAGTTGACACGGTCATAAGCCCCGCTCTCTTATTGTATCGCTACATACACACAGCCTCACAGATGAAACGTGTTTGGATGGTGCCGCTTCGCACTGATACAGTTGTGTAATGGAATGTTATTTAAGGAAACAGACTCTCTCTAGTGTTGTTGGACTAGCTTTGCCAACAGTCGTACTGTCACTGAATTGGTTTCTCATGCTTTTTATTGCTAGCCTTTGTGTGTCCGGACACTGTGTTGAAATGCTTGTTAAGACATATAGAAATGTCTTTTTAGAATGTGTGGTACATGGAGGTAATTGAAATTAGTAGAGCGCTTAACAATAGCTTAACATTGATTAAAGGTAAAAAAATGTGAGCGTGAGTTAGCGGACCATATCTTTGATTTGATCATAGTTTTGTCTTCTACCATAACAGTTACTGTGAATTGAGTTTGTAAAATCATTACTGACATCAGCCTGGGTGTGTGTGTGTGTGTGTGTGTGTGTTCTCCAGGCTGCTAACAAGAATGCCCTCTGAGGACCGCCACATGTCCTCCAGCTGTGGCTCCTACATCAAGACAGAACCTTCCAGCCCGTCCTCCTCGCTGCTCGACAACGGCAGCCACCACAGCCCCAGCGGCAACTCAGACGCCAGCGGCGGCTACGTCAACGGCGGCGGGCGCTCGCACGCTCTCGACTCCCCGCCGATGTTCAACCCGAGCATGCTGGGAAACGCGGGCGCCTGCCTGCGCCGCTACGAGGAGTGCTCCGGAAGCGTGGCGGACGACTCGCCCATCAAGTGCGAGTATATGCTAAACGCCATCCCCAAGAGGCTGTGCCTGGTGTGTGGGGACATAGCCTCCGGGTACCACTATGGGGTGGCGTCATGCGAGGCCTGCAAAGCCTTCTTCAAGAGGACCATCCAAGGTATGTTCTACCCCCCTTTCACAACCTCTCTCTGGCTCACCTGAGTTGACATACCCACTAATACATCATACATGTTTAAAGCTGTGTACCCGAAAGGAAGTCATTCAAGATGTATTTATTTATTATATGATTGATATTCTAAAACAAAAAATGTATAAAACTCTTTAAATAAACGTTTTTTTATTGGCATTTTGTGACACATTATGAGATCCTGACTCACTTTTTAGCGTTTGTTTTTATGCTAGTTAGTCTCTCAACTGTTAAAAAATCACCAATAATGGTAACATGGAAAACATGCTGAGTTACACAATTAAATACCTATTATTATTATTATTATTACTGAACCTAAACAGTTGAGCCAGAAACTGACACTAGCCTATTCTATTGAAGGGTCAGCCAGCATAGATCACATGCTTCACTGTTGGCATCCAACCCCCTCTGGCCTTATAGGGTGCTAATACAGTGGTGTGTGACTAGACTGTATTAGGTCCAATGGGTTGCCACTTGTGATGTGTATATGTGAGACCCAGATTGGTATTGCCTCTGCCATGATGTGTGGGTTAAATTCCAGAATAGTGACCAGAGATGACAATACCCCTAAATAAGATGTAGAATTATGTGTTTCATCAGCCGAGGCTGTGACTGAAGCACTGCATTCATATAAGAAGTGACCACATTGGCCAATTCATCACCAGTTATTGTTATTTATATAGTTGTCTACTAATGAGCAACTGAAAAAGACAATCCAATCGCTGTGCCTTTGGCCACAAATGATGACTATTTACGGAATTGTCTGCTGATGAGAGATGTTGAGAGAATGTGTTTTTCATGTAAACAATACCCACCAGTGTCTCAGATTAAAATGCATGTATTAATTTGTATTCTCAACAATATTAGGTCTTGTAACGGGCGGGGGCGGGCAAGGCAGGTACCAGGCGCAGGAGTTGTTAACAAACAATAATCTTTAATGGGAAACACACGCTAACACACACCATACACGAAACAATAACCGACAAAGGAACAAACAGAAACCCCATCCTAAATACCAAAGCAAAACCCCCAGGTGCAAACGATACGCAATCAGTGCAAACACCCGTGAGACAAGGAGCGCTGGGGAAGTGCACGTCTGGAAACCGAGGGCGGGAGCACGCATGCCCCGGTAACGGTGGGAGGGAGTGAGCCGCCCATAGGCGGCACGGCCCAGACCGTTACAGGTCTCTGGTTAGAAAATCCTCCTTTTTTAGACAAACTGAAGGTTAAAAGTCCTTTGTCTTGCTTTGTGCTACAATCACATTATATGTGGCAGATCACTGTTTTAGCACAACCTGTCAACAGTTAATGAAATAAATGCATTGTTGTTAGTTTAACATGTGCGTCAGACTTTCTATTGTCCCCCAAACTTCTGATCTTCCTTTGCGGAGGGAGGACAGGCCCATAATGGACCTAATCTGTCCGTCATTCGTTCCCGAGCCCCGGGAGTGTCAGTCAATAACAATCAGTGTTGGGTGGCTGTAATTAAGAACCAGGTCTACAAAGGGAGGCTCGGGAGGTACGGCTCCTATCTCCCCCCTCCCCTCACCTGCACCCTGGCCCAGACATCACCCATCTGAGCAGGAGGAGACTGGGGGAAGAGGGGGGGGGGGGGGGGGGGGCTGGGTGATTATAAGCTGAGTCACGTTTCACCAGGGCAAAAACAGCGGGGGAGGGTGGAGTAGGAGTCCTCTAAAGAAAAGAGAAAGGGGACGTGGTGGTCGTCCTCTTAAAAGGAGAAGCCCCCCTCTTAATGGAATGGTAATCAGGGAAAGGGTGGGTCACCGGCCCCGGGAAGGAACGGGAGGACAAGGAGAGGTCTGTCCTGAGTGGAGATGATTGCATGGCATAATAATATATCAACATTTAGAGGGAAAATAAGAGAGGTTAAGGGATGATATTAGAGTGGCTGAAATGTCCTCTCGGAGTTCGAGGTGGACACATGAGCTGATTAACTAAAAGGAGGAAGTAGCCGTCTTTTAGACGGAAGGCAATTTAGGCCGTTCTCTGGCTAAGTTGTTGCAAGCAACGCCCCCACACCTGGACACCTAGACCCTCCCCTTGGGCATGCACTCACGCACGCACACACACACAAAATCACAACCACACACACACTTTCTCTTTGCTATTAATTTAGTTTTCATTTAACTCAAATGTTGCATCTCAAATGTTCCAGTACCCCTGTGAACATGGGCTACTGTGTTTATTATGGCATATTGATTTGACAACAAGGTTATAAACAATCGGGCCATTATTTTAAAAGAAAAAACAAGACAGTACATTCTATTGTTGTTGCAGGTTTATCCACCTATATCTGTTATGAGTGGTTGGTTGTATATTTATTTAACATGTGGCTAAAAAAGAAAATTTGCTAAAACACTACAATTTAAATGTAATGTACTAGCCATGCACTGGCTAGCTTTTTTCTATACTGGTGTTTAAAGCTCTCTGTTTAAATGAGTCCTCCAAACACCGCAGACAGCCTCTCGCCGACATGCTGGCGTGATGCCACCGGCCCCTTGCTGGGCATGTGACCCTGCTGGCACCATCAGAGCCAGGGCCTGACAAATGTTGGCACCTTCTGCTCGGTGGGGAGGTTTAGGCGTGGGGGTGGGGGTTGTGGGGTCGGGACTGGCAGACGGACCTGCCACCAACAACACCTGGTTTGCCGTTTTTAGACGCCATTAATAAGTCTTTCTTTAGATTTGCAGGACATTGTTTAAGCATTCAGTCAGAGGACTCAGGGAGAGAACCTCACATTCAAGTGTCTGAAACACAGCAAATGTGTCATGTAGTGTGCGTGCGCGCACGCGTGTTGTTACCTTGTTTCTAGAACAGATTATATCGCATATAAAATACTTCCCGTGATGTGCCAATAGCTGTCGAGACGGACTTGAATAATGCATCACGTTTAGCTACATGATACGACGCGACTTAGATCGGCAGCTCGACTGCGCGGCAGGAGAAGAGGCGTGGGGGTGGGGGGGGGGGAGGGCTCTCTGTGTGCTAGTGGAACATTATGTATGAGTGCTCATGGCACAGTGCTTGCATGGGGGCCAGCTGGTTCAGGTTTAGAAGGATGGGTGAGCAGGGTTCATGGTGAGCTTCATAGAGAGGACACGCTGCATTAATGAAGCTCGTTTACCTGGGAATCAAAGCGGGGTGGCTACAAGCTGCTTGTCTTGTCTTACATGTCCCGTCAAAATGCCACTAAACTTTCCTTTCTCCCCCAAATGTGTCACGCAGGGTCACCTTGGGACGCCTGTGTTATTTGTTGTGTATGTGTCTACCCATACAAGTGCAGCAGAGCACATTTGTTTGTTGACAACTAATTAATGACTATTAATTATTTTGTGTACGGGAAATACACAGGATGGACTCTTTTTATTTTACTTTTTTTTAATCTTCCACAGGTAACATTGAATACAGCTGTCCAGCAACCAATGAATGTGAGATCACAAAAAGGAGACGCAAATCTTGCCAGGCGTGCCGCTTCATGAAATGTCTCAAAGTTGGCATGCTGAAAGAGGGTGAGTAACGTTGTGTACGTCGAGAAGGTTGTGGTATCTCAATTTGGACGCTTGAGCTAATTAAACTGGATCAACAAAGAGCATGGTAAATACAAACAGACATCTAAATATTTATTTTGCAAGGCATTTGAATGGAATTTGACTAATTAATTGCACTGCAATAGAGACTCAGCAACGCAAACATTTACTGTACAGTTTAAGGTGTGATAATATGTGAAGCTATTTACAGATGGTCAGTGGTTGGGTCCTATAGTTTTACATATGCATTTATATTTAGGGCCTACAGCAAACTAACATACACTGCTGAGAACCTCTCTCTGGATGTCAGACCACACGCCTGAAAGTGTCCACACATCTTCCACATAGCTCCAGATTCCCCCTGTCCTATCCTATTCCAGGCGTGGCTGGAAGGATGACCGGTGACCAGATACGTTGGCTGTAGCCTTCGGGAAAACACTTGTGACATCACCCGCGAGCCTCACCCATCCAAATGCTATCTACTATAGCCTCTCTGCGCCACGCGTGGCTAGATGAAATACCGCTGAGCTAGCCGTTCCTATACCAAGACTGACTAAGGAGAGAAGTGTAACAGTACTCTTGAAAAGCACAGGCTGTTCCCCTAAGACTTGTTTCCTATGGGTCTCTCTCTCGCTGTCTGTCCCTCTATCTGTTTTACTTACTCTCTTTTCTCTCTGTCTCCATCTCCATCTCCCTTCCCCCTTTATTCCCTGCTCTATTGATCCTCTAAATGCTTTCCGAACAGCCCACCTTACTTCCTGCGTGTGTTGTTTCTCATCCAGTGAGAGGCCTCTGGGAGTTCAGGAGGAAAATCTAGCCGATAGATTTTTCTTTCTTTCTTTCCCCAAACCCCCCTCCCAACTGAAGAGGTAGGGTTTATTTTTGCATTTGTGCATTGGGCTAGGAACTTGTGGGATAAAGGGTTCAGCTTTGTTCTCTCTATGAAGAGTGGAGAGCATTATGCTACCTACAGTATGTCTAGGAACGAGTTTCCAGTCTGACATCTAAGATGTAAGCCTCACTTATAATTCTACTATACTCTACGGATGAAATTCAAACTAGCTGTAAAAACTGCATGATTGATCAAGGCGTGAACTCACACTCTTTTATATACTAAAAAGATGATCCTAACTGTACTTTTGTCTCTTGGTTTGACCCTGAATATTAATCATCTTTTGCAATCTACGAGTACATTACCAGTGTTTATCCAGCTCCTGTGGTGGAATCCCAGTGTTATTTATACCCGCGGCTAGCCTTTGTTCATGAGCGTGATGTCTCAATCCCCATCCCAAACATCTCACGCCATGGCTTTGACCCTACACCAAAACAAATAATGTTGTCTCAGGAATAAATCTCAAACTATTAGCGCATGCTTAAAGGCAAAAGAGCTGCCCATTGTCTGTGGCGGACTACACTAAGCCGTTGATGCGTACAATCGGTGGGCAGATAGGAACCTGGCCCCATAGCCTGCTGCTGTCCACACATAGCATCACAGCCACTGCAGAGAACAGCGCAGTAGGTGCTTCCCACGAATACCACCGGCGCTCAATTAAAAGGAACAAGGGCATTTTATCGCTGCACAGTACTTCAGCACGGACCTCTTGCACACTTGCGGGGACTTTGATCATGGTGCCATGGAGGGATTGAGGCCTGCCCTACCTCTTGTAATGAGATCACGGTAGAACAAGTGACAGAGAGAATAATCAAATAGGCCTTCAGAATATACACATAAATACACATTCAGTATGGTATTATTAGTATTGGCATTTTAGGCTTAAATGCTTAAAGTCTCTTCTCATACATGATGCTGTTGTAAATTAAATTAAATGGTGTAGGCTATGTATAGTGCCCAATTCCAGACCAATTCCAGAGTTGGTATGTTATTACTGGAGGTAGGAAAGCCCTCCCCCTCGATAATGCAATCACCAGAACCCCCTTATTTACCATCTCAAGCCTCACAACGTCCATTAGGTGGCTTCAGGTGTGTATGGGAATGGAGGGTCACATAAATCAAGTGTACCAGAGCGCACGGAAGACTACTAGCTTAGCACGGTTCACAAGGGAGTGTGATAAGCATAATGAGACAGTAAATACAATTAGTCAATTGATAAGAGAGCAAGCTACACCCTCCATCTATTTAATGCAAAGAGTGTGCGACTGTGTGTGTGTGTGTGTTGAGGGGGGTATACAGTAAAAGTTATGTTGTTGTGTTATATGCATGGGAAAATGTTGTGTATATATTCTGGAAGACATTGGGCTGTTTTGCAAATATAGAGCAGAAAAGCCTCCTTGCTCATTGGCCCCATAGACATCCATCTGAGACTGATAAAAAGGTCACAGGCTCAATGGAAAAAACTCTTCATGTAATTATAACTCTTAAGGTATGATGTCGCTCACCGCTGCCAGGACTCCATATGTCCATATCTATGTTGTCGCTAATGCTCCATAACGATATACCGATTAATGCTTTTATATATTTATCATAGAATATCATATATTTTATGTTAATGTTAAATTGTTGTTTTGGCTTCATATAAAATATGATTTAACTTCTTCAATGAAGTTAAGCGGTTAAACATTGTTATGTTATATTTAGCTAGAGCAACCACTCCTATAATCCAGTCTTCTAATCACATTACTTTAACAAAGTAGCATCCTAAGGTATGTTTTAAATAGAAACATATTTTATTTCTATAAAATATTGTATTAAAATGGGTTTAAAATTCTCACTACATTCTGTTGATGCTACCATCAGCTAGCTTTAGCAGGAAACTATCGAGGTGTTTGTGGCGCATTCTGCGTGTTCCGTGCGGCATATTCTGATACCGCTGTAACACCGCAGATTAATAAAATCAACCAGACTATTTTGGCAACCGACACCACTGTCTCGCCCCTCGCCTCAACCACAGATACGAATCAGCAGTCTTTCCTGAGCAAACGTGGCTAGCGGGGTAACGTTACAGCCTTATTTTCCTCCAGCCACATACACAAAAGATTAGTAAAGCCATATCCAATATCACAGACTGTCAGGTCCCCTCCCGATCAATAGGTGCAGATCAGAAGCCAATCTATACACTAAGATTACATCACCAAAATAAAGATGTAGCAATATGGTACTGTATAGGCTTATCTCTATATGCTTTAAGCCAGTTCGAGTAGCAAATAAATACAATTTGGGGTGTACATTTGAAAGAGCTAAATTCCAAGGACACTGTTATCTGAGCCTTAAGTTATTTTATTTTATTTATTTATAAAACAAATATGTGTTACCGTTGTCCAAGCATGCCGTAACCTACAGTGCATGCAAGCGGCCTTGTGCATGTTAAGTGGCGTCACGGCAACAGGCAAACACACCCGGCGGTCTGGAGTTGGCCTGTCCTCGCTGTCTTGCAGGTGATAGATCAGGCACAGAGGCGAACGTGTCTTGTTATTTTTTCTTTCGAGATGTGTTGACCCCTTCACAACCCCCTGCCACACACTCCACTTACAGCACACTCAAATTCATGTACACACATGCAAAATTGATATAGCCTCTGACAAGCGATAGTTCCATCCCGCCCTCTCTCTCTCTGTCTCTCTTTCTCTCTCTCTGACCCATTCTGTCTTTTTCAGTTACAGATGTAGTTTGTGTCCAATTCTATCCAGATTTTCCCCCATGTGTCTTGTTTTCTCTTCCGTGTAGTCTTTTTTTGCTTTTGTTTCACTTTTCACCTATTGCCCCTCTCTCTCTCTCTCTCTCTCTCTCTCTCTCTCTGAAACACAAACACATTTGTGTGAACACGGCACAGCCGGTTCAACACATGCCCTGCCAATACACCCGGGATCCTATATCGACCTACTCTCTCTCTCTCTCTCTCTCTCTCTCTCTCTCTCTCTTTGCGGTCATGCAGATGTTTCTGATTACAGGCACATTTGTGGTCGGGGGGGGGGGGTGTGAAACACACAGCATCCAGTAATGCCCCTTCTGGACATGGCGGCTTACATACGTTTTAAAGTGTTGAAAACGCGATAAAGAGAAGGATGTCAGCCTTGAAGCATTCGCCTCGCTTGCCGCGCCTCCCCCCTCCCCCGTACAGCAGGTGTGGTTTTACTGTCTTGATACGGTTCACCCTCTCACCATCCCTAAAACCCAGCCGCCCGTCTGCATTGGGCAGGCTCCCAGAGAAGACCCTCAGTTATCGGCCAGAGAGTCCCTGTGCCATGAAAGGGGAGAACGAGCCTAAAGGAGGGAGGGGTGGGGGTCTGTATAACCGCATCTCTCTGATATATCCCAGCTAAAATAGGGGCCTCCTAATCTCCTCTTGGCACCGTTAGACCACCGGCCTATTCTGACACATTCTCTCGAAAGAAACGTCTCCGACAGGTGAGGGGTCGGAAATAGATTTGTGCGAGAAACACACACACACACACACACACGTGTGTCTTAGTTTGTATGCATATAAAGAGAACTATAATATATACAGTATATACTACTACACAAAGTGTTAAAAGCAGTAGTTGCAGGCACTTCAGTGTTCATATTAAAGGCATCGTTAGCAAATGTAACCTAATATACTTTCTGTCAAATTCACACGAACATTGCTGCGTTAGGCTTTGCAATGTGTTTTCAATGTGTGGAGCGGAGCTTCTGAGGGAGCATCTTATGGCACTGGAGGGAGAGGTGTTTTTGTTATGGTTTTCAGTTCAAAGTTCCTGTAGTGAGCGTTCTGGAGAATGACTGACCCTGTACTATAATAGTCATATTGATTGTGAAGCTGTGGTCCTGGACATTGCTCTGATGCTGTGACCTCATCCTCTCCTAACCCCCCACCCTACACCACACACACATCAATACCAAAACAAACACCTTGGGGTCCTTGCGTCGGGTTGGGTCCGAGAGGGCCCCCAAGGGGCACGAGCCCTCCACCGGGACCTCACACAGCTGTCTTGCTGTGGTCAGGTTCTCAGTAACGGGCCGGGTCACATGGGAGAGGTCGGGGTGGGGGGTTGATAATCCCACTGCGCTCAGATCAGGCTGGGACATGGAGTCCTGACCAGGGCAGGGAGATGGACAGAAAGAGGATAAACAAGGGTCTTAGCAGGCTCTCGTCGCATTCTACGTTGCTCTCTCACCAGTTTGGATAGTTATCACTTTCCATTTTCCCTCTCCGTCATCAGCCCAGGCGTATCCTTGTGGCCTTATTGTATACTGTATTCCCTCTCTCCCCACATGCTACCGGCTTGTAAAACGAGACTGGTTAGCAGAGGTCTTAATTCCTGTCAGCGTCTATTAATTATGGACCAGTTGGAAGCTCCAGTTCAAACAGGCCCCCGTCGATCTTGGAATTCTGACTCTCGCTGTTTTGGTCTCTTGTCGTCTGTTGCAGCAGCGTGACCCCTTCAGCGCACGGTAGGGATGTCTGTGTGTTGCATGTGTGCGTGCACGTACGAGTGTTTGGTCGCGGCTGCTTAACCTGACAAAGACAATGCCATGCGGATTTAGGAGACACGCCTGCTTACTGTATTTTTAAGCTTCTGTAAACCTATAGCAACTCGTGTCCACTAGGCCAGCGTGGTCATTAAGTAGAGAGGGGCCTCCGGATTGATTAAAAGGTCTGGAATACATGCTTCCATTTACTGTTTACCTTAAACAAGAATTATACTGAAACCTACTACAGAATATCCATCTCGGCTAGCAGCCTAACTGACTAATTAAACCCACATCCAAATGTGTTCAAAGAACAAGAAGTCTATTTGCGAACCGTATTGATTACTTTAAGGCGTACAAATGGAAAGCTGTGTTAGGAGAGAGTCTCTCGATTTAGCTTCAATCTGCCAGGCATAAAATGATCTCACTGTGTTTGCTGGGAAGAACGAGCTCCCTCTGGGCATTGTGGGTAATTAGGTTAGTGGATAGTCGGTGTCAGGAAATTGAAAGACCATCCTAATCGGATTCTTTTGTTTCCAGGGGAATTGAAAGAATTTATACGAGTCACAGGGAAATCTAACACACCTCAATTCTACTTTACCATGTAAAATCTGTTTGTTCTCCCACCGTGTGCACACAGCGTTTAATGCAAGACTTAAACGCAAGCTCGTGATTTGTATTTGATGTTGTCCAGGTCCTTCCAAAATTGCTTTCAAGACAATCCCAGATTTGTCATGTCTGTATACTAACTACATGTATTCACTCTCCCTCGGTTATCGAGAAAGTATCGAACGCTTTGTCTTTCCAGTCCAAGCGCAAAAGGAGAGTTACAAGGACAGTTAAAGCATGTGTAATCACGAAGGAGCTCCACATTGGAGACCTTGCTAATGGCTTGTTGTTGTGGGGGGCTGTGTATTAGGAAGTCTATAAAAATATGCAGTATTTCAATTATTTCTACTGTAATCACTCTCCGCTATCCCAACTGAGGAGAGGACAAATACCGCAACCTTCTATTCTATTTATTTGTTTATTCGTCTTTACTTTATGACTAATAAGTGATTATCACTTGCAGGTGTGCGTCTAGACCGGGTGAGGGGGGGGCGGCAGAAGTACAAGAGGAGAATGGACACTGAGAACGGGGCCTACCTCGGCCTGACCATCCCCCCACCGGCCAAAAAACCATGTGAGTCACTCCACATTTTCCATTTCCCGCCCGGTAGAGTTGTCATGGAGACTAGCTAAAGAGACCAAACCGTTTTATTCAACCAGGTTGTGGACATGTTTATTTTAGCTGTAAAGTCAGACATTTTAACATTGTAGTCTATGGGGATTGACTCCCTTTTGCAGCCAACCTCAAGTGGCCATTCGATGAACTGCAGGGTTTGACACTTCCGTGTTGCATTCATTTCTCAGCAGCAGAGGTTCGCTCTAGGCGCCATCTCGTTTTCCTGCACATCACTCGCTAACTTAACATGTGTCGTAGCACACTGTGTAACGTGGTAGCCTAGCTCCACAGCAACGGAAACTGATTAGCTGTAAAGGATGTACATGTCTCAATCCAAAGCCATCGCAAGAGCGCGTGTTTTTGTTAGGTCTCCATATATTGTACATGGATGTGAGCATGTATCATTTGTAATAATATGCTTATTGGACAAGAACTCTATAGTAGGAATTCCGGATGATGTCACTTACTGTCAAACTACTGACCCACTTAGATGTAGTTTGTGTTACGGCAAATATACATGCTGGTAACAATAGTAATCAAACATCTCGCTTCTCATGCGTAGGTCATGTAAGACTTCGTAATTAGGTTTATTTATGTTTATTTACCCTCTATATATATATCTCTCGGTATCTCCCTCCCCCCCTCTTAGTGACTAAGATTGTATCCCACCTGCTTGTGGTGGAGCCTGAGAAGATCTACGCCATGCCCGACCCCACCATGCCTGACGGGGACATTAAGGCCTTGACAACACTGTGCGACCTGGCCGATCGCGAGCTGGTTGTAATCATCGGATGGGCCAAACATATCCCAGGTAGTATGATCTGAGGACTGATTTAACACCATATTCATATTTGACACTTAGCATCACACTTAAGAAGCAAAATGTTTCCTGTAAGAATCTAAGCAAATGAATGCAAGGTTTTTTCTTTGTAAATTGTATAAAAATGTATACGTTTTATAAAAACTAGAACGCACTATGGTAGCCTTGGTGGGATACAAGACATACTGTACAGAAGCTGCATCGGCAGTAACCATAGGACGCTGTATGTTCCTGGTGACTGCTGTACTCAAACACAGTATACTCAATCATGTATATTTTACAGAAGTACTGTAAAATTCCTTACAATAACAATAT
>JAODLL010000017.1:91243-102385 GCA_026546735.1 Forbesichthys agassizii
CCCTACCAGGAGCACAAGGCTCCAGACAACACAGCTCTCAGGATCACAGGGACACACAAACCTCTCCACCACGATAAAGTGATGTTTCCCGGAGAGGAATTATACCATAAAAATAATAATAATAATAATAATAATAATGGATTTTATTTAAGGACGCCTTTCAAAGCACTCAAGGACATCTTACATTCTACATAGGCAAATATAAAGATCTATATAAAAAATGTAGTTAAGATATATGTGTAGTATTAGACATTTGAGTAAGGCAGGAATATACATTTTAGAAACCATATACAATTACATAAACAATATTTGGGAAATATACAGTATATATATATATATATATATATATATATATTTAATATTATCTATAATAATATTTGTTTTCATCTGGCAGGTTTTTCCACGCTCTCGCTGGCAGACCAAATGAGTCTACTGCAGAGTGCCTGGATGGAAATCCTGGTGCTGAGCATCGTGTTCCGCTCTCTGCCCTGCGAGGAGGAGATTGTGTACGCGGAGGACTACGTGGTGGACGAAGAGCAGGCGCGTCTCTCAGGCCTACTGGACCTTCACGTCGCCATCTTGCCCCTGGTGAGACGCTACAAGAAGCTACGCATGGAGAAGGAGGAGTTCGTCACGCTAAAAGCCATCGCCTTGGCCAACTCAGGTACAGCGTGATAAGTCTCAGCCTCTTCTGTTTATTAGCACTACGTCACATAAGCACCTGCTGGACATCTGAGACATAGACCCCTCTAAGCATGCCAGCACTATCAGGACGTGGGGTGGTGGAGTTTCACTGACATACTGATATTGTTGTCACTAACAAGACTCCACGCGTCATTTCAGTACAATGCTAATGCATTGCTTTATTTAGTATTTTAAGTATTTCCATACATTTTAATCAGTAGCCTAACCACCCTACTTATTTAACTGGTTTCATTTTAGAAGACCTGCAAACAGGCAGAGTTGTGAAGCTTACTTTCCCACCGAATTCCTCAGTATAAGGGCCATTTCTTACACCCAGCGCAAAGCGGGAAGGCAAGTGTCTTTGCTAGTTTCAGACCAACACCGTTGGTCATTTTCCTGTCCAGCGCGCACACGTTTTTTAAATTGCAAATGCACTTGCAGACATTTGAGCACCTGTGGGTGTGTTGGTCTAAACACTAATCTTGAGGCACCGGGAAAGTGATTGCACGATCGACAAGAGAAAACCTGCTCTAAAGTCATCGACATTCCGCCTTTTCAAGATAGTATTGCCTATGGTGGGTGACTCTGCTCGTTACACATACTGTAACATGCAGGAGCGAACAAATATGTAGATGGTCTGCTCCATCGCTTTCACAAACCTGCCGGTATAATAGCAATGTATAATAGTGACGCAGGGAATGGGAGATAACACTCGGATTGGTTTATCGTATGTTACGCACAAAACGCATGAATAATGAAGAGAGTAAATCCAACCCTTTTGAACTATGCGCCTGGCGCACCGACCGTTGCACTGTTAAATTAGCAAAAGGGAATTGCAAAAGCACATGATTGCGCCTTGCGCTTTAGACCGTGCGTTTACATCCTTATAATAGTGCCGTTGGTTTGACGTACGTTATGTCGTTGGTCATCGCGCATGTCAATCAAAATATCTCTCCTGTCATGTAGGTGGGTCTTGATGCAGTTAACCAACGCTGTGTTCCAGAATTCACAACAGAACATGTTATCTGAAATCATTGAATTCTTAACGGTTATTCTTAAGAGCTACTTAGAACTATCCTTTTTCATTGTTAGATCAAATGGAGCCCTTTCACAGAAGCGCCATACCAAGTACAGTAAACCACAGGTGCTCACGTGAACTAGTTACTATAACATTATTACTTTTTCAGAAACTAGTAGTGCAACACCAACATTTTCTGGCTACACAGATTGTAATTTTTTCGGAAGGGGCTGGCAGAAGGACTTCAATCTTCTTTGTCATTTTTTTATGAATGGGATTGTATTGTGCTGTCATCTATGGTAGTTATTAAATGTAAAGAATGTGCATTCAGGTGGCATGCAGCATTTTACACAGGTCGTGGAGGAGGATTTGCTACGTTTGTAGAATGCGATTTGGTGTGAGGCTGTTCTTGTGTGGTGCCTAATGCACTGGTTGCATCACGTATTTAGTCAGCAAAGTGGTAGAACCAAATGGAACAGACCCGAAACAAACTACACTCTGTGACACAATGTTTTAACTTTGATAAAGTATGACTAAAATATGCTCCCTCAAAGCTGGATAGGTGGCATTCGAGGAAAACAAACAAAGAAATGGAGCCAAATGAATCACCTGCGACGGTCACGAAGAAAGATGTAAAATATGAGTAGACGTAAAGGTCACAAACAGGGATATTTAAAATAAAAAACGTGTGTGTGTGTGAGCCTGGCCTTGAGTCTGTGCGTGAGAGTGTGTGTGTTTGCCTGATTGTGACATTGCGTTCTCATTCTCTCCATCTCCATACCAGTATCTGCCTGTGCGCCACACAGCACAGGCAGATATATTTAGCATTTCATTAGGAAAACAGGGCCTGTCAATAAAATGTGTTAAGTGGAGTGGAATGAGCGTTGGGGAGCGACGGGTCTCGTTTGTTTCCGATGCGAAGATGCCACGCTCATATCGACAGTTTGCTTTTCATGAGGCCCCGGCCTGTCCCTCCCCCACGTCTAATCAATGCCAGTTAGGAGTCTTTTCTCTTGCCTGACTGAAAAATGAAAAATGCTGAGCCCAGAGCTTTTGCCTTTCGGATGACAAACTCTCTGAGGAAGATAGGGATGGGAAGAGGGGGGTGGGGGGGATGAAAGGCAAGGTGGAAAAACACAAGAATGAGTGGAAAGGTAAAGAGTGTAAAGGCTGACCCAATCTTGGGGTGGGGGGTGGGGGGGGTTTAGAGGGCAGCTTAGGCCCGTTTGAACATTTGGCTCAGAGAGGGCCAGCTCCAGGGGTCCCGTGTGTGGGGGCGTGTGTGTGGGTGGGACAGCTGGAGGGATATTCATGGCCATTGATTTTGTAATTAGCAGAGTATTGATGGGATTGATGCCGGGCCGCTGACGGATTACGCGGAAATTGTTTCTTCAAAGTTAGTTTTGCATTCCTCCCTTGTGTCCTCTTTTATAAGCAAACTCGGGAAGCTGTTTACGTTGTGATGCTTGTACACACACACACGCATCAAACACAAACACATATAAAAATGCAGTGTACCGGTATTTCCTCTTTTGTCCTGTCTGTCTTTATTTTGTGTTATTGCCATGCATGTGGGCACACACACACAAACACACACACACACGGGCGGATGGGGGATCAGATCAGTATTAACATGAAGGTTTCAAGTGAAGCGTGCTGGAACACATGTGCGGTCCACATAGCCTACTTAATTTCCCAAGATAGAAACGCAATTTACACAGAAGGCGACTGGTAAAAGAGACTTAATCAGTCAGTTAGGAACATAATTAGCTTTGTACTCTCCTCTTCTCTGCCTCATTTACACGTTGTTACTCTGCTCGACAACGTTTTTCATGAGCATGAAAGCCCAGACTGATTTAATTCACGCACGTCTGAACTGACAACCCGCTAATCCAACAGTGGGAATGTTTCAGATTCGGTGTCTCAGATGCAGTCTGTTGAACAGTAGTATCTTTGTGTCCATTTATATTTTGTTGTGCTACACTTCTCATTGGAAGATGATAGTAGTCCCTGTTTGGCCATGAATTAAGTAGGAGCGTCCTATTGAGGCACATTATGAATTGTAGTTTTAATGTTAACTGTTGCTCTCCTCATTTTTAAGTCTGAGGAAACACGTGTCCACCGTGACATGTTCAGACAGTCCATCCTTTAGAGTGCACACCCGTTCTTTTTCATCCTACTTGTAGATTTATGCATTGAGAGCATATTTTTAATAAGTCTCAACTGGTTTTATTTTAGAGCCTATACATAAGGGGGCCAACTTCTCTTTCTTATGGAAATTAAGACCATCTGCTGCCATCATTCAGCTGAACGATATCCTAGTAATGCAGCCATCTGAATTCATTAGCAGGGGATGTATGTGGTCCATGATACTGAGAGAAATGAATCTTTTTCTTGCACGGCAATATATTTATACAACCCTACGGTGCCTCCTTCTCTTCTTCTCTCTCCCTAGAGTCCTGGCCATGCATAGGCATTTATTTAAGGACAGTCATTAAGCACTAACAAGAGAAAACCTTTCTCCAAAATTGGATGTTCAAAGCGGTTTCAGAATTATAAGAAAGGCTCCGCAGTATCTCCGCAAATATAAGAAAATAGCCGTCTCTGCAAACCATCAGTAGAATATGAAGCAACATGGTCAAAATGGCAAACAGTCTCTGCTTTCATTGTTTAGTTAGCGACTTACTGGAAATGCTAAGGATTCTATTAAAATGTGCCAAATTTGGCAGCCATCTTTCTTTTCTTTTTAAAAAGTGTTTTCATTCGCACTTCTTCCTGCAGACTCCATGCACATAGAGGACATTGAGGCGGTCCAAAGGCTCCAGGACTCCCTCCACGAAGCCCTGCAGGACTTTGAGGGTTCCCAGCATGTGGAGGACCCCCGGCGGGCAGGCAAGCTGCTCATGACCCTACCTCTGCTCCGCCAGACTGCCGCCAAGGCCGTGCAGCACTTCTACAGCATCAAGATGCAGGGCAAGGTCCCCATGCACAAACTATTCCTGGAGATGCTGGAGGCCAAGGCCTGACCAATTGTTGTTGTTCTGACGGACAGCTGTTTCCCACCTCCCCTTCCCAGTCGAGGCAAAGGACAACCAATAAGGAGGGGGGCAGGGAGTGTGTGTGTGTGTGTGTGGGGGGGGGGGGTCATGTGCCAATCAAAGGCAATGTGATGAAGCTCGAGAGAACGGTGTTGTTTTGATGCTGCCAACATAGAACAGCATAAAAAGGAAACGTGGGTTCAAAAGGGTGATCTGGCGTTGGGTCTAATGTATATAAAGATGCTTTGTACAGAGGTCAGGCAGCTGAGGTCTTGTTATAATGAGCAGAGGCCCATAGCTTTATATCACCCGAAGCATTTGTCATCTCGTTTCTTATCTCGATTCCACCTGGAAAAGAAAGTGTGGTCAAATAGCATAACTGTCCTAACAAACTATGTGGCCACAGGGCCACGTATCTGTTATATTTGTTTCATATTTGTTTAAAATCAGTTGGCAAAGCAATATTCTCCAACTGGTCCCCATATAATATGTGTATTAATAATTTTGTGTGAAATTGCACTGAAAAGGGGGCAGAATCATTAAGACATTCTTATATTTGTCCTCAAAAAAAAGACGCCCTCGACGGGTTTGTACGTTTTTGAGTTCAACATAACATATTTACCTCGTCGTAGAGTCATCCACACAATTGTTCTAGTCAATATGGTGCTTATAGGAGGCCAGAGGTTGGCTAGTGATTAGTCACTAAACGTTTGCACTGAGCAGCTGGTCTTTAATAATGAGTATTGTAAAGCAAGCAAGGTCTGTTTAGTGGTTTTTGCTTACACACGCACACGCATGAACACACACAGACACACACACATATATACACAAATTCAGATTCACATGACCCAAAATCTCCCTTTCCAGGTTTGCTTTATCCTGTGGGTTAAATGTGGGTTAAGTTCATATACAGAGATGTATAGCAATTAAAACATACTGCACATCACAAATGACATGCTATAGTCTGTGCTAAAGTGTGAAAAGTATATATCTATTTAAAATGTAAGTCCAAAAGTCTGTTTGATATGTGTAGATTGTATTTGCAAACATTGTGTTTTTATTTTTGTAGCTAGTGACATTCCTTTTATTATATATTTTTTTTGGTCAGTTCTTAGCAGGTGTCAGACAGCATAACTGGTTTCAGTTCACTTCAAAAGAATGCCTATTATTAAATATTTATTGTAAACCATTCAATCAATATTATATATACTGCGATAAACTCCAATGTGACATTCTGACAAAAGTTACATGTTGTGGTATTATGTAAAATGTTCAGCATATTAGAAAATACAGAATGCTGCCACTGTGAAGCACAGAATGCAAATGGCCCATTTGGTTTTTATTTTTAAATGCATTATTCATGGATACCAAAATAAATAGTCTAACATGATACCACATTTCAGATAACAGTAATAATACATTCTATTTTTTTAATCAAGGTTATTCAAGAAAACAACTATCTTGTAAATAACTTTGTTTGATAGACTTTGACCAAATACAGGACAGGTACAAGCAATCCATTTGATCTTGTTTAATAATAGTCAAATAACTATGAGTCATTCTGATTTTCAATTAATATTCGTCAGCCCCTTTATCACTGGATTATGTATATTCTAAATGTTGTTGAAAGTATGCAGTACACATTTTCCCAACACAAATTGTACCTAAATACTTTAGAATATGCAAGAACTAATTTCTTTTAGAAAATCACCATTGGAGGTGTTAATAAATAAGTTATTGTACAGTACGTGCATTTTAGCATGCACCGACACTTTATAACAATTAAAAGAAAGCTAAAAAGTTGAGGGATTTATTTAGTAATTGTATTTTGTTAGAGCATAATATATAATGCCAGGACAGCTATAAAAAAATTGCCCAAATATTGAAAGAAAGCAATCTGAATAAAACTGAATTTATTAACATCCTGATCAGAGTTCTTGAAACATGACCAGCTTAATATTCAAACTAATTAATATCAGAACTAATTAATATCAGAACTGAATAATATAAAGCTATATTAATCAGCTTGGCCATGTGATTTTAATGGGAACACACACACACACACACACACACACACACAATAATCATAGGTGTCTAAAGAGTAAAGTGCCATTAGCTTCTCCATTATTACCCAGAGGAAACTCTAGACTAACTAACCCTAGAAGTAACTTGCAACCATAGACATGGTCTCGGTCTCCCCTGCTTACATAGAAACCTCAGTACAGCCAGGTGTTAGTATGCTTGCCCTATAAGGTACCCTTTGATGTAACCAGACTAAAGGAATATTACCTATGTGCCGTAGCAAACCAAAGTAATGTTTTAAAGTAACAGTGAAAGGCAGTCAGAAACGTGTGCATGAGTCATTCAAGTAGCTTATGCTCGGAAAACTTGGATTAAATCCACTTCCGCATTGTGACTATGGAACTTTCATTTTGTATGTAATATTATTATATTACTGTACATGGGTGGAACTTCATTCTGCTGTTTAGCTGTCCACAAGTTATTTGGTACAGCATTCCTAGTCTTTACACTGTTTATTTGGATTACGATGGCTTTTCTTTTCTTTTGATCGGTCAATATTTGCTCAGTTGTCCGTATGCGTGGCAGTTATTATTCATCCCAGGCCAATGTACTTAAACCTCCTCCTTCAGTTGGGATGGCATTCAAAATAATAGACAAACATGTTGAGTCCTATAAACTGAAAGTGCATTCTTCTGTTCACAGGAAAGTTTGAGAAGATAATTGTTTCTCCACTTCCCCTTTACTCAAATTAATATAAGGAAATAAAAGGCAAATGCTTAATTTATTTTAAGAGGCTAAAATAGTTCTACAGCACTATATCCAATTAATTCTAATTGTCTCCTAAGCTGAAATTCTCAATAGAAATAGAGCAATTAAATTTCTTCATTGGCGCTACCTTTGGGACAAGGGACATTTTTGTTCGGTTAACTGCGGGGCGGATTTGTCTAAGCCGTCAGAAAGACTGCATGGGTGTCTATAACAGTTTCATAACAATGATCACTGGGCTATGCAAGGCAAATATGGCCTCCTATATACCTTGTATTTTTGAACATTCATTTGAGGAATAGGGACAGTTTAATAGTACAGGGATAACACTGCAAATTACATGCACTGACATAAACAAGGTCAACTTATTTTGCTCCCCTTTTTAATTTTGAGGTGCTTTTCATTTTGTATTTGCCAACATCAACTCAAGTACTGGAATGTATGGTTCACTTTTAAACCTGGTAATTAAACAAGTGATGTCAGTTATATTTAGTTTAAGCAATCTATTTTCTTTTTCTTTTTAGTAGTCTTTGTCATTCTAAAAATGCTGGAACACACATTGTATTATCATGTTTTATTGTTTGGTGCAGCAGGATATAAGGAAGGTAAAGTCGTCTACACCCTATACCTCAAATCATATTTTGAAAATGACACTGGGTTTGGAAGCGGGCCATGGCGCTCCCTGGGGAATTGGTGGCACAGAAATAAAGTGACATCACTGACTGGGTATTAAGGAAATGTAGATGAACCTCATGCAATTGGGGAACACGTTCCTCTGAGGAGAAAGCTGCTTATTCGCTGTTCCATTTGTGGACTTATCTCCATGCTCTCTGAAATGACGAGATTTACATAAAGCATGGAGGAGCATCCTTGGCCACAGTGGTCCACGGTGTATAAAGGAAGCAGCTATGTACCATAGACATTTGATTACCCAAGAGATTTGCTCTGTTCAAAAGCAATATGTTAACAATTGTGATATATGAAGCAAGTTAACGGCTAAGCTTTGGTTCATTTTAATTATGAACTCACCCCGTGTTCAGAAAAAGCAGGGTAACTATGCACACATTCACCGTCCTGTGAAGACAAATGGAATAGTATTAATATATTGGAACGGAAAAGCAGAAAGCCAACTGTATTTGACTTATGCAGTATCATGTGGCATTTTTTTGTGTTTTGTTTGATGTTGCTGCATACTGTACCCATGTGTAAATATGTGCTTTTTTTGAAGTGAGTCGGATCTAACAATGCACTGAATGTCCAGTGACAATAAATCACATGGTTTATGTAATCATACTGCAACTGATTTTTCTCTATTTATATATAGCTGACGTCTCTGCATGACTTATTTCCAACTTAAAGAAAACAATAAAACTATACCATGATGGTTAGCCTACACGTTTATCTATCGGCATTATATTAATGACCAATCACAGTTACAATCACAGTCACTCTATAGAGAAGGCCCAGTCACCTGATAACATGCAGTATTTATAACATGTTCATAGTCATTGAAGATAACCTGCCATGTTTCCATGGAGGAACAGGCGCCTGCTGGCGGCCATCTTTCCGTGGTCTTTGAGATCGGAGACAGGCTGATCCTGATCGGTTATTGGGGATCTGATAAGAAACAAAGTCACTGCTCGGAATGTAGGAATGTATGCATGATATGTGTGTGTGTGTGTCTAGCGGGACAGTGCCTTGGGGTGTAACGGCATCCTCCCGCCCTGAATGTCAGCTGGTTAGCTGTCTACATCACGTCCCATTTGACCTTGCGTTGGCTAGGATGCAGGTTGAATGCACATCTGCCCACACGACCTTCCTTTGTGGTGCAATCCTGTGGAAGTCATTTCATTTAGAGGGCTTTCAGCTTTGACGTACATGGGGGCGGTGGGGAAGGATATTTCTGTGTTTAATCAGCATGCAACGAACCCCCCACCCCTTCCCCCAAAAAACATTTTTTTTGACAGTTTATTTGATGTATCAGTCCCATGGCACAGCTAAATCTACTCTACTGACACCATAATATAATCCTATAATAATTATTAATATCGTCCTGGCAGCATTGTATATGTTTGTATCTCACACTAAAATGTTATTTAAAATTGTAAATGTTGAATAAATGTGACTAAAGTAGTGGAATGGGCAGTTTTCAATTAATTGTTTTCACTCATTTCTGTGAAGCAGAAAATTAGGACATGGCCCACTGTCCTCAAAGTGACTCCATTTAATAAAACAGTTTTAATAAAGAATATCTTATTAAATAAATATCTACGTAGTAGGGGTTATCATCCTTTGACCCATTCTGGTAACCTTCTATTGTAAAGATATATCTGGTCAGTGAGTGCAGCCCTGTCCTAAACACGTGTGGTATACCTCCAATACTGCGTGGGTCATCTTAGGTCCACAGGCAACAGGCTTTAAAGTGTCAGTCATGGTAAGCAAGAGTGTTATTTCCGTAGTCAATGTAGCTAGGTGAAACTGAGTGAGAGAGAATGGAAACCATCAATGTGCTCCTTGTGTAAAATGAAGAAGGTCATGATTCATGGCGGCTGGCTTCGGCCTGCATGCTGAATCTACTCTTTTTTTTCTTGCCTGACTCAAGGACAGGTGCCTTTCCTTCCAGCCCATCCCTAGCTTGAAGCCGGTGGCACTTCATGACAGACGGCCTCGCGAAGACGCATGCTTTTCAAAATGAGTTTAGCGCCATCTATAGAGAGACGCTGTAATTAGCCCTTCACTGTGATATTCTGCCTCTAGTTTGAATATTAAAAACTCATCAAATGGTATTTGCAGAGACAATGCTGCAAAAATAAAACTGGAAAATAAAGACAAATAACAAGCAAACAAAAACAAAATGTACTGTATATTTTACACATTTATTCAAGTGATTTATCTAGTGATAATACTGTAAGTTAATGCTGTGTTTCAGTCTACCTGCAATATTCATAATCTAACAGCCTCTTTTGCATTTTCATCACCTCATCAATCAAATTGGTCTCCCGGTCTCGTTTTACTTAGGGACTTATAAAGAAGACAGCTGTGCTTATTTCCTAATGTCTCTAACAGCTGCAAACTATACCCATGACATTGCATCTGTTGTAGTCTGGTCGCAGTTTGTTGAGGTTTCATCCATGGTCCTACCCTATTAACGAGACAGCAGGACATTTCATGAGGACAAGGAAGGACTGAAAATGTACTTGCACGCACCAGCTTTTGACATCTGAAATTTGGGACTGGGCTGTAAATTCATAATGTAGGTGCCACAATGGATAAATTGAAATATTCTCTGAATGCTCAAAGTTTATTATTTATTGGGATGATATATTACGTCTGGCAGCCTCTGACATTGTTACTTTGCCTTTTGAAGGAGCCAGACACAACAAATAGAGGACTCATCAGCATTTGACCTCTACATTATGCTTTGTTTACCTGCCTCGCCTCACCTCTGTATCTCCTCAGACAAAATGGGGGCTTTCGCAGGAAGCTATGAGTGTGACACAGTTTTGTTACTGGGTGGTAAAGGCAAGTATCACATTTGCATTTAGAAATTTCTCAAACAACTTGCGCATGCAGAAACAAAGAGGAGGGGGGAGGGGGGGGGGGGGGGGGGGGTTG
>JAODLL010000017.1:102395-112857 GCA_026546735.1 Forbesichthys agassizii
TATTGTGCTCCTCAGGGACGGAGCCACTCCTAGACACTGCTGTCTGGGCTCTGGAGTCCTGACAGCATCTTAACTCCCCGGAGATGACAGAGGCATGAACACAAAAGTTACAGTGAAAAGTTAGCAGAGCATCTTGTGTTATGTACTGACCACGACCACCACTATCCATCCATTATATCAATGCATTGCCTTGATAATGTGGTATGTACAGTATGTGAGGCGTTCACATAAAGAGGTCATTCTTATGTTTGAATATAAGTGTGATATTATATCAGTACTCATACAAAATAGAGACTGTAACAGGTTTATTGAGAATTATTAAATTGTCATATTACGGTGCTTGTGAAATTTAATAAAAAATATGAATGCATTTTATGGGATAGAAATAAAGTCGCACTAACTGAACACACATGCTTTTGACATTCTAATATTATATTAAATAAAATCCTGGAAACTCCTGGAAAACACTGAGACATTTTTATGAATTGGATGAAATTGATGAGACAATAAAGATAAATTAAATATAATTGAAAGGCTCTTGCATGTTGAGGAAGGGAATATTTATGATGAGAGGTGGGTTTTGACCATCTTTTTAATTTTAAATAATAAAATAGCAAGTAAACTCAAACAATTATTAAATCAATCAAGAAATTCATCAATCCACTTAATGTAATCTGACTGCTGATGAACACGTTCAGATGTTCTGCCACACGTTCTCCTTGGCTGGGGAGGTCAAAACATTCTGCCAGCATGATGGTCTGAATACACAAGCATTCATGCTGATGGTGCTCTGAATTTCCAAATAGTTCAATGTACTGATACCAAACATTACTGGAATCTGAGGACCAGATTCCAAATTGTATTTTTATTATATGATTTAAAAACATGATAGATTAACTTGCATCTGACTGCCATAACTATATGTTGGAAACATACACATACATACATACACATTCATTCTAAATCATTATATAGTGTAATATAGTCATTTCAAAATGTAACATTGTTCAGGTGAGTTTACCTAGCCTGGTTCCAGACCCTTGAATGCACTCCTGATACCACTTTTCAAATGTTTCCAGACATTTCCAGGTCTGGCACTGTCCTCAATGGCATTTTGCCAAAGAAATGGGATCCTCCTGCCCACAAAAACATCTCTGTTTATCAGACTTTAGAGCTTACGGATAAGTTCCCCTGACCTTCCTTTGAGGAAATGTAATATCTTACAAGTGTACAAAATTGTTATTAAGTTTCACTCTGTGCACAGGTTACAATTAACATGCTCAAAGACACTATACAGAACATTTTAAATCTTGAATTACGAATATTGTTGGTGTTCAAATGGAGAGACACAATTATAAGACAACTATTCCTTAGGGTACCTTAGGGTATCATGGACCCCTAACAAGGCCAGGGTAGCTTAGCTGTATCCATCCACGGTACAGCATTCAATATGTTTTGTCTTCTCACACACCACTAGGTGTTCCACAAACACAATCCCAACCTTCAAATCTTCTAAAGCAATGGTAGCTATTAATTCCTGACATTATGAAATCCTTCCACAACAGTGGTCAAGGCATTCTCAGCAGAAGTAGGTATACCATCTCAATTTACACAGTCCATCCTCATTAAACTATGCTATTGATCTTGGCCTAGGTCACCAAAGGTCTGGCGGCATTGCGAGTTGGAAGAGCGGCTTAAATGTAAGAAGAACAAGAAGTAAATGCAAGGGTAGAGAAGAAGAGTCTTCCCCTGAGTGTCCCTTGTGCCATTTTCCTGATTAGCATTTGACCCTGCTCTTGGCTTTACCACTCACAGCAAGTTGACCTGGCCGCAACACAAAGTCAATGGCTGCCAATACTTTGAATGCATTCAATGGAGACTTGTCACTTCTTGTCGAGAAAAGCTTAAAAATACTATAAACAAAGAGATTTTTCATTTAAAGTCAGGGGTTATAAAGATCTGTCATTCTGTTCCTTCCTGAGCTTCTCTCCATTATTTAAGATCATTCTTTAAGCTCATTCTTTAGCATAGTCTGTTTCTGTTGAGTTTAGTTCATCTTATATGACCAAGCTTGTTATACTTAAAGATACAGTCCTTGATTTGTGCTCAGAATAGCCCAGAAACCAGCATTACAACTATTGTATTGAAATGCACCTTTTTAAACCAAGACTATGTTGAAATGCTTGTTTCTACCAAAGGTTTTTACTCCTGTTTTTCTTCTTTTTTTTCTCAAACACAGACAGTCATTGCCTCCTACTGGGCGTAGACCTTGTTAATAATAGCCTACAACTATTGGACAGCGCTGAACCAACTGGTGTTGCTAGCACTGTTTTAATCGGCTCATCTAGCTCTACCGCGCTCCAAACGGATGCACGTCAGTCTGCTTTTGCACCATGGTTCCTTTACCCCATTTTACATGCACAGCAACAAGCAACCTTTTCAACTGAATTGTCCTTGTATGTGTGGTGACACTGGTGTTCATAGTGTGACAGGTGTTCTGTACCTCCACAATTACTTTTCAATTAGCATGATGAGCATTTGTCGTTGTTGCCTATTGCCGGCGTTATTCTACGGCCTCGCGCTTTAGTCCATTAGTGACGCCACCGCTGGGGCGGAGGCGATAAAGCATCTGGCCGGGCTCCTGAAAGAGATAGCACCCACTTAATGGTGTGAAAAAGTAAAAGCAATTAATGTCACATTAGCACATTGCTAATATGTCCCTGCCTTCCAGAATGCAGCAGGAAATAATAAACAGTCAGTTTGCAATGACATAGGCCTACAGCTACAGTAAAACCTACCAGCATGCAAGTAAGATGAACAAATATGTCTACTGTAGATTTATTTTCCCATCACATGAATAAAATATAATAAACGTGAAGACATGTTTTGGTGACACTGAAAGAAATAAAATGAGTGTAATTTCTGTTTACAATGATACATTATTTATCTCCTAATCTCCCAAGCAAGTGAAAATGTGTTTGATTAGGCTACAGTCTTTGTTAAGTGTTAAAATGTAAGAGGTCACTGTTTTGACCTCATTGTCATTTACAGCTCTCATCTCTGAGCTATAATTCTGCTCATACAACAGCAGCAGTCTCGGGAGCACTGTTACAACAATGCCTGTCCTCTCTAGCCTGACCGATCCCAAGCTTTTAAGATCTGCCTTAATTGTTGTCTTTTCCAGTGTTTAATTATGAAAGGCACCAAAGCACTGCCATTGGTGCTCTCTAATTCCACTATGTTCCGCTAATTATGTTGTGTTAATTGGGGTTTTTCTATTATGGAGTCACACCCATTAACTCAGCGGTGACACTGGCCTTGATTGAACATGAGGTCATGAAGTCACTTTTGTTTGATTAAAGTTATTGTATCCTACCAAATGTTGGCCCTGACACTAACTGCGTATGAAGACATGACATTTGAAACAAGCACAACACAATGCATAGTTTCCAGGTTGGCCGTATGAACTCCATACTCTTTAATAGCATTTGTATAGTGCAAAATATGTGGGTTTCTACAAAAGAAACACTATCCTGGCATGACTACTTTTCTATCACAGGGAAGCTGCCATCAATTATTGCATGTGCTGTAACACAAATACAGCACAACTCCAGGTCTAATAAGTATCAGTCATTCTGAAATGTCAGACACTGCAGTGTCATTACTCACTATGGGCTGTTCTTCCTTTGTCTTTGTGTGATACTCCAATGCCCAGTGCACACCGGTCACGCCGGGAACAAGAAATTATTCAAAGCAGCTTGTAAAATACAACAGGGGGTATGTTTCTTTCCCTCGCGGAAAAATCTGACGTCTATTTAAGCAGCTAATTTTGTATTGACAGTTGATGAAATAATTTCGTGATCTGGCTGATTTAAGTGTCCAAATTCTGATTCAAAATTTGAAGAAGAGTTTATATGTGTTATACTGCAGCAGGTCTGGCAAATAGAATGTTAGAATAGGCTAATCGAAGGCTGACACGACAGATTTAACACACAGCGCACCTCTATTTAACACAAGGCCAAAAATAGACAGAAACAGTCTGATTCCACCACTGCATTCCATTCCCCAATACCCAAACATGCCCTCAATTACCCTGTGAGCACTGCATGTGCAACATCATTAATAAGACCCAGTAATAATTGTGGTGAGCTCCGCTGGCCGTGAGTGAGATTTGACTAATTACTGTAATTGTACTGGAGTCATGCTCATTAAATATGAAAATTGTGCTCTGTGAAATGACTGGGTTTTCATGATCAATCTTGTATGGACAGGCAAGAAATAAATGAGCGAACAATCTCTTATTGTGCAATTAACTACATAACCACACCCTCCAGTCTGGTTGTGTGTGCATTTGTGTGTGTGCGCACGTGTGTTCATATGGGTGTGAGAGGGATATTTTGATTTTAGCCTGCGGGCCATTACATGTTGATCATGAAATTATTGTATTTTGGATATAAACTACATTTATCTAGTGTGTGTAGTATAGTATAGAATCATATAGCTATATTGTTTTATACAAGGGTTTTTTACTGAAGAAATTAGATAACATCTAGCCATATAATATCTTGTCAACATTGTGGTTATAAAAACATGATAATCTTCCTCTTTGTTTCATGCATGTCACACTTTTAAATGCAGAATGTGTTATTCATAATTCTTCTTATCAGAATTGTGTGACAGTTTAAATATTAGTATACAAACCCATTATGGTCTCTTTAGGTTTTATGCAATAACACAATCTGGTGAAGCTGGAACCAGCCAGCTGTTCATATTAATCAACTGGCCCACTTCCCTTTATGACACAGGGCAAATAGTCATAAGTGCACTTATCAGCCTTTCTAATAGTGTGGACTTTACAATCAGATTCATGGTGGCATAAACTATTACATTTCATCTTTATCACACTGAACAATCACTTCTTTTTCACTGGGATCGTTTATAACCAATGGACAGCTGGTGTGTAATGAAATTCAAAGCAGTCTATCGGCTTGAGGGATCTCCCATTCTGTTTACTTACATTTACATATATTTATGTGTATTTGTTTTCTGAACAACGGACAAACAAGCATGATGAATGTATAGTTATGTTGCCCCTGGGAGAGGTTCTCTGGAGAATACAGTATATATCAGGTCAAGAAAGTTCCAGTTTAACTGTTGTCTGTTGTGTATAGTGTTTTACTAAAGTAGAATATATCAGTCACTTGATTTGATAAAGCCTATTATTTTCTTTTTAAGATACATAATGTATATAATTTACTTGACGTCTAGCTGTTATTTCAACAACAAAAAAGTTTTATTTTTGTTTACATTAATATTTTTAAGAAAACATTGGAACAAACCAACAGTGAAAATAAACGTCAGTACAGTGCAATTTTAATAAATATACTCACTCAATAACAGCCTATACATTCAAGATATACTTATTTAAAAGCAAATACACAAAGCAGTCAAACAATCGCAGAATAATATTTCAGAAATGTATATTTTACACTCCCCTTTTCATTCTGAAACACTTCAAATTCTACACACTTTAATTAATTCGTTAATATTCCTTGCTCAAGGTCTTTTTATGAACCTCATCATTAATAAAAGCAGACATTCAATTAGCACCCAAATCTTGATTGCCAATTGTGTCATAACAGCCTTCCTTTCTGTGCTTTTTTCTATTTGCCATAGTTGGAAGTATGGCGTGGGGAGGAAAAATTAACTAATTTCATTAATCTAATTGTCATCACTTTCAACCAACCCACTAATAAGTACAAATTAATATGATTAATCAATTTGACGACATAAACTCATTCACTGACAATTTTTCAAAGGCAAGTGGGTGTGTTGGGGTGATAGGGACGCACCTTGTGAAGGGAGATGGGCAGTGGAGCAGCTTGCTCTGTGAGAAAGCCTGCCCACCACATTGAAGCACAGGCAGGTAATTAGTCATTGTGAATGATAAATAAACGCTAGTAGAAAAGGTGCAGGGGCGTACACCCCACCACAGTAACTATAGTCCTTCTAATTCACTCAAGTATTTTGACTTCTTCAAGCTAACTGTAACAGTGCTAGCCTTAACCATAAGTGGACATTTAACCATTGAGAAGATCTCATATTTGTCAGGAGATAGGATGGGACTCACACATGTGGTATACACATCCCCATAGAAGATGATTATATAATTCAGTAATATATATATATATATATATATATAATTTATTGTTTTGTTATTATAAATAACCTGCTGTTTTATTTCCGTTAGAATCGATAGTTATGACTTACCGTGTGATCATGTACTGCTGTACTTTTATAGGAGCAACAACAATACTGGTACAAGCAGCACCTTCAGAATCTACAGAAGCTAAAACAAGAAAAGACCAAACAGAATCAGACCGAGAGTGACAGTGCTGCCCCGCCTCCTCCTCCTCAGACTCAGCCTCCTCTCCCATCAGAACTGCCAAAAAATGCACCTCCTCCTCCTCCTCCGAAAGATGAGCCCCCACCACCTCCTCCTCTTCCTCTGAAAGATACATTCGTATCTTAACATACCCATTAATGCAATGTTGTCAGATTCATCTGTCCTGGTTAGGTAGCGAGTGTCTTTGTTCACACATAGTTGTCTACAAACGTTTGGGTGGTGGATATTTTTATTCATTTATTTTGTTTTTTGCTTTGGTAGAATCAATTATCTTTTATTTTCAAATACTTTATCAGTTGCTTAGAAGAGTCCTTGGTGGTTGCATGTTAGCACCGGTTTTGAATAGAATATACCAAGCCCTGGAGTTATCAGCTGGCAATTGCCAACTCCTAGCAATTGCTGATGACATTTTAAAAAAGATATTTACAGTGTGTATATTTTTATATAAGAAAATCAGTATTTCAGATGTGTTTATTAAATTACAATTAAATAAATACACGTACCCTTGCTCACATGCACTATAACTATTTGAATTCCCCTCAAATACAGACTATGAAACACATTAATGAAAATATTCGTTTAGTTTTTCTGTTTATTCTCATAAATATATGCATGCATAGTGCTTGCATTTTATCCACAATGTAGTGTTCTTGTAGCTGAAGAAAACTTGGTTCGAAATGCATGAGAACCATTATGCTTGTAGAGGTTTGTATTTGTAACGTCAACAGCTTAAACAAAACTGTGGTATCTGGAACCAAGCCAGGCTTCAGTCAAGGATCAGTCAGCATGATAGGTCTTACACTGAGCAACTTCTTAATTCTGCTTACTGTAGTCTATATATTTCTGCTGAGATGTGCTGCCACAGCAATACAAGTGTCGCCCTTTAATGTGTCAGGCAGCAACACACTATTTAAACTGTAGTGTTTGTTTGAGCAACGTGTTGTTTGGGTTTTACATAGGGAGTCATTTCATAGGCACCCTTCTCTAATTTGTGAAGTGGGGTTTTACAGATGAGACAATTAGACCTAACTTCAATTGGTGTATAGAAGCTTGGATGCTGACAGTCAAGAGAAGGCTTTCAAATGTCATACCAATTAATCTATCCAGCCATCAAACAATATTCTGGAAACAAAGTCGGGGAGGGGGGTGGGGCAATCAATCTGCATCACTTTTCCCCTCACCGGGTTATGGGAAAATTGATTTGTCAAACAAAGCATTTTGGAGGCAGCGCATGGACTTGTTCGGGATCCATTAGCCTCCATTGAACATTTTGTTTAACATAGGATTTTCATCACAGAGAAAATGCAGTGTCCTCAATATTGTGGACTACAACTTTACGATTTCTGATTTCTTTTTTTTTGCCTGTATAGCTTTAGAAAGTGCTGATTAGGATGAAAACAACTATCTACAGTACTTGATAGCAAGGGTTAGGCCCCTGTCTTTAATTGATGTTGTAGTTATTTAAAAAACATTACAATAAAACTAGGTAGTATAGTTACTGCTTCCCTGTAATGTAGAAAATACTGGGACAGACAATACTAAACACTATTGTATGCATTCTTCTATACTTTTAAACTCATATATCATAGCAACATACAATATATTGTGGCTCTGATATTGTATTGAGAAACAGCCTTCCATCTGCACTGCACTGTAGTAGACCCAGGTGTGAGTATGACTACCCTGCCATTCTTTACAGCGTGGCTGTCCTGTACCATGCAATTCCCTGTGCAGTGTATTGTTCTAAAACTGAACTGTATCACATTGTGCCCGTCATGCTGTTTTAGAGGGGAAAGAGCTTCCTCTATGGAATTTGTCCCACCCCCATCTCCTGATAATGTGTCTGTCCCTAAAGGCTAGGCCTCCGTGACCTTGTCTTATTCAGCAGGGGCGTCTTAAGCAAAAAAGCTGAATCCTGAATGGGCCATTTTCCCTCTTTTAACACCCCTTTAATGTCATCAGTGAAATATGAAGTCATTAGGCGATATTAAAACACTGCTGACAAACTAATTAACGGGAGACATTAAACAGGACGGGCTTGATTAATCCGCTTTAACGATTCATTTTAAGTGGTTCTGGTCAAAATTAATACAGATTTACTGGTGATTTTAAGAAGAAAATACTCTTATGTGTACCAGACCTCAAGGGCAAAATAAAGTCACTGGCCTTTGGTCTCCCAAATGCTCTATCTCGACCATCTAGCCTCTGTGTCCCTGATAGCAGCACTAACAAAGTGACTCAATTCAGAATTACGTTGGTCACTGTCTGGTTGGTTAGGCTACCTGACACCAGGCCAGATTACCTTCTTTTTACATTTAATTAATTGTATAGTTGACATACTGCAAAGTCTAGGAACTCTTTATATTACAATAATAACATGATGTAACTTCAGAAATCACGTTATTGTTCTTACATAAAAGGATACAACGTAGAGGCACACAAATCTTCTGAATGAAATAACAAGATTCTCCAGATTAAGGCTATATACGATACCTGAAGAATAATGCACTGAAATTTAGTTGGTATAATAATAACAGACGATGCCATGGTGGCAGTGACCATTTGTTTATAGTTGTCTCCCTCTTGTGGCCATTAATGATGTTGCATATCAATGCAACAATTTAAACCAACGGCGACCATGGAACCAGATAGAACTGGATAGGCTAATATGTCTTTTAATGACGATATATTCTTCATTATAGTTCAACACATTTTAAATAATTTTAGACGAGGGTTACTTAGTCAGCGAAAATAATCACGTCTAGTTTTTGACTAGAGGCTACAGACGTCCATCACGATTCATTAATACGGTACGACTTCACAATAGTAAAATAAAGAAAAATGAATGAGCACATCAGAAAGACCGTATTACGGTTAATTTTGTGTTTAGGCCATATCGACTAATTATTACCTGAGTTTTTGCTTTGAACTGGTTGAACGAGAGCTCCTGCCGGACGTGATGTCACGATCTCTGGAGACGAGGAGAAAGCCCCATTTCCTAGCTGTGCGCACGCCATTCTAGCTGTGAACCATTCAGAGTATTCTGAATGCAACTATCGAGATTTTCCTGTTTTATAGTAGTTATATATAAGTAATTGCGTATAAAGCGACTCGGTTGTTATTGTGTTCGAGCAGGCCCACGGTTGTGATGTTTATATCGCCGTTCCGAATGGTAGGTCAATATTAGCCTAGCCCGTGTTAGCCACGTCGTGTCGTCTGTACGCGAGGGAACAAAGGCCTGCTTAGGCCAGTTCTTTTAAGAATGTATCCCTCTTGGGGAAATTATGGTGGGACTCAAAACTTTGGCGGGGCTGCGCCGCGAAAACCGCAGAATGGTGGTCAGGCTCCTGCAGCGGCTGGTTTTGGAGGATTTGATGCTCCAGCTGCTAGCGGCTCCCTTTTCTCTAGCCTGCAAGAGCAACATCTTCAGCAAATGCAGCAATTACAGATGCTACATCAAAAACAGCTTCAGTCGGTGTTGCACCACAATAATGTTGCAAATGCGTACGGTACTGGTGCTGCGGATGGATATCACGAATCATCGTGGCAGTCTGAAGGAACTGGATATGTAGATCCTAACCTGGGCACCCAGTCGTATTTTACGCAAGACGAGCACCAGGCTCCACCGACGAGAGGGCCACAAGTACCTCAGCAGGAGCAACCACAGCCCCCCCCGCCTCAGCCCAGCGATGCGCAGCCTAAACCTCCGCCGCCCGAACCGGTTCCGATCTCTGTCCAGAACAGTAATGCGCAGAAATCGAAAGAGGTAATATAGTAGCCTATATATGTGTCATGTCAGCGGAGCTAATGCACTGTAACTTCACGGTGTATGCTGTCCCACGTTTAAATATCTAAGCTGCAGAACACGTGTCTGTTATAAATGCGTGTGTGTATGTATGTATGTATGTATGTATATTTATATACATTATTTTTTGTTTTTTATAAATAACCTGCTGTTTTATTTCCGTTAGAATCGATGGTTATGACTTACCGTGTGATCATGTACTGCTGTACTTTTATAGGAGCAACAACAATACTGGTACAAGCAGCACCTTC
>JAODLL010000017.1:124389-148475 GCA_026546735.1 Forbesichthys agassizii
TATATACACACACATATACATACACATATATATATATATATATATATACATATATATACACATATACACACGTACATATACACATATATACACGTACATATATACATATATACACACATATATATACACACATATATATACACACATATATATACACATATATATATACACACACATATATATATAGATACACATATATATATACACACACATATACACACATATATATATATATACACATACACATATATATACATATACACACACACATATATATACATATACACACACACATATATACACACACACACACACAAATACGAATATGAATAGAAATAATTTTACAGACACAACAAATACACATAGTTGGCTCTCTGCACATCCCTTATGCTGCGTTCACATGGAACACGGCAGATGGCAAACCGGATATCACGTTAGCGGACAAAAGCAGGACGGCAAAATCAGTTGTGGAAGGAAAAAAACTGCAATTACATTCGGATATTCATAGCTCCCTCACACATGGAGAAAACATCGACAATTCAATTCAATTCAAATTTATTTATAAAGCGCTTTCGAACAACAGAAGTGGTAACAAAGTGCTGTACAGTAAAATCAATAAATAAAATAGACAGCTCATACTATAAAAACATAAAATGCAATTAACAAACACAGAGCCCAAATAAAACAGTAAGTAAAACATTAAAAACAAACAATGCAATCACAAATGTCAAGGTCTGTTGTGAAAGGCCAATGAGAATAGGTGGGTTTTTAGAAGAGATTTAAAAACAACCAGAGCAGGGGCCTGTCTAATTGGCAGAGGTAAGACATTCCACAGTTTTGAAGCTGCTACAGAAAAAGCACGATCCCCTTTAAGCTTGCGCTTTGTCCTGGAGGTGGAGCTAGAAATTTGCCTTGAAATTATAGACTTAACTTTGGCCAGTTGTCGCAATTGAAAACAACTTGACTTTACAACAGACCTAATTTAAGGTCACAATCTATTTTTATCCCCAAGTACTCAGGCAGTCAGAGGAGACATTCAGAATTTTACACATAAAAAAAAGTCATTAGCTTAATCGCCAACTCTACCGATACGTCGCTATTAAGGAAGAAGGTAAGGTTTATCCCCCTTGCTCAGTTATAAAAGACATGTAGGGAGATCACCCCCACAACCCCCCCCCCCCAACATTCCCCACACACACACACACACCGATTGAATTGTATTGAATTTACCTGCTTGCCGTAGAAGTTAGTGTCTCCTCGGAAGGAGCCCCGGGAGCCGGTGAATGAGAACATGGGCAGGGGCACCGGGATGGGCACGTTGACGCCGATCTGCACACGCACACAAGTGCAGGAAACGCACAAGCTGTCAATCACACTCGACAGCGCCCTGCATGTGCGCCTTGTGGCAGGGGCACTCAGTGAGTGTGTGTAACGTTATTTCGCACACAGATCTTAGTGATTAGGGGGTCAAATGCCGACACGACAATTAAAACAAAGAATAAATACCTTCTCACCGCTGGGAGACCACAGCCCTGACCACGTGTGTCATAAAATAGAAGCTTTGACAATGCTTAAATAAATATATGAAGTGAAAATGAAAGCCCAGAGGCGCTGTAGGTAGGATTTAAGAGCTATACATTTAGTGCCGTTTCTTAGAAATACCGTAGAATACCGTGTGAGAACGCTCAGTTCATAGCGGCCGTCTATATCAAATCTGATTTACATTTTTGACAGTGCCTGCAGGGTCAGCTCCCGGGGGGAATATTGACGGGCAATGCCTGTCCATTCCCCTCGTCTTGGAGCCGACCCTGAGCGCCTGCAAGTATTGTGACCAGTTCCAGCCTCTTTTGTGCCCACTCTATTGGTTCACAGAGTCTACCATGCATGTGAATGCACGCTCGCTCACACACACACACACACACACACACACACTACAACAGGCAATGCATTTATTTGTTTGCCTGTCAACGTGTCTCACCTGGCCTACATCCACCTCATGGGTGTATTTGCGGGCAGTGGCTCCGTTGGTGGTGAATATTGCAGTGCCGTTGCCGTAGGGGTTGCTGTTTATCAAAGCGATGGCTTCATCCAGGCTGTCGGCCTCCAGGACGACTAGCACCGGCCCGAAGATCTCTTCCTTGTAACACGTCATGTTCGGCTGGGCAGACAACAGAGGAGTGACCAACCGTTAAATGTCCCTCCAGCCCACCGGGGGCAGTGGGAACACATCACTACAATATCAGATATACACAAATATAAACACTTAATCTAAAGTGGAAGTGACATTAAATGTTATTTCTAATTTTCCAAATGCCCCCATAGACTCCCATGTTAAAATGTCCCAACTTCACAGCAAAAATAAGACAGCCAGGTTCAAAAGATGGTTTTCATGATAACTGTACGGGGAGGGTTCATTTTTATAGAACTAAAATATATTAGCCATACAATTATCTGATTATAATGGATAGAAAGGAGTTACAGGTGGTCAGGTACTGCAAAAACAGCGACAATCAGAGCCAACCGGAGCTTTAAACACATTAATACGCACAGAACTGTGAGAGCAGCCTTGCTTGGCTCCGCCCGACTATTGCACTCAGCTCAAGTTCAGCTTCAGGATAGCTGGATGTTTTGTAGATGAACACTCAGATTTCTAAAACCATCGCTGCTTGAAGGCATCTTAAATGTGGAACAATACGCTCATGCAATTGATAATATTAGCTCCATTGTGTTAGAATAAATATGCCAAAGAAGACGATTCTTATCTGGTAAATTCCATTCACATCACAATGTGTGAGGGAAAATCTTGCATGTCTTGAATCTGTGCCTTTAAGGTTATGTGGAAACCGTAGCAAGTAAATTAGAGACTGAGAATCATTCAGCACTGTAAATATTCTACATGTATTTGTGCAACCTATGCAGCCATTAATCCTTCGTTTATTACACCTTTCTTTAAATTATACAATTGTGGGAATATTTTATATCTGGAATGCCTATTCTGTGACCACCCATGAACCCATCATGCAAGACCTGCTTAGAAGCCCAGGTACTGAAAGTAACCAATAGACAAGCAGCCTGAGCAGAGAACGACATCAACCTCCCTCTGTGTTGTAAAACAAGCTCAGCCTCACGCTAACATGCTAACATACCCCCCGCCCCATCCCCCAGCCTCATGCTAACCCGCCAACATGCCCCCCAGCCTCAAGCTACCACCCCACCCCCTCACGCTAACATGCTAACACCCCCCCCCCCACAGCCTCAGTACTAACACCTTAACACCCCCCCCCACCCTCACGCTAACACGCAAACATCCCCCCCAGCCTCACCGTGACGTTCCCCAGGATGGTGGGCCCCACGAAGTTCCCGCTCTCATACCCTTTGACCTTGACGCCTCTCCCGTCCAGGAGCAAGGTGGCGCCCTCGTCCACCCCGCTCTGGATCAGAGAGCACACCCTGGCCTTGGCTGCGGGGGAGATGAGGGGACCCAGGTCGGCTCCGGGCTGATCGCCTTCAGGGCAAGAACACACGCAGACACACACACACACACACACAGTCCAAGATGACAAACTATCCATGTCCGTCTGTCTGACAGATTTAGTTTGTAATTTAAATAGTATGCACATTAGATATTATTAAATAAGATAGTATGGATGAAAGTAAAATTGTGCGTGTTTTTTTTTCATCATTAATTTCACTGTAATCTATGGTCACTGTAAAAGCAGCAGTGTAGCGTCGGTGGCCCACCTGCGTTGACCCGCAGCTCCCTGGAGCGGGCCACCAGCTCCGGCAGCCAATGGCGGGCCTCCCCCACCAGCACGGCGGTGGACAGGGCCATGCAGCGCTGGCCTGCCGCTCCAAAGGCTGCCCCCACTAGCTGGTTGAGGGTGGTCTCCTTGTTGGCGTCGGGCATCACCACCCCGTGGTTCTTGGCACCCTAGCGCGCGCGCACGCACGCACGCACGCACGCACGCACACACACACGGGTTGCACGACATTGCCAAAATGTGACATTGCAATATTAATGATAACGGAAATATCAATATTAATAATATTTTTTTAAAACTTAAGTAAAAACAATGAAGTTATGGGAAAATGTACGTTAGCCAGTCTTTCAAAATATATATATTTTTATAAAGACAATGTAAAGCGTCTCAAAATCCGTTTCTATGGCTACAGTAGCGATCGTTCTAACTTGTGAGGAGGTAACGGGGTTCGAACCAGCGACTTCGGGATCACCCGTCAGCCCCCCCTCTGCCAGGTATGCCAGAGTGCGATACTATTGTATAATTCCCCAGGGTAGGTGTCAATTTTTATACTACTCTGAAGTTCACACACAATCAAATATGGACTAACACATGGGCATGTGCGTTCAATAGAACACATGTAGAAGAATCGACAACACTAAAGTATACGGGGTACGATTAGCAAGGCAGGGTTTGACATGCCCGACAACGCTTGCCAACTTACAGCTCAAAAGCAAAACAAACTCTCTCCGAACCTCCACCCCACAGTGAAACACATTGTGAAGACTAGGGCATTGTTGCGGTGTTTTACACTTTGTTTGGCTCATGTTCCCATTTACAGAGCCAGGGCTGTGTAGAAGTAACAGATTCTTTTCTCAGCACGCACAGAAAGCTGTCAGATAGCCAAATGCGAGGAGATATTTGGTGAATTTGTACAAAACGTGTATTATCTTAAGATTAGCTTACAATAGCTGACTATACCTTTTAAGACTAAAAAGGCTGGAAACCACTGTAGTAGCCTATGCCGCCCCTCAATCCCCACCAATAACCTGTAGGGCTCACTGAGCCACATGTCTAACACTGCTCCTTAGTACTTTTAACTGCTCCTGATGTAAATGACTCATTTTAATTGAGCATACCATGTTCGACTGCACACGCTTGCCGTTCCTGCAGCCGTGCTCGTAGATGTACTGCCCAGCCTGGTTGGAGCCCACGAAGCTGATGGCCTTGATGGCTGGGTGCTCACAGATTAAGTTCACCGCTAAACGGGAGACATGAGCATTAAGGCAGCTCGATTATGGATGAAATCAGAATCACGATTAATTCGGTCAACAGTGAAATCATGATTATTTAACATGATTACTCATGCGCATCATTCAGAACACAAGACAAAATAAGAGTTTACCTGCAATACGTAATGTGCAAAATAATCTGGGTTTTTTCCCCACCTCGACTAAATGGTTTTTGTGATCGTTAAAAGCCGAAATTAAAATTGCGAATCGAATGTGATTAATTGCACGCCCGGTCTGTCCCTCAGCTTAAAGTACAGCGTTCACATCTGCCGAGCGCACATCGAAATAGCTGACGTGCCAGACGGACCCTTCGTGTGTCCGGACCCTCCGTGTGTCAGGACCCTCCGTGAGAACTCATTAAAATGTACAGCATGTAGCAGACGCTTGTATCCGAGGCGACTTACAGGGAGTACATTAGTCAACAGCTGAGCAGGTCATACTAAGTTATCGTAAGCAAGCAACGTTCTGGTATGACAATGACAGCAGCATGCCATCAGGGCTAACATACATCACAACAACAAGCCATTCAATCCTCAACAAATAACTTCCAGCAGCATAAATACCAAGAAACAGTGGATCTTTCCAGATTACTTGACAATCCAGAAATTCCATTAACAGTGGGAAGCTTGACACGTGTGTGTGTACGCACGCACACACAAATGCATGCACACATGCAAACTCATACGCACGCTACCACTTTTGCACGCGCGCGCACACACCCACACACACACACACACACACACACACCCACCCGCGTGCTGGCCGTGGATGACGTTGAGCGTGCCGTCGGGGGCACCGGCATCCTGCAGCAGCTTGGCGAGCAGCATGGTGCAGGCCGGGACCCTCTCGGAGGGCTTCATCAGGTAGGTGTTGCCGCACACCATGGCAACGGGGAACATCCACAGCGGGATCATGGCGGGGAAGTTGAACGGGGCCACGCCCGCACACACGCCCAGGGGCAGCCGGTACGTGTGTGTGTCCATGTCCTTGGTGAGCGAGGGCAGCGTCTCGCCCAGCATCAGGGAGGTGATGCTGCAGGCATGCTCCACCACCTCTAGGGGGCAGAGCAGGGGGGAGAGGGGGTGTTAAACTCCGGCAGGTGTCCAGCCGCCGTAATTATTTTTCTGAAAGTTGAAGTAGTGATTTCATTGATTCCATGCAGCGTGCTGCCTTGTAAATCACAGCCGTTTATATTGTCTTCCGATTAACGTCTGTGTGGCACTGCTCCCTTGGCCAACAGAGATATAAACCTCTGCACTGTTGGCAGACTGTCCACCAGCCGATTAAGTGAAATTATTCTTTGGGATTTGCAATAAATAATTGGCACAAGTACAACCTTTGTCCTGCAGTGCATTCGGGGTGATAATTCACTTTCTGAATAAAATAATAATGGGATAAGTCACAGTAGTAAGCGATTAATTACGCTACAAATTAATACTTTATAGCACAGCATAATTTCAAATTCATCAGATTGAAAAATGTAAAGCAGACAGATTAAAACGATTTGATTTTGCCTGTGATGTCCAGACAGTTGTACAAAAGTAAAGCACACCCTCCGGCTGATTAGAATGAACCTTCCACCCCGGGCGGGCTCTGAGGGAGTGATAAACAGGAGACGTCTCATAAGGTTAACGCACACTATGGAAATGCAATCTCCCAATATACGTTTATTTATTCATTCACCATCTTCCTCATTTAATCCAGCAGCGCTGTTAAAACCTAATGGTGCTGCTGCTAGTCTGACAGCTGTGCCATGGTCTACTTACGCAGTCCTCTGAAGACATCACCCTCGGCGTCCGCCAGAGTCTTGCCCTGCTCCAGAGTGATCACCTTCGCCAGCTCATTCTGAAACCGCCAAGAGGGAAAATGGTCTGAGGACTCGCCAATGCAATATGCTTAGAGATTAAAAAAAAAGAAAATGTTATAAGTGATATTTGCTCATCACGTTGCGTGATGCTCTACTGATTCTCCAAAACACTATCAATAAAAAAAAAAAAATGTTATACTCAATTTGTAAATAATTTAAAATATAAAGAAATATATAAAATAAACATTTTATACTCAATGTATTTGTAAATAAATAAAAAGAAATATTTAAAGAAATGTATAAAAATAAATAAAGGGACCATGTACAAAACACATTCACCTTAAAAATAGAGGAAAGATGTTGGTTTCTAAATTTAGGTTAAAGTGTTTGTTATTGATTTGCAGCAGCGCCACACATTAGCATACTATGTGCAGTTTTCTGCTAATTAGAAATCACAATACTTGAACAGTATCGCAATACATCGAATCGTGGCCCCTGTATCGTGATACGTATCGCATCGACATATTCTTGCCAATACACAGCTCTGCTCGATGGGTGTCCAGAATTGCACTCAAATTTTGGCATTTGCGTTTGTTTTAAACCGTGACCCTTAATCCAATAAACCAAAAACCATCTCCTCAAAGTTCGCAGAGACCTCAAAGCAAACTCAAATTTAGGGTTCTTTAGCTCTATAACACAATTGAAGAGTGAACTTTTAAAATACACGTGAGACACACACACACACGCGCACACACACACAGCTAGTGTGTTTCCCTACAATGTTGTCCTTGATGAGTTGCTGGTATCGGAGGAAGACTTGCTGTCTGGTGAGAATGGAGGTCTCTGACCAGGAGCGGAAGGCACTGGAACACGAGTCCACAGCGGCCAGCATCTCCTCCTGGGTCGCCTTGGGAACGCGTCCCACCACCTCGTTAGTGGCCTGGGGAGCAGAAAACAACACTGTTGGAAGTGTGACTCCGCTCCCAGCTCCAAGCCTGACTCCTCCCACTGCTCAACTGCACTTCACCAGGTGTGTGTGTGTGTGTGTGTGTGTGTGTGTGTGTGTTTGAGCTGAAACAATAACCTGGTGTTCCCTGAAACTGAGCTACAGAATAGACCAGGGGAGGAGCCAATGAGGGGAGGAGCCAATGAGAGAGCATGCTGCCCACACTGGCTGCTGTTGAAGCTGTGTCGGACCTCCAAGTATTCTGTAAGTATATTATTAGGGCCAGTCCCAAATATTTGATTATTCGGGTATTCGTTCGTTGGGTATGTATTCGATTAAAATATTGGGCTTCGAGTATTAGTTTTCCACATTATGCATGCATGTTTTCCCCATTAATCCCTACGGTCTCCATATAAACCTACATGTAATTGCCTTGCCTGCCCTACACTGTTTCATCAACACAATTGATTGGAATTGGCTCCGTTTGTATGAAGAGAGTGAGGCTATTCATTCAACACACAATCTTATTGGCTAATGCGGGAGGTATATGCTATTTGACAGCTCTGACTGGTTCAATTGACGTGTTAAAGTGCATGGCTATGTTTACATGTGTGCTCACTGAAGCTAGGAATCGAAGATTACTTCTGTTTTACTTCTTAACTTTAGTCGAATGTTTTTAATGGTGTTTTTGAGACAGAGTATTCCAATACTGTTTGGAAATACCATCAAGTATTAGAAACCTGTAAAATGGTATTCGGGACAGCCCATATATATTATAGTATTTGGTGTAGATTAATTAGTTGCTGGCACGTGTGTTATTTTTCCTAGCACCGAATAGACTTGGGTCCCGCTGTTTTCAGCCCTGGATGACTCGGCTGTGTTACACTATCTGTAGTTAAAATAGTTAGCAGGCCTTTAGACAGGCCAATGAGGGTGTTTCTTTTGGCCTTATTGCCTTACCTGAAACTGAGCTGACTAGACCAGGGGTGGAGCCGGCACACAGGCTCCCTGTATCTACGCTGCAAGCGGCCCACTGACCAGAAGTACACTATGTGTAGCGCTGTTTAGCTAGCTAGCTAATACTACAGTGCCAGTGTGTGCCTTGATGGAAACCTGGGTCACACAGACCAACAATGCCACCTCAGCTGCTTGCTCCTTCTCCCACACACCCAGGCCATCTTGTCAGGGAGGTGGGATGGGACTTCTCATCTCTCCGAACTGGACCAACTGTGCTCTCCCTCTGCCTTATCTCCTCTCTTGTATTACACACGGTCTAAGTCACCTGGCCTGTTTAACTCTCCATTATTGTCATCAACCCTTTCCCAGGCCAGCTCAGGAACTTTCAAAACAAAATAGATGCCCTCCTAACTCCATCATCATCAACCCTCTCCCAGGCCAGCTCAGGATCTTCCAAAACAAAATAGATGCCCTCCTAACTCCAATATCATCAACCATCCTCAAGGCCAGTTCAGGAACTTCCAAAACAAAATGGATGTCCTCCTAACACCCTCCCTGAAGACAGAAAGCCACTTATGGTCTTAGGTGATTTCAACATCCCTCCAGAGAAGTTAAACTCACTGGACCTTCTCAACTTCCACTGTAACAACTTCAGGAACTTCTCAAATTGACCCTTCCTTAAGGTAGTTTGTGTACACGAGAAGATGTTTTTGCATTCCATAATTGTATATTGTTGCTTGTTCCCTTACTAAAGGAAATTAGGAGCTGAAAGTCGTAAATGCATCAGGATAGAAGATCAGCGGGTCAGGGTTAAATCCATGCTTAACCAATTCAACTGCCAAGAATTGGCATCTTGCTTATTACAGGGCTACAATAATATCTGTTTAGTTTCTATATAGCACCTGCTCCTGAGCAAAAACTACGGCACCACTTAACAGTTTTGCCAACTGAAGCCTCTCAGCGACTACATTAGTTTTGGAAGTCACACATACAGCTTTTAAGATAAATGGTGCATATTACTGTTCGTGGTGGGATGAAGGAGGACGCTTACGGGGTTGTGAATGTCGAGCCATTCGGATGAGTTGGACTCCACAAACTTGCCGTCAATGAACAGCTTGGTAGTGGGCTAAAAGAGAACAGCAGAAAACAATTAATCTGCATGGACGAACCAAGCTAAGCAACGCATTAAATAACGTATACACCCATAACCCTCCAATGAAAACTTACCGCCGAGGAAGAAAAACATACGCGACCCAAATTATAATGGGCCTGCAACAAAGAGAAACACCTAATCAATGTCAAACAAATACGAAATGCTGCAAAAACACAAGCTAGAGGTCTACAGTAGGTGCAGAAGTGACAGGTCACCCATGCCATGGCACTGATGTGGTAACACATGGGGATCAAATGGCTAATGTAGGAATGCAGTGCTGAATTCGGCAACGCTGGCTAGCTGCACACGCGTCCAAAACGATACGTAAAGAAGCACACACGTATGTTTTTACCTTCGTGTTCAAAAGAGACCTGGCGAGCATTCCTGCCATTACTGAAACGTCCTCGCTTCGCTTCACACTCACTCTGGAGCTAGTCCGGTGGAGAGAAAGAACTCGCTACAGTAGTAGCAGCACAACAACCAGGCGACCCACCGAGGACAACCACAAAGCCGTCGCTTTACTTTCACACGATCTGCAAGTCATTAAGTGATTTAGACCGCGTGTACGAGTGTAGTGCAAATTATTTGTTGATCTGCGGAAACGTAACAGCTCTTCCGCTACTTTCGTTTGACGTGGGCGGGACCGACCCAATTTAAGAACCAATCAAGTCGCCCAAATTAAGAACTGCCGTAAATGAATCGAAGCTACCGTACTACTTCATCCAGAGAGCAGGACCAACCGTGCATGATTAGATAATCAATTAATCCGTTATTTATTCCCCCAACAATCCGACCATACAACTTTCAGAACAATAGTCGAGTTAAAAACGTGACTACGACAGAGTTGGGTGTTCTCTTCTTCCAGTGGGCTACGCGAGTACGGTATTAAATCTAGAGGTGGTAGAAGTGTGTTTCTATGGCAACAGCATACAATATGGACTTCCTAACCTGGAGTTGTGAGGATGTTGCGCGGTGGATAGAGTCAATAGGATATCCTCAATATATAGTAAGTAGGTTAATAATAGCCTATAATAACAAACACGATTGGTACTCACTGAATACAATATGAATACATGCTCCAGTCTCCATGAACCCTTGTCCATTCCCGCCAGGCATGCTTCACGGACAACTTTGTCACAGGTCGAAAACTTATTTATGTGAACTGCCAGTATCTTCCCAGGCTAGGAATCACACACTTTAAAGATATGCAGGTAAGTAAGAGGAACTAAAAGTGTGTGAGGTGTGACGTAGTAGGCTATATGTCGGTAATTAAATAAAGACTTAATATGTATCTGAACACAAATTGTGTTTCATGTTAAAAGTGGTTCAACTGTTGGCACTTGAGTTTTATAACGCCGTAACATCTCATTAGTTTTTTGTATAGCCTAAATACATGTGAAAGCAAGCCTTTGAAGTTCACAGACATTCAGTAGGCTATATCTTTCATCAAAGGACCCCCTCCCCCCCCCAACACACACACAGGCACACGCACACACACACACTACCTCCTGAGTCCCGACTGTGTTGTTCCACCGCAGGGCATCTCTGCGCGTGTGCGTGAGCTCCTGCGGGTCACGGAGCCCCTGTGGAGTCGCAGCATCGCGGAGTACCCGCGGGACAGCATGGCGATGTTCCTTGAGCGAAAGAGCCGGACTGGCGAGCGCTCCGACGGCGTGACGTACGAGCAGTTCCTCGACGACATGACGACGTCAGTGACCAAATGAAGGATACAATTAAACTACGTTTCACACAGTGAAACATGCGTGGGCTACTCAAATTGTGTCCGTGTCATATATCATTTTCTTGCATGCGCAATTGGCATTCACTATGCGGCGGCCCGGTGGGTATAACTCATTTGATCAGGCGTTTTGGCACGTAGCCAACCAGGAGGAGGGGCTGTGGGGGTGGGTCATATAATCTAAACTGATTTATCTGATAAAAAACTGAGATTGACTGGTTGAAAATCTGAATCGATTTGCCATTGTGGGTGTGTGGGTGGTGTAGTAGAGTGCTCACGGGCAGATGCGGATACATATACACTACGACAGACTACTCTACTGTAACAACACGTGAGAAGGGTGAAGAAAGACTTCTGGAATCATCGCATTTTACAGCCAAAAGAAGCCTCTGGGTCATTCTATAGTTCTGGGTGTCAGGCTGCGGCAAACGCTTTAAACATATCCAGCATATATTCGTTTCGCTTTAAACTGGATGAAACTATTGATTTGGAGAAAAAATCCTGATAGTTCAAGATTGCAACCATGCAGCACCTATCATAGGTCCAATAACCCAGAAGAAATGGGACAGACACCACCCTCAAGCACACACACACACACACACACACACACAAGCACAAGAAGACATTATCTGGCATGCAAACATGAGCAACATTAACTAGCTGCATGTGTGTTAGATCACATGGTGGGTATGGTGCCAGCATTCCTTACCCAGCAAAAAATATAGGCCTATAGACCGGGAAGGCTGGAACATAATGCATGCATAGTCTATAGGTTATTCATCTGCAGTATGTCCAAGCAATGCATGAATAAGGGGAATGGAAATTGGGTTGGGCAAGGCCTAATGTCTTAGCACAGGCTATACTGTATAATATAGGCAAGGCTATCTTTGTATTTTTAGATGAACATTATTAAATGTTCTGCTGTGTATTCAAAGTATATATGGCTCTGAAAATGTCTTCTCGTTATGCCCATAGAATAGCCCATAGTTGGTCTATTGTTAGTGGGCTAGTATATCTATACTGAATTGTTGTGCAGCAACCCGGAGTTCAATCTGCATTAATAAATGATGATTTCTGCCTGTGAGATAGACTGGGAGGCATTACATCGCGGTCTGGGCACAAATAGACTCTGTGCTCCAGGCGACCCGATTACCATTCCAAGCACAGCACCCCTGGTCACCCGCGAAATGGAGCCGGACCGGAGGCAGCGTGAGGGTTGACAGTAGTCCGCGACTTATGTGACGACCTGACTAAGGGGCATAGGGTGATCTGGCAGCCGCCTTTCAGTCAATCTGGATTAACTCGCACTGAGGCTGCGTCATCGTCACCTCAATACCGCGTGAAAGCGATAGGAACATCTGGCTGCTGTTAACGCGATCCACCACCATCAGCCAGTCAGTCAACGCAGCAGATAGCGGGCTGACGCCACAAAGGCGTTTTCTCCGCTAAAAGTGCATGCATTGCGAGCGAATGCGCAGTAGAGGCAATCCTGTACACCACCACAGTCTGGGATGCGAAACTGGGACCCAGACTCGCTTGCGTTATTATAGCTAGACATGCGAAAATCTAAATAGCGACATTTTTTCGCGAAAATTTACTGTCGAAAGGCGTTGAAACACGGACTGATATCTTGTCTGTTGGTCATGGATATATTAAACGTTTTTGAAGGTGGATACGGTGGTTTGGGAGGCCAGTAAAGGGTTTTTTAAGGAGCGACAGCGCGCTTTTTCGGGACTCCTGGATATTTTTTTTGCAACGACCATCGGCCCAATTTTAGGCAAGAGAGCCTCGCTATGATCGGACAGTCATAGTTTAGCCCTCCTGGCCGAGCATACAGTATAGCATACGCTCTGTAACCGTCTTGGTTGAAACTGGGTTAATGTCCATCTGCGAGGTAAGTTTAAATATTTGATTGGCTATTAGAAGCGTGTGAATCATATGCTCTGTTGTAGGCTATAGAACTGTTTTGGGGAACTGTCTTTCGAGGTGCGCGATTTTGGATGTGGGCGACCTGGGTCGTTTCAGGACCCATTCGAAAAGAGAGAGATTGATCGTATGACACTGGGGTTATGCGAATGAAGACACCAGCCTAATACAGACCTGCCACCGCAAGGTCAAAACACTCCTCAATTACAAGGAATGCAGTCAAATATTGTATTATTATAGAATCCATCCGGATATATTAGGTTATATATTGCTTGACTATAGGTGAACCTGAGAATGATCCTTGGTGATATTGTCGCTCTGGGATGCATGTAGGGTAACAAGGATTTCATGTGGAAGGCTGTGTGTGTGTGTGTGTGTGTGTGTGTGTGTGTGTGTGTGTGTGTGCGCGCGTGCGTGCTTGCGTGCGTGTGTGTGTGTTCAGATGTTTTTCCTTATGCAGAGGAACCAGATTCAGACAACTGTAATAAGGTGTGCCCTGGCTAAAGCACATACAAATTCAACTGGGACACTTGTCACTCAGCACTAGTTCCAGCACTATTTGCCTAAAAGGTCCTGAATGAGTGATGTGTCAACTACACACATGTAGCCACTGTGGCAACTACACACATGTGTAGTTGCCACAGTGACTGTGACTGTGTCTGTTCACGGTGACAATTACAGGTTGTGGCTGCAGAAGCAAGAGAGAGAAAAGCATAGCTCCTGAGATTTAGAAATGATGGCACATAATGATCATGTTTAATGTCGGGTGTTAGTTATCATCTATATTATTATGCACAAGTGCCCGAGGCACCCTTGTAACGGCTATACAGCTATGAAACCAGGCCCACGCCTAATTTTACTGCCTCTCTTTTTGGTCTCGCTGGTATGTTACTGTCAAGCACTGAAGCCAGGCTGATGTCCTTCACTGTTTAGTAGTGATGTTTCTGATAGGCCAGCAGGTTGTCATTTCTGTATCTGCATGTGTATAACTAACGCATTTTTTCTTGACGAATCTCTTGGAACAATTACAACGTTAATATGCGTAGTCTAGGTCAGCGGTTTTCAAACTGTGGGTCGGGACCCTCGGGTGGGTCACTGAGTGGGAGTGAGTGGGTCGCGAAAATTGCAAGCAGCCATTGAATGAATGAAGAACGTCAAGGAAAGGCTTCCACGCTTTACAATCGTGTTGTTGTTCCACTCATTGGTTGTGAGGAAGGTTGTGGCAAAATAGACTACTTGTTCCTGATTGGGTGAAATCCTACTTAGTGCACACCATAGATTCTGGAGCGCTCTGCTCAAACATTTTTGGCGCAAACACAGGTATAGCATTAGCTACAACAAATAGGTTTTTGCTAATTCCATTACCGGTACTTGGTGTTTGGTAGGTCTCTAAATAGATTAGTTACACAAATCCAGTGTTACACACTTAACCAACACATGCACTGCAGCAGCTGCAGATTGTGATTAAAGAATAGGCCTACCGTAGAAAAGAGGCCGTACATTATTCAGATCGCCTAGCTTGTTACTGCGTGATACTCACATATGCCCATAGACCTATATTTCTAAGAAAGGTTAGATCATTCTAAATCAATCCACGAAATATGTAAAGGACTCTGTCAATATGCTTATTGCAATACAGTCTTGTTAAGTTTGGTTTTGCTGTCAAACATTAAAGGTTTGAAAACCAATAAATGTAATATGGAACCCTCTGCCTGCTGAAGGGGAGATGGCGAGTATTAATATTAGCTTATAGTGGAAATAACACTGAAGATGTCTCTGCCCTACATCTGCTGTGGAGAACATCCTCAAGTCGAGGTTAGGTGGCTGTATGCAAAGGAGCTATTTTAAGGTTTCTGCATTACTGATTAAGCAAGAACATCCCCGGTTATTCTCTCCACACCCATTCCACTGTGCATATCAAGTTGTAGTCAATGCATGTCATTAGGGTTTGCTTGGGTCTGTCTGTCTGTCTGCCTGTCTGTCTGCCTGCCTGCGTATCTATCTATCTATCCATCTATCCATCTATGCCTGACTGTCTGTCTGTCTGTGTATCTATCTATCTATCTATGTATCTATCTATCTATCTATCTATGTCTGACTGTCTGTCTGTCTACTGTATCTACCTACCTACCTGTCTGTCTGCCTGTCTTTCATGATTACCAATGAATGTGGATTTTTAGGTCACAATTCAACGTTACTTTACATTCTTTAAGCACTATGGTATTTTTACTGAATACAATTAGCTATTCAGCTATTAGGCCTACGGGGAAACATTTATGGCAATGGCTTATAATAAAGTGGCTCTATATGACATTTTCTGTCACTAGATGTCACACTGGAGCACCAGCTTCTCAGACCAAAACAAATGCTTCATGGGCCACACACACACACATGCATGGATGCAGAGGCTCGGCCAGGAAGTGGTAAAGGCAAGAAGCTCACGTTTTTACTCATAATCTAGACACTCTGCTGAAGAGGTCGTTATATGACTTGTGTTATTTTGCATAACAGGATCTGCAGAAGACAACAGTGAACCACCTCTAAAATCTCTCGCCTAAAAGCAAAACAATCTGAAAAATAAATATACAACTTTGTATAATTTTTGGTACTAAAATGACAGATATATATACATAAATAGATAAAAGCCTACCCCATGAAATGTATGGCTTATAAATAAGAATACATACACATAAATAAATAGAATTCTGTATTTAAAGTATTTTTTTCTTTTTATTTGAATTCAAAGTTAATCAAGGCATGGAGGAATCACAATGTGTAACAAACAAAACTACACACTATTTTACCATCCTTTACATAATAAAAAAACACCAAAAGTAATAGGCGTTTATAATCTTATTGCATTTTAAAAACAAACAGTGAGTTAAGTTTCTCAAAAATATTTTGTGATATTATTCAAATTGTAGCTGAGAGGATGCTGATATTAGAGACATAATATACTTGATAGCTATTACAGAAATAATTTTAGAAGCCATTATATGAAAAGAGTGAAAAACAGCCAAAAGACCTTTAGGGTTTAAAGGGTAGAAGAGGCAGTACACTCAAATATGACTAACAAACTATGCACAATGTATATTAGACAGGCTGTGTCTAATGTGCATTAACCATACTGAGTGTTATTGTTATCAACTATCTATTCTAACTATTAAGTTAGGAACAATAATATTGAGTCAGTAACATTACAATTCCCCGTTCTCTGTACATAATTCAAGGCCTATCCTTATTTGGTTCCCACACTTGCTATTCTCTCTGTTATCTTGGTGTACCATAGTTTGACTAACACCTTACAGTGTTAAGAACAAAGTGCATTACTTTAATAGCCTTAAATATGGTCAGACATTTCTTTACATTCTATATAAAAGACTTCCAGGCTAAATGTCTTATATCAGAAGACTATAGCCTATGCTATAATGTAGGCTATGGTAGGTCAAATAATGCTTTTTTTGTTGGTGTGTAGCTATTTGGATACTTCATAACCTCAACATGTGTAAATTGTCAAATTGTTAGTCATTGTTATTGTTAGCCTTGACTAGTCTATAAAGGTTATGCAAAATAGGAGACTGACCATCACCAGTTATGTGTATGCAAACATGGAACATTTATATTTTAGCCTATTTGTAGTACCCATAGTGCCCATAACAAACAAATACTTTTTTCACGTGCACATTGTATATATTCTTCTGTGGCCACCACCACAAATCTCTTTGCCACCCCTGTGGCATCTTTCTCACTGACTGGCCAATTGGCACGCACATACATTCTCTTGTCAAATAGGAAAGGCATAAATGAGAGCAGTGCGTAAGAGAATCTTGGTAGAGCTATCTCTATGCTATCTATAGGCTCTAGATATAGGCTAGATAGTGTTTCCTCTGATACCGCTTGAAAGAAAACACTTGGATCAACACGATATAAGGTAGAAGGGCTTGTACATTCAAATCAACAGCACGTATATTGATAAATCGGGGTCCACTTAGTATGCAATTCCCCCCCCCCCCCCAACACACACACACACACACACATCTACGCATGTATGAACGAAAGTGCAAAATCCATTCAAATTCATCTGAGGTTCCTATCTGGATATTGGGCCAGAGATAGTGTGATGGTTGCTCCAGATGTTGAAGCCGACTGATTTCTTTCCCCTCATCATGTTGTAGGCTCAAGGTGTCCTATGATGGCTAAATGAGTCCCTTGTCATTGATCAAAATTGTTTAGGTATGCCTTTGCTTTCTCACTGTCGCTGTTATTAGGCGATCTGAAAACAAGCAGCTGATTACTTCTCATGGCGATGTCACTTTTTTTTCTGTTGCCATGGTATAGTGGCTGTCACCCGAGAGCTATCGCATTCTAACATTGGCAGAGAATTTGGCAGCCGCTGTAGGAAAATAGAGACCTACATTCACAAACACAGATGTGTTAATTAAATAGGCAACACCATCATGGCATCGGTTGATTGTTCAGGGTGTTTGGCCTCCTGGGCTAAGAGCCTTTATGGGACCCAGTGGAGTTAATAGCACCAGCTCGTGTCAGAATGTGAATCTACTCCAGAGCAGCACAGCACACAAACAACCCTCTCAATTTGGTCCTGTCCAGTTAGCCCTTCGAGTACCCTTTCACTGTTTGGTCAATACCTTCGGCATCGTGGATCGGTCGGTTGAAGTGCTCAACACAAATAAAACCTTGTTTCTTCTTCTGCAGCCGCAGACGTGCCTTCTCTCTGGCTGGCCCAGGTGATATGCATCCGTTTCTTGCCATTACGGAGCCTTACACGCGGACATATAGGCCAGTGGGTCTCAAACTGGGGGTCGGGACCCCTCAGGGAATTGCGAGACAGAGCGGAGGCACAAGGTGATTTTCAGAACTGAAATAACAATATAAAAACTCTGGGGATAGCAAGGGTTGCTGTGGTTTTTGTGTTCATGAACTGAAACGTTTGTAGGCTATATGTTTTTCCAACTCAGGTGCTGGGGACCCCCTGCCCTGCATACATGTCTCCCTGCTCCAACACACTTGATTCAAGTGAATGGGTCGTTGTCACTGCAGAAGCCTGAGAATAACCCATTTATTTAAATCAGGTGTGTTGGAGCAGGGAGACAAGCAACATGCAGGACAGTCTGTCCCCGGCACCGGGTTTGGGGTGTCACCTAGACTTCCAAGCAGACCTATAGTCCCATCACCTTCCGCTGGCAGGGCATGTGTATCCATCCCATCCCTTCCCCGATCGCTCTCCTTCCCAAACATGGATTGTGGCAGCCTTTCCTCATCAGGCGGCCCAGCTTATAGACTACGTTAAAGAAGACTATTTGACAACATCCCTCATGACCTCACCAGCCAACTGGCATGCAGCATGCTGCATAAGGCCTTTTCTTGGCAAATGCAACCCCAGGGAGAACATAGATATCCTCTCTTGTGCTGCTGCTGCTGCTGCTGTTGTTGCGCACGGATGTCTGCCTCGAGAGCTATGGCCTAACGGTTGTGTGTGCGGCGAGCTGCCTCTATTAGGCACTATACATCCGCCCACTAGCATATATAGCGCGTGCAATGCGGGGAGCAGGAGGAGGCCCGCGCTGAGCAAGTAGGGGAACAATTGATTGATTTAGAAGTAGATTATCGCCGAGGCATCAGTAGTTTATCTGCTTTCTGGTTTATTTGTGGACCTCCCGTGTCAGCACAATATAACGACTTCTCCCAGAGTGACACGTAGTGCGTGATGGATGAATTCACTGGCTACTTATTGGCTCGTATCTATGTGATGAGAGTGTGTCCCGTTACTCAAACCACCATGGGACACCCTGTAATTAAATGCAAATTAGACAGACAGCCAGATATTTCCTGCCATGTATCGGCGGCGAGCGCCTGTCCTTTTGTCCCCAGCAAAAAACGAATTTCGCAGGGATTACCGGTGCAACCATTCTCTTCACGTCTGGCTGAGTTTTCAGCCGTTGAAAAAAAAAGCACCGTCTACACAGAGTGAATCAATATAACGTCTTGAGCGCCATTCGAGTCGGAAAGTAGCAGGTGCGCTCCGCCTCATTGCACATCCAGGGGCCGTGGCATTCTGAGCACAGCGGAGGGCAGTTGGCGCACTTTCACACCGTCAGCCGCTGACACACTCGCGTCTCGCGTGCACGTACAGCTAAACATTCTCGTTTCGCCTTGCTTCGACACACACACACACACAGTGCATGCAGACAGACATGAGACATCACACGCATATTTGTAGGCCTACACATTGGCGCTGACACATCAGCACGAATCTCTGTTCATGAGATTTATAATGCTGAAGCCACCTGCCAGCATTTAACATGGCGACTCTACGGTCACATTTTTACGGGCCTTTTCTCTGCATGCAGCTCTGCAGTCGGAGAATAAAACGGGACACCTCTGTGATTTGATAAAAGGGTGTTGAAGTTATTCCTAGTAAAAAAAAATGGGTCAGAACAGACATTGATTCATCGCTGCTTGATCAGCGGGATTCTTGAAAATGTCAAACGCAACGTGCTCTTTTCTAATGATATCAATCTTTTCCATGCTATTATGGGTCATTTTACAGTGACCTGTATTCTCATACCTTGTCTTGATGTTAATACGTTTTTATACTGCCGTCATCATGCAACTGTTGCAACAGAAGCTGCCACCGCGATGCGATTCACTCCTTTTTAGCGTGAAACACATTCTTCCAGCATGGCAGCTTGTCACTCAACGCACAGTGTGGGGCGCTGCCTATGATCAACATTGTGATAGCTTCTTCACAACTGTCAAGGTTATTACGTCGAGAGTTCCGTGTCACAGCACTCGCCAACGCGGTAGCTGACGCGTTCAAGCACCGAGCTACGGGGTCGGTTGGCTCATTTCTGAGGCAAGGGTTTAACGCGCTAGTCATCACCAGCACACACTGTCAACCAGACCATAATCACAGGCCACGCTCCATTGGGAACTTAAGTGTTGGAAGTCGTTGCCTCCTACTGAGCGTTAACCTCTTGTTAATTTTGAAACTATTGGACAGCATTTAACCAATCGGCGTTGCTACACCTGTTTTGCTCGCTTCATCTAGCTCTGCCACCATTTAGAAACATGGAAAAACGCTTGACTTCAACATCATCTCACTAATCTCACTTGAATCTGTTGATTGGGTTGGTGTTCCTCCTGTTTTCCTAATTGGACACCCAGAGGGGGTTGATTTTGCATGTTGAACCAAAATTATGATGAACAAATTTAATTTCAAACCAGATCGGGAATGCAATGCACATGGTACACCTGCAGAACTATACTCAGATTTATTATAAAAGAATAACAAAGAAGTACATTTTTTATTTTTATTTATTTTGCACAATTTAAAAGGAAAATAATGACATGACAGAAATTAAATGAGTAAAAGTAGGAATAGTGCTGGGAGAGGCAGAAATCCAAGCTTCCACCTTAATAAAATGTATATTCACAATGGATTAGAAAACACTAAATTAAACAGGCTACTGAAAAAATATAACTAGGCTATACATAAAAGTCTGTATTACTGTGTCTCTATAGAGGTTTATGACATGCTATTACCTATCTCTGCAACGTCCTATAGGCTTCATCAAATGGACGCCCTCCTTCGCCATCCTGTGATTCACTTGTCATAAGTAAGAGTCTCCGCAGAGATGGTGTGCTGAGAGAAAATCAATAGGAAGGCATGTCACATCCTCCCTTATCGGCAATATGATCCTGGAAGTCGTCGGTCCAATTCTGATGAGGCGCACGGACCGCCTCAATTGCGTGAAAACATAAATAGGGGGCTGGCATTATACATACACACGGAGAGGGCAGGATCAGCAGATGGAGCGGCCTAAAATTGCAAAGCAGCATCCATGATTATTGGAGCGCCGGTACCGCGGGTGTACAATTACTCCAGTGTCTAATTGAAACCCCTTTGTGATGTGTTCCAGCACGATGAGGCTCCCTGCTGAGATCAGGATTCTCCGTAAATCTTTGCTTTGCGTTGCGATAATATTTCTATTTTTTTGCACAATGCTGACATGTTGGTGTGATGGAATGAAACCCCCTACAGCATGTGGCGTTTGAACGGTGTGTGGGGTTGGGGGGGGTCCCTGCATATCTGCATATCTGCAGAACTGTAAACTGTAAAACCCACATATAGTCAGTCACCCAGCTGGCTGTATTTCATGCCCCCTCAAAATGTAAATGTCGTTGGGCTCTCTTTCTCTCTCTCCCCCTTTTTCTTTCCCCACATCCCTTTTACTTCTTCTCTCCCCTTTTGACTCTGGCTCTCCCCCTCTCACTTTCCCTCTTTCTCCCTCCCCCACTCCCTCCCCAGTGTTCTTTAGGTGCACTGGCCTGACTGAACCCAGACCAATGGATTCCCTGCTGGTGTATCTGATTGTGCTCGGCGTGACGACCAGGGCCCACAAGGTGCAGCTGTGCCCCAAGCGCTGCGTCTGCCAGATGCTCAACCCCAACCTGGCCACGCTGTGCGACAAGAAGGGCCTGCTGTTCGTGCCGCCCAACATCGACCGCCACACGGTGGAGATGCGGCTGGGCGACAACTTCGTCACCAGCGTGAAGCGCAAGGACTTCGCCAACATGACCAAGCTGGTGGACCTGACGCTGTCGCGCAACACCATCGGCTCCATCGCGCCGCACGCCTTCAAGGACCTGGAGAACCTGCGCGCGCTCCACCTGGACAGCAACCGGCTGACGCGGATCGCCAACGACACCTTCAGCGGCATGTCCAAGCTGCACCACCTCATCCTGAACAACAACCAGCTGACACACGTCCACATCGGCGCCTTCAACGACCTGACAGCGCTGGAGGAGCTGGACCTGTCCTACAACAACCTGGAGAGCGTGCCGTGGGTGGCCGTGCAGCGCATGGCCAGCCTGCACACGCTCAACCTGGACCACAACATGCTCAGCCACATCCCAGAGGGCACCTTCGCCGGCCTGCAGAAGCTGAAGAGGCTGGACGTCACCTCCAACAAGCTGCAGAAGCTGCCACCGGACCCCGTGTTCCAGCGTGCGGGCGCGCTGGCCACGTCGAGCAGCGTGGGGCCCTCGACCTTCGCGCTGAGCTTCGGCGGTAACCCGCTGCGCTGCAACTGCGAGCTACTGTGGCTGCGGCGGCTGAAGCGGGAGGACGACCTGGAGACCTGCGCCTCGCCAGACCACCTGGCCGGACGCTACTTCTGGACCGTCTCCGAGGAGGAGTTCCTGTGCGAGCCGCCGCTCATCACGCGTCACTCCCAGGTACACCGATCACGGCGCTGCCGCCGCCCAGGTTCTGGCTCTGCTGCCTCGGAGCCCCGTCAGACCGTCCCAATTTGGCGAGGCGTCAGTTTCATTTGGCCGCGTGTATATAAAGCCTGATTTCCACCAGGCGTGTCTCTGTTCCACACGTTTATGCTCCGTCATCTGCACCGCATCCTAACCCACCGGCAGCGTGTCAGAGGCGGAGTTTGTTGAGGTGTTTTCGCTGCGTTTCCGTAGCAACAAACTGACCAGAAATTACCAGTTCTATCTGATTGGCCTTTGCTCGCTTTCAGAAGCGTGTTTTGTGAAAAATAGAACTGCCGCTTATTTTTTGCTGAGCCGAGCGGAGAGAGAGCATCTTCTGGGACGCTCTGGGGACGCTTTGGTGAATCGATTGCATTGGCAAAAGCTCCATGATGGAGTCAGAACGCGACAGAGACACGCCCGGTTGAAATTGGGGGTAAATCTAGAACCCCTCAGTGCAAAAGCATTTGTCGCTCGTTTAGAAACTTAATCAGGCCAACCAGCGGCCAAAGTGCAAAGTGTTTAACACTTTAATATTATTTTGTTAGCATATCTGGACCCCTAGTATGTGTCCAAAGTAGCATTAGAATTTGATTAGAACCCCAGAATTAAAAAGTGAGGACAGATTTCGGCAATCTGTCCCCCTCTATATAAATTGAGTGCAAAGTGTTGAACACTTATCTTTATAACTTATATCTAACACATTATATCTTATATATATATATATATACACATATCTTGACCCCTAGTATGTGTACAAAATAGCATTGGAATCAATGCATAAAAATAACATTAGAACATTTTCAGCAATCTAATTGCTGACAAAATCTGTCGCCCTATTATAAATTGAGTGCAAAGTGTGCGAAATCTTTTTCCCAAGATGACAACAACAGCGTACGTACATCGTACGTTTAGGTTTCCCACCGGTTCTCTGGCTGACTTTACACATTGTTGATTGGGCACAATGAAGATAGGTAGTCGAGTCCTACATTAAAGGCAGGGTCAGTCATTCTTGCTAACTTCGAGCTAAAATCAGGGCGACAACAGTATCGACAACAGTATCGCTCCGCGGTCTTCCGCGGAGCCGCCTCACATGTAGAAATGCATTGTGAAGCAAAGCATATTACTATGGCTTTTTTGGTACGAGCGGTGATCGCCACTTTGTTTATGTTGCTGTTTATGGAGCCAGGGCTGTGTAGAAGTATCAGAATATTTTATCACCTTACACAAAGAAATATA